>OX104113.1:6548902-7148902 GCA_944474755.1 Limnoperna fortunei
TCAGTTCGTTGTGGATATTTCTACGAGTCACGCACTTAGAATGAAATTTTATATTGGGAAAAGAATGTAAATATATAAATACAATTTTGAAAGAATTATTAGAATTAAAAGCTTATTTTTAGGTAATATATCGATGTATGAACAAGGTCGACTCACTCATAAACAAATAAGTTTGAGAATGAGTCGACCTCGTTCATACATCGATGAATGACCGAAAATAAGCGTTTAATCCTATTAACATTTTGGGTAATTACAAAAATACTAGCAAACATAAAGTCTTAGGAAAGTAAGCGAAACACAAACGTAACAAAACGTCTAAACACATCTGGTGCTGAATAAGCATTTTGTCATTTGCAGGTTTTTGTGTTCAAAGAAAAATCCTCATAATTGTAGCTATCAATCTGCGTAAGTTTGTCAAGTAGGAAATATAATGTATTTTAATTCAGTTTAAATTTCTATATAATTACAAAAATAAACAGTCATTGGAACTATCATTTTAATATTTGACAAGTGTTTTTATAATGTTTCCAGAAGTTGACACTTATCAACTTCCCAACATTGTACAATCCTGACAACACGCACGTTGAAAATATAATAAGTATCCATAGTAACTAGAGTATGGCGTAGTTAATTTTAAAATGAAGATGACAGGGAAGAGAAAAATATACACCTGTTATAGGAATACAGGAAAACATTGTACCTACATATCATTTTACTAGTGAAAAAAACACATTTTCATATAATAAACAATAAGGAAGTACTACAAAATCGTCTGAACTCAGGAATTGTGAGCCATATATAGGTATTTTTTTAAAATTTAATTTGAATTCGCTAAATTAATAAATTAATACATACTTGAAAATTACACGCATAATACCTTACTTGCAAAAACATCCGCAAAACCAAGTATTGCATCAATCTACATGTATAGTCAGATGTATACATTGTATTCGTGTGTATATTTGGTAATGTCAGTTTAGGTTTCCCGTTTACGACAAAATAAATCAGATGATTGACGTGATAGTAGATTGAACAAATGATAATATATGTACCATTACATTGTTTGAATTGATATCTGCTATTCTTGGAAGGTGATTAACTTCTTTTCAAAGACTGTGTCTGTTGGCTTTTAAATTCCTAGAGTGTGTTGTGGTCCCATTATATTATAATGGCTTTTGCCTTTGGTGTCATACTGAAGACATTCATCATACTGTATACTAATTTAACCTAGTTCATTTGTTGTAATAAGTGATGCCAATACGTGGTAATCACGTAATACGGCATACGGTTCTTCCTCCTCCAAGCCGTCGCTGTCGAATTGATACTCGTCTTCATCTGTAGAAATCTATTCTTTATTATACGTTCCATAAATGTTTGTCTTTTTGTCATGCGGTACGACTTTATTTCCTGAAATAGAAAAACACATATATAAGCATCAATATTAGAGTTAGCAAAATATTTCTGCATCTATATCTGAATTTTGGTACTGACGTCCAATTAATAATACTAATTGCTATTTTACTAGTTGGTAAACGGTCAGGCAGTTTATAAAATGGTTTTTCTTCAAACTTAATGGCATTGAAACGTGTGTCAGAATTATATATAGACTGCAATTATTGTTATCATGTGAAAATACTTTTTCCACTATTTCTAAGTAACTGTAAATACATATGTTAATTTTGCAAAAACAATTCAATGGAGCGAAAGTGGACTCAGAACTGCTGACATTTGATAGTGTAATATGAAAGTTTCTATAAACTTTCATTGGATTTAAAAAAATACCAAAGAAGTTACATTGAACTTCTAGTTATACACAGAATTAACGAAGAAGCACACAATAACAAAGGTCGTAGTACAACAAAAACACACTTACGTTTTGTAATTGCTTTAAACAAGTTTCTATATTGACCATACGACTGAATATAAAAACAACAAAGCATACCTTAGAAAAAGGTAAAATAAATAATTAATACAGGTTTACAATGTCAGATGTATGTGTGTACCTTGGTTATCATGTTTGCTTTAAAAAAATATTTTACAAAATGACACACACTGGCCTCTTGATTTGTAAAACAAGTGTGATAAAGCATAACAATAAGGAAAACAAACACAATGATGTCATGAAATCAAGAAGTTTGGTAAAGAGATTAAAACAATAACAACATTAGACAATGTATTTGATCAAATATGTTCTAATTAAAAACAATATATGTAACGTGCAAAAAAAACCAGAATAAATGCAATACAGTCTTTTGAAATGCATGTGCCAAGTCAGGACAATTGCTGTAGCTGCTACATTGTTCTATTTTTATATTCTAATTTGCCAATATCTTGGATTTTCTTGTCTTACAGTTTCCTTGGTGTTTGGTATTTTGTTATTACAATGACAACGGATATCCGCTGGTCATGTTTGTAATGTTTAATGTTTCTCTCAGATTTTTAACTCTGGATTTCTTCATTTTAAACATTGTTTTCACATTTAGCATCTCTCTTTTCCGAATCTTATGTATTTTTATTAAACATCAAAATGACAGGGTTAAGGTAGTTTGTTATATACTATAGATTAGGTGCCCGTCAACAATGAGGTTCACACCTTACTGTGAAAAAGGTGTACAGTGCTCGAAACCATTCTTAATTGAGAAGGATTGGAAGTTTTTCATCAAAAGTTTTTTTCACCGGGTACTCTGCGCCCCTCGAAAAATGGACCCACCTCTCTATACATGTAGCTGAAGAATAGCTAAAATTGAGAACAACATTCAGACAAACAAACAATCCTTCGGAAATTTAATAAATACTTTAAGTGAAAGTTCTAAAAAATATTTGTTTATTCTGAAATGTACAGACTTTGAATTTGTACTCAACTTGTCATAATTTGTTTGAAAATTATTGAAATATTCTCGTCCTTTATTTTGAATGTACTTTATTTGTCTGCATGAGCCTAAATGAAATTTACATTTGACTCTCTGTCTGGGCTACCATACAAAGTCTTTAACAATCGTAACTAGTTCCGACGTTGTCTTGATATTTAGTCACGAACCTATATTTGGCTGAATTGTGTCATAACCCCTCGACGTACATAAAGACATTTACGCGATGTCTCACTATCATACTAATGTTTGAATAAATTTGTTTGTACAACATAATAAATATCATAAATAATCTGAAACAAAAATACAAAATATTATTTACTTTGTTTGTTTTATATTGGAATTGGGGTAGTAAATAAATGCGTTCTTTACAATTACTTATTTGTATTTGATAACTGTTTGATAAATTCATTAAAACGGTTAAAAATAATTTTTATGGCATTCATTTTCAACAAATTAAAGGACTATTGTCTTTACCATTAGCTGACCACTTGGTAGCTTTTAAACAATCTGTAATGCTAATATTGGAAGTAAATTCAGAAAGCGTTTGTGTTATCTATACATAATATTAAATTCAATTACTAAAACAAGACCGAGTCTAAACAAATTTACAAATAATTCATACAGTGAAGACAGTGCGAAGAATGATGTAGACGGGTGAAGATAGGTAGATTTCATCTCAGATTTTTTAGGCCAAGCAAGAAAAGGTTGAGTGCAACGTAAGACTAGAATTCACCATTGTGTGTGCCAACCCTCTCTTGTTTGCTAGCATTTTTTCATTGTTCTATATTTTACCTTTTTATTACGAAACATTGTAGATACGATAACCTGTCCATGTTTAATAATGTGCCTCTGTTGTTAAATTGTTACAAATCTTCCTTGACTTTCGCTACGGGAATTTTACATAATAAGTTAGCCATTTTTATTTTTAAAAAGGGACCTTACGATGTTTACAAATGTTCGTCTGCTTTCGTGACGTTCAACGGTATTTGGACAAACCGCGAGACCTTTCCCGCCTTAACTTCAGACGACATCACCCGAAGGATTTCGAGTAAACAACGATCGATTGTTCCTAAAGTACACTTCCGTTCTAATTAAAGTCTAAATTTTAGTATGGAAAATCGCCCCTTCAAAATTTTAAAACTGGCATATTTCAAAACGCTGAATTTCTCGAGGAAATGATTATTGATTTTAAAAGTCCCCTTCTTGATCCACAAAAGGAGCATAAGCTGAACCATACGCGGTAAGCAGTTTTCATTTGTAGAGCAAAAAGCATTCTACACCCCACGTCAACACTTACTATAATTTACTGACATATTGATACTTATCGAATAAAATCTGTAAAATTACATTCAAAACCTAAACGTTCGAGGCGTATACCTGTTTCTTCTGTTAAAAATTCGAAGTGGTGCGTAAAAGACAAGTTTTAATACCAAAATTAGCAACGGTTTAAGTATTTTGTCATTTTGAATCTGACCACCAAACACCGTTCGTTTACAAACAGAGACGAAAATTGAATAAATCCTGCCCTTTAGTTACACTAGTAACCATGACAACCAACAGAGCAATTGCTGCAATTGAAATGATCATGGGCGTCATGGTACTTGATTGCTGATAGCCTTTGTATCCTTCACAAGTGTTGACATATTACCACATAATAGAGTGATGAAAGGCCATTTTTGTTTACAAAATATTTATTTGCTTGACATTCGTTATACATTAACTATAGATTTATTTATCGTTTTAGAATTTTATTTGGATATTTGTTTACCTGCAATAATAATAGTACATTATTTTATATGACTACTCTTATAAACTTATTTTACTGACAAACATATAAACTGTGTAGGAAAAACCTCAGTTCGACTGTAGCTATAAAAATTTGATGCACGTAATGAGAATCAATAATTAATTTCACTACACTTTTTAAATCTAGTTGATAACACCGCTTCCCTTTTTATTAGACTGATACTGTAGAACTGAAGTGTCATTGAATTCAGTTCAGTGGTGATGAGGATAAGACATGGATACCCTCAAAATTTCATGTTTTACTATAGAAAACCACAAACATCTTTCAAAATGTAAAATATTAGATACTCATTAGAACTATATGAGAAAAATTCTTTGAAAGGTTTATAAAATTAAATTGGTATTGATGAATAACGGAGAATCTCAGTGACACACTCAGCGAAAAATATTTATCTCGGAACACTAGTAAATGGCAAGGTTGTCCTTTAGTGTTCCTCTGTTTCATGTTTACAAATGGGTCGCAGACCCAATGACACAACAAGTGTATGGATGAATCACATATTTTCTGTGTGTACCATATATAAATCTCGATTTCCTCATTTACATTCCAGGATATTCGATGTAACGGGAAACTACATCTATGTGGTATTATGTTTGTTAATATTATCGCAATCTTTTTTTAACTGTTGCTTTTCAGTAATTGCTTAAATTGGAGAACATGCATGTCAAATAGATGGGTATGTTATTATATAGTTTTAACTGAGGCACTCAGAACAGAATAACAAATACGTATGTAAAGGTGACACTGATATTTAAACAAAAATATTTAGAAAATATAAGAATAAAATTCTATAACATTGAAAACAAATACTAAAATATGATGATTCAAATAATTAATTATTCCGTATATAATGTTTTCATTTTTAAAACAATTTTCAAAGGATTTATCAATGTATCCCTCCAGCGAAAGCGAAAGTGTATGGCGGCACTTAAATTTCGGCGATGTGTGTCGCTTTAACGCATATTAATTTAGTTGAAACGCACTGTATTTTATTATTCAGGAGTCATTTGTTTAGAGCAACAAATGGATGATATTTAAACAGTAGTTTAGCCTTACACAGGGAAATTTTGTTCACGTGAATTTCACATGAAATGAATGTGAAATTCACATGAAAAATTTAACGTTAAATGAGCAATTTAACGTGAATTTCACGTGAAGTTCACGTGAAAAAATGTTCTCAACATTTTTAATGTTCTTTAACTTTCATGCAATTCTATAAATATTTAGAAATAAATTCTCATTTGTCAGAATTTTCATGTGAAATTCACGTGAAAAAGTTAACGTGAGTTTCACATGATATTAACGTGAATTTCACGTGAAATTCATGTTAAATATATTTCACGTGAAATTCTCGTTAATATGCTCGTTTAACGTGAAAATCATGTGAACTTGTCACGTGAAATTCACGTTAATCCTGATTTCACGTGAATTTCACGTGAACAATATTTCCCTGTATAGGTTAATTCTTTATATTGCTGAATGAAGGAAAGACGTCGAAATTTGCATGGTAGATTGTAATTTGTAATTAAAATCATTCTAAATTCAAACCACACAATGAACAAGATTTCGTGTATCAAGTGACAGCACTGGCAGCATAACACCTGTGACACAGACATGTCTGGAGCCGACTACAGACAATCTCTAAGCGGAAGACTATATATCGTTATGGTCCATTTTGTTGTAATTGTTCGATTAGTTGTGTTTAAATTGATAAATTTGCATTGATATCAATAAATTTTAAATAGACGGTAAATAATTGTGCTTCTTGACAAAAGGTTAATACATATGTACATTGAGACATAATTATACTATATGCCACACCCCCTACGACAAATCGCTAGCATTTTGTTATTATTCCATATTTTACTTTTTTCATACAAAAATCCCTGCTGTTTCGATGCAATAGATCGACTTTTGGTGCAGGAGTTTTACATAATAAGTCAGTTATTTTTGTTTCTAAAGGGACCTTGTGTTGTTTACAAAAGTTCCTCTGCTTCCGTGACGTTCAATGGTTTTCGGAAAAAACCGCGAGACTTTTCCCGCTTTAACTGCAGACGACATTACCCTAAGAATTTTTAATATATATCGATTTTTCCTAATGTACACTTCCGTTTTAATATAGATCAAATTTTACTATGAAAAATCCCCTTATCAAAATGAAACACCCACCATATTTCAAAACGCTTTATATCTCGCAGAAATAAAGTATAGATAAATATTTTAAATGATAATTTATTTTGAACACAACATTTCATAAAATATGACAATAAAAGATGCACAGTTAAGATCTTACAAAAAGAGTCTGCAATCTCAATTGTCATGTGTCCTATTTTATTTCATCAAATAAACATAAATAGGACAATATAATACATACTTTCAACATATAACACTTAATAAACAAACACATTGTCACATATATAAATATGTTTTGTCAGTACCAAATTGAACAACAGGCACTGCTTACTCGTCTGGAGCACCTGAGTGCACCCATGGTTTTTATTGGGTTCGGGTTACTCTCTTTCTGTTTTTGGTTTTTTGGTTTTTGTCTATATCCGGATTTGTAACTGTCCCTTGACTTTTGGCTATTGTTGTTCGGTCGGTTTTCTTTGCTAATTTTCTTTTTTCCTACTACCGAAGTGTCCAGATCCTGAAGTGACAAACATTCTCGTGAGAGATTTGAACTAGAGAAAAACTTTTCTTTAGCTAGAACTGAAATTTTGTCTGTGTCTTATTTACATTAAACCATAAATAAGTTCTACAGAATTTATTTCAAATATTTAATATAGATCCTTGTTACCCCCTTGTGTATGTGAGCCCAAATGTTAATAATATTATTAATTTTAATTCGTTGGAAACTGAATGTGGCAAAACACCATTGGCTGACAATTTGTATATCAACATCTCATGTGGCAAAAAGTCAAACGCCGTAGACAGATCCAAAAGAACAGCCACAATATGCCATATTGTTTTTGTTTAAATCAGATCTGTAAGTCTTAGCAGTGTAGTTTAACATCCCTATGTTTTCAGAATGCACATATATATCAGTAAAAATACCATTAAAATAAGTTTAGCCAGTTGAATTTCTAAAACATTTTCATTTTGTTTGAAAAAATTCACTAAACACTAAACAAGTATGTTATTTAACTGTTCCATAATGATTGTTTTATCCTAATAAAATCAGTTCCTGCAGGAAAGGTAAAACATGCTATTTTTCCCATGGAGGGTACATTCCATTGCATTTTTGTACTCTGGGTATTGGTATTTAATGAATGGGTTTCAATTCTCCATGAAGGATTTTACAACACAATTGCACATTATATATTTGAAATCACACATTCAATAAGAATGAAAGGGCAGTGGACTCCTACTCCCCAACATAATATTAAAAAAAGGTGTCATCAGGATAGCAAAGATATATATAATATTACGTGCCTATAGAAACAAAGATAAACCCTTAGGCCTCTTATTTTGGAATAAGATTTTTCAGAAAATTTATCAAACTGTAGATACTTTTAAATTGATAAAACAATATGTAGAATTACATAAGTATAAAATTTTAAAACGAAAGCTACTACACTACACTTTATACTACCATGAAATTAACTGTTGTGTCAATCGAAAATAAAACATAATAATCTTTTTTGACCGTGTGTATTTAAAGTACATTCGACGAATAAAGTGTGTATTAAAGATTACAGTAAAAATACTTGACTGAACATTTTTGTTACTTTACCGTAAAAAAACAATTATACTGATCTATGTATGTAAAAAGATAATTATTTTTTCCATTTATAGGTATTTCACTGAACTGTTTTGTTATTTTACAGTATAACAATTATACTGATCTATGTATAGAAAAGATGATTACTTTTTCCATTGATAGGTATTTCCATGGATACCTCTTAGATGTAACACAAGGGGTATCTCGAAGAATACTGTATCTCAGATAAAAATTGTTAACAGCAATGTGATAATCAAAGTTATTTAGATCAAAAAAACAAAGTACTGTTTTAAACTCATTCACTTTTTACTTCAAGCCATACATACACCTATCTACATGACATAAACATTGTCAGTATGCATGTTAGCACCAATATAAATTAATAAATATAGTCTGAATATAAAGAAGGCTCAATAGCAAGTACTGATTTTTTTAAAAGTTTAGTGACAAAACAGTAGCCTGATTTACATGTACAGCATTGTTAATACCTAACAACTCGAATCACTACTAGTAAACAATATTGTTGTTTAATCAAAATAAACGTTGCTTCTTCATTAAAATTTAAAACAAATTTATGTTTTCTTCCATAAAATGCATATTCCTAACTTTAATAGAACTCTCAGTTTACTTCATTTAAAAATTCAATCCTATACCCCTTTTCTCGACTCTGGTCTTTACGGAAAGGAACGGGCTGTACTCGTCTGGATGAAAAATATAAAGAAACCCTAGTGACACTTTGGTTATGTCAATTTAAAAAAAATACTATGGCAATATGAACAACATAAGCACAAATCCATTGTATTTTTCTGCTAAAAGTTCGATGCAATCACAAACCATATTGCAACTGAACGTGTCTGCATTTTGTAGAATAACAGCTGTTAATGGACTTTTGCTTTTCATGTTAGCATTTGCGACCTAAATAAAATAATATGGATTAATTTTTGCAAAAGAGAAGAATTTAAAGCCTATAAAAAGTAATACTACTATCAATCAAGCCAATCATATTTAACGCAAAAGCATTTCGCGGTATGGTTTCAGTCATTTCTTACCTAGCATTTAATTTTTCAACAAATTGCACATTAAAATGTAACATAATGCTTTGTCAGTACTGCAAGTCTGTATACAATTATATTGATTTAGAAGGTTTGCTGGATAGAAGTCATCCTGTTTATTACCCATATGCAGCTTTAATTAAAAAAATAATGTTATCATAAATTGTATACATACCTGCACTAAGAGCTGTACAAATTCATAATAACTAACCCTGATGTACATTTAATACTTAATTCGAAATATTGTTAACTGACATATCATTCATTTCCGGGTCCCAAAAAGCACATGGTTACTTGAAAAATTCTCTTTATTTGTAGTAATTTTGCCGATTTGTAGTCACATTAGCCGCCTATACTATATACTTGTGTACAATCCTTGATGATATAGATGTAAATCCCTAACAGCAAACAAATATTTAACAAAATTTAAGGGTCATGTGGCAAGTCTTACTGATATATGATGAATCATAAAAATTGTTTTTGTTAACAAGCCCATCCATTTCTTGTTTATTTACAAACAGGAAATTGATGTAAACAATGATAAGTTTCAAGTATAGACAATTGTTTATTTTGTTCTTAAAACTAACCCACCTTAGCAGAATTTAGCCATGCATGCATGGCTAACGCTTTTAAGTGAGTTTAGTTTGAGAAATAAATTTACTTACTGTTACAATTTTTTCTAAATAATTCGAAAATAATTTCAGTCAAGCCTTATACATTCAAGTTTTAAGGTGTTAGTAAAAATAGTTATACATAATTAAAAAAAATTAATTCAGTTACTTAACATTTCTGTAAATAATGCTAAATGGAGAGTAAAGCATGACAGAATGAAAAAAATATGTGTTTCCGATAAAAAAAAAATCGTTTCCAATACGTCATTACGAATTCCTTTAAACAAGCCAATTTTTGATCGAACAATCTGACACATTTGCGTATTAGAACCGCTAAAAATCAACCGATGTGTGCAAAGAGAAGCGTATGTTTAATTCATTTATTCTTGTTATTATCTAGGCGCTTGCACATTGCTCGATTTGTGCTTCACAATTTTAAATGGACGAATTTCACTTCCGCCATTTTTTCGTTGTCTTTTTTCATTGAATTTCTTAAAATGTTTACACTGTATGTCATATTTGTTAGAAAACATATGAGAATCAAAATATTGTTAAAATATGCCATTGCCACAATTTGTATATGTCCGTTTGGTAAGCTAACATATCGTGAAATAAAAACCTCAAATTTTCGATTCGAAAATCACGTGCCCTTGTCAAGATATTGGAAGCCACTATGAGAAATGCTTTCACACTGTAAATTGAATGACAGGTGTCATTGTCTGAGTGAGGATGTTATTATAACTCCTTGCCGTGTAAACATGATAGTTAATTAGTAAACCAATGTGTATTTGCCATTACCTGATGTAATAAAAGAAAGAACCCAAGCTGTTTTATAGCTTCATTATAGTCAGGGTCTAGGAAAACAACGCAATGGTAATAAAAATGCAGGAAATGAAAACGATTAGTAAAATTCACATTTGTAAAAACAGATATTGAAAAATTTGACATTTAAAAGAGGAGGACAGATTAAACCCTATTCGCACTACATCAATTAATTTAGATATACGAAATTTGACTTGCAAAAGTTCAAATTTTCATACCATTTTTCAATAAATAACATTTTACAGATTTACAATACCGGTATGCTACTGATTTCTGTTATCATACTGCTTCATCGCGTATGTTGCATTAATTATATATTTCTAATCAAAGTTAAGGTGCACCATTTAAAATGACACCTTACGCCAATGTATAGCTGTCTCAAGCACCTTACAGCCAGTCCATAAGTATGCATAGTCTCGAACATCCAGATGCATATATTAATTATAATTGAGTCAGTGTCGAGGGGGGGGGGGGCACTAATTCAGTTCTTTAATTCTACTAATAGTTTCATTTTTGAATATGTACCCTAAATTGAAATTGACCAACGCCATAATTAACCTTTAATTAATTTGGATGATTTTTGTCAACATTAATTCTTTAATGTATAATTAAAAGGATGTGAGCGTTCAGGTGTTGAATTTTAATCAAGCGTGGGTCTAATTTCATCACGTTCAAAGTGCACAAGTTTTTCGTGCAACATATCGGTATTTAAATCCCTAAGTTTTAATAGACAAATCATTTAAAGTAAGCATGAATCAGAAACACAGAGATGGTAAATCATTGGCACGCATTCCACTGGTATGTCTTATAAGGCAATAGGACGTCAGCTTGGCTATCATTATACAGCCATTAGTTCTTTGGTCAGAAAACACGCTGCCACGTAAGATGTTAAAGACCATTCCCGATCTGGTCGACCATCTGTGACAACCTAGCATGAAGATAAGAGCCTTGGTAAATTGGTTAGGCGAAATCCATTTTCAGCAAGCACCTGTCAAGCAACAATTGTTATCTGGTCGTAATATGTCAGCCAGAACAGATACGAGATCGTCTTAAAGCTGCGGGATTGTGGTCAAGAAGAGTCATTAAACTCCAAATGCGTGATAATCGCCATCGCAGGGACAGGTTGGCTTGGTGCAGAGCAAGACACATTTGGAACCTTAGAACCTGGCAACGAATACAATTGTCAGATGAGAGCCGACCTTTACTCCATGTAACTGATGGGCGAACCGGTGTTTGGAGGCATCAAAACACAGCTTACATGCCAAGAACATTGTTTCAACGGTACTTTTGGTAGGGTCTCAGTTATGGTGTTGGGCTGTATCTCACATGTTATCAATTTGGTGTTTATGATTGACGTTTTCAAGTGTGATTGGACAATTCAATAACAGTTTGAAGATTTCGGTGACAATACTTTTTAAAGACTACGCGAAATATGCTCTTCCAATTAAAAACGAATATTAGTCCAAAGGTGTTCGAATATGTGCCCCTTGAAAAAAAACTAAGGGATGCTTAACCTTTTTCCAGGTATTTATATACAGAATCCTACAAGCCGGGTCCACATTCTATTAAAATGTCATCTCCACTTAAAAACCTTTTAAGTGAAAACCACCTTCCGTTGTAAACCCCACTGTAAAAAATAGCGCTTTCATTAACGAAAATCTTGGTTGATAGGTCATGTAGTAAATATCACATACACCATACTAAACACCATTAAAAAAGCACTTGAAGCCTCAAAATTGTGACAATACATTCACCTTTCATAAAAATGTTTATTTATCAAAATCCATTGGGTAGTTTTCAAAACACACCAAGTTGAACAAAACTATTTCGTTTAAAGTACTTCTTTCTTATTAGTTCTAAAATGTAATTCGTCCTATTTAGTGTAAACAAAGGATGATGTGTATAAAATAATACACGAGATCATTTTTATTTTTTATTTAGTTTATTTATACACTTTTGATACAGTTTTACATTGCAATTTCTGCGTTTGTACTCGAAGCTTATCTGCCATGAGAGATATCTCTCACAATATCAACAAATAGTATGACACAGGTGATTGTTGTTGACGTATACCCAGAATCCTTTGCTTTGTGATTGAATATAGAGATAAATTCGGACGCACAAATGCAATTAAATCATCTGGATGATCGAGGGCAGCCAATCGGATAATCCCGGTTATATATTTACACCTGCTGCTACTTTCCCATCCTTGAAACTTTACGCGATTGGCTGATAGATGATTCGATTGACATTTGTATGTCATGTCTTCTCTAAATCTTTATCGTAAAAAGTACTTGTGGCAACGAATAGACACTTGTTTCTCTAGATCTGTGTTTAATTCTATACCTTTTAATGGCACTTCTTCGTTGCCAGTAACTAAACCTTAGAACGAATAATCATTACCTCACTTTCTTTTAAATAACAAAACTAAAATTGGATTATTACGGCAGTCAAATTCTGTATAACTAAATCTAGTACCAGTAAACCTAGACGAGTTTTCCCTCTCTAGCATACAAAACACCCATGTCCAGATTAAATGGATTTGACACACTCTGACTATAGCAAGCAAAAGCAACCAAACTGCAGTTGTTGACCGGCGGATGTACATTAGGTTCATCATTCTCATTTTATCGTATGGTACACTTAAGTATTCATCGAGATAACTATGGCGAAAACTAGACTATTTGGATTTAAATGTTAAATTTAATGACAAACTTTCCTTTCAAGTGAGACCAGTAGTATATTACATCAGTACATATTATATATTGAACAGATTGAGCCGTTAGGTCACACCAACCCATATATCCAGCAAAACCAAGTGTAGCTCTTGACACATTTTCTTATTCATGCCAAGTAATCGTCAATATAAAACTAGAAATCACTGTGTCGGTCAGTCATTTCGTCACTACGGCACATTTATTTTTTAACATTTTTTAAACATAAGAGTGGTATTAGAAGAGGTATCGATTTGGTACCGAATTTCCGATGTAATCATCCATGATTTTAAGGCACGTTTAAAGGAGCTGGAAATGTCCATAATGTAGGATTTTGCACCATTAGTCTCAAAATTCTGGGGCCTTACGCGATGTGGAAGGTGGATGAGCGACCACAATCCAACACACTGTCCTATTTGTGATCATTTGTGAGTGAACTCTAATTAGGGTTAGCGACCTCTCTGAGCTGAAATTGATCTTTATATTGAACTTGTGCATATCTGAGTTTATACATAAGACTAGTACTGTTTAACAAATCTGTATAATGTTTCAGGCTATAAAGTCTGGACCATTCCCTATACCAGAACTGAATTACAAACAATTGTGAAATTCTTAAGGACATGCACTATACTTTTTTATTACATTTAAAGAGAAAAGATAGTAGTTTTTTGTACCATGACCTTTTCGAATCGTCTGGTAAGTTATCCGTGTAGAACATCAGTATAAATGGGAAAATATTTTAAGGGTAGATTTTCTTTTCCAATTTAAAAGCTGAAATACAGGCAAATGAAATATAATTTAACAAGTGTGGGTCATGTGGAGTGGGTAGTATACCTGCGCTAAATAATACTTTTATCACGTGACTAATAAATACATAACATATTTTGTTAGTTGAATCTTACATTAAAATAGAGTAAACAGAAAGATTAGTATTCTATATATCATATAGAACGGATGTGAAACTGACACAAATATTCGGATCAAAACAACTATAACTTCAACCGATCATAAATATCTGAAATGACCGGGTTGCATAAGAGGTGATTTAACAAATTACTCCAAGTATACTGTATTTTGTCAGATTTACTAATTACATTAAATAGGTACCGTCTTCTGTAAAATTTGTTTGAAAAATGAATGTTTTTCAAGAGTGAAAAAAAACTGGAACAATTCCATAATCTTAACTTAACTTCAATTTGTGTGCAATTTTTTTGTGAACTTTCAGAGTTGAAAAATGTAGGAGTTAATTACACAATATAAGTCCCAATTTCTTGAACATCTGCAAAATGACTATGTTCCGAAGACAGGAAACATCTTTAAGGCGATCGTGTTTTTATCAGATCAATAATAAATTGAACATATCATCTGTTTACCTTCGTATCATGTTTCAAACCATTCGGATTATTTTTGTAGGGAACCCCATAACATCATTTGTGCCAGATTACAAACCACGCAGACTACTTCGTACAGGATCACAAAGACATCATTTGTTCCAGGCTGCAAACCATTCGGAATAATTTGTATAGGACCACATAGACTTCAATTAAGCCGTGATTACAAACCATTCGCATTATCTTTGCAGAGGACCATATAGACTTTATTTGTGTCGTGTTACAAACCATTTGGAGTATTTTTGTAGAGAAACACAAAGTCATTTATTCTAGGCTACAAATCATTCGAACAGGACTATATAGACATCATTTGTGCTGGATTTCAAACGATTTGAATTGTCTTTGTGCATATAGTAAAGAACCACAGATAAACACCATTTGTGCCGGAGAACACCATTTGTATTATCTTTGTAGAGGACCATATAGACTTCATTTGTGCTGTGTTTGCAATGCATTTGGATTATCTTTGCAGAGGAAATATTGCCGCTTTCAATTAATCAATTAATCAATCAACAACCATTCGGACTACATGTAACTTTGCAGAAAACCGCGTAGACATCGTTAATGGCGGATTACATACCATTAGGACAATTTTTGTAGAGGACCTCATAGATATCATATGTGCCTGATTACAAACCATTCGGACAGAGGACAGATAGACATTATTTATGTCGGTCAAAAACGATTTGACCTTGAGATTATTTTTGATAAGTGGAACTGAAAAATTAAGCCACACGAATTGACATGATATCTGTAAAGAGAACAAAAAATTACATAATGTGTTACAAGTTATAATACAATTTAAATTGTAGTTTCAGAATTTGAAATGTTCTAAAAATACTGGTGAGAAGAAGTGTTTTAAACTATTTTCCTATGTTGTAATACGTCCTGCAGTGGCAGCAATTTATAGTTTGTTTATCCGAATACAAAAAGCCACATTTGTCCTATATAGGGTTCTTGTGGTCAAACTAAGTACTGTGGCCATTTTAAATTTTGGATTGTGATAAAAAACTTTGTAAAGAACAATCCAAACGTTATTGTTTCATCTGAATTGGTTCACAAGTTTTAGACAAGAAGACGTTACAATTTTTGTACATGGGTCCTATGTTTAACACAGTGATGGCAATTTTCCTGTTCTAATCAGAATAATATGACTAAAAAACCAAGTTTAGTTTCAATTAGCCAAAAATAGCTTACAGATGGAGACGCAAATGACGATGCTGACCATGACTGGCCCAAATAATGACAATAGCTCACATGACTATTTCATCAACCCATCCAAAAATGTAAAGATACAGTTGATGACGACAGAAACAAAGTGACGATAATAGCTTACATGATTCTTTGGGTCAGTTAAGCTAAAAGGCACACCAAATATTTATTTCCATGCATTTATTCAATAAAAAATTAATATAAAATACAATACAATATAAGAATCTCATATTTCTTTCTTAATGTTCTTACCGCGTACTTAATTAGAATTTCACATTTATGGTACTAATGGTTTTTACCGAGTACTTAATAAAGGTTTTCAACTTTCAGGCAAAATATCAAATTATTGCAAAGAATCACACATGCAAAAATAGAACATTTCTCAAATCTTAAATGTAATGAAAATCTACTATTAAATTCATATTGTCTCGAATGATGTACAATTATTGTATAAAGCTTAACAATATGGCAGAATTGTTAAGTATTATTCATGATACTGATTTGACAAGATAACAGTTGAAACGCAAATTGACATTGTGTGATAATATCAATAAGTAGCACCTTCAAATACTGTAAATATTAAAACTAAATTGTGGCCAAATGTATGAAGTAGTAGTTTGAAGAAATTTAGAATTAGACAATTTTGCTTCGATGCATTTGAAAGAGCCTCATACCCAAACTGGTAAATGTCATTATGAAAGCAATGACTTGTCCAAGAACTGCTATTATAATGTTATATCAAAATATCACTTCTAGCATCAAATTAACTACAGTATAAAATATGTACAATAATACGTAAATATGGATTTACAGTCTTTACAGCCTACATTAGTAACTTCAGCCATCGTAGGTGTACTCAGGAAGAACGGTTTAGCCAAAACTATCTGTTTTACAGGACAAAGATGATAAATGCCACAATAAAGGTCGCCATTGACAACGGACTTACAGGAGATCCTCCTGCTGTTATTGATGGGCAGTTTTGACCTTGACATTCCATTGTTTCTGTAAAGAAAGAAAATATGTATCAGATCAAATAAAAAAATAGTAAAGTTCTTGTCAACAGTTGTTTTCCAGGAAATGAGATTTACTCAATATGTTGGAATCTTTATTTAAACAATTAAACCGCAAAATCAATGTTATTAGGTTTGAAATTGAGAACCAAACCTTTTTTTAGTTATATAAATTTTGAGTCAATGTACTGGTAGGAGATTATCATCTCAATTTATAAATATATATCAGTTGTTCGTTTTTTTTAACAGTTCTTCAGTTTCTACTTATTTTCATAACACGATGCATATGCAGGTAGTGAATAGGAGAGGGGGGTTGCCAAGTTATGGAAAGCCTGGCCGTGGACCACAGTCAGTGTAACAATAGGGGAGGACGGTTGTCAAGTTATGGAAAGCCCGGCCGTGGACCACAGTCAGGGTGACATGTTTAGAGACAGCCACACTTAATGTACCATAAAGACACCTTTTGTAGATTTAAAAAAGGTAAGCTGGTGTAGCAACTACACATGGCTGAATAGTCCACCCTTACCTAATATTCCATAATTTGCCAGTGGGAGTCTTTTTCAAATATTGATGTATTGTTTGTTAACTTATTAGTATTGAACTGTTCAATGAACATTAATCAGTCATACGTGACAGACAAAAGTGTCGAAATGGTGAAATGGTAGTCTGTTTTATATGGCAGAAATCATATTGCTAGATTATCATCAACTTGTGAAAGCACTAAAAAAGACTTACTAAAAAGCTTGCTTTTCTTGAACCATACTGATTTGTACCAGTGCAATTGTAATTTCCGTAGTCGTTACCCTGGACGTTAATTATTATTCAGAAGATATAAAATTTCTAGCAAAGCTTTATTTTAACACTTAAGTCAGCCAGTCCTTGAGAAGTAGCTGTTAATATGCTAATTTTTATTTTACTGTGCCAGCTGCAACCATTTAGGAATTACCGTAGATAGACACCATAAACTTTACATTAGTTAAGGACCATTTCAATCCACAACTATTCTTAGGCCAAGCAGTTTGTAAGAAAATCAAATTTGAAATTCTAGCCAATCAAACACATTTGTAGTCCTGGCAACTATGTTAGATTTCTAATCAGCTCAGAAAAAATTTTTATAATAAGAGAACAATCCTTCCTTCCTTTCTGTAGTTCAAATTTATGTAACAGTTTCAGTGAAAAAGCCGACACAGCAGTAATGTAATTACGTGATGCAATTAACATGGTATCAATCAAATTGGGCAATTGACAATAGTTTATACAATCTGTCTCAATATAAACTTCTAGTTCTAGGAATGCATTAATGGCCATAAATTAACTAAAATGAAATAAAAAAATGACTAAATAAATATCAATCTACCTCATTGATAATATGTTATATGATGAAAACCCAGTAACAAAAACAATTTGTTTGTTTGTGTTCCTAAATTTATGGATTTAATAAAAAAATATCACATATATATAAAAGATCGCACGGATACTAAGTATCACATACTCTCATTTCTATATGTAAATACATTTAAACTTATATCTGTATATTAACTGAAGTACGTCGTATATTCAACAACAAAACTAAATGGAGAGTCAGGTCTGGGCACAGCTTCTTAAAATGTTTACCGAATTTAATCAACATTCACTGCTCCTAAATAAAGATTTACAAGTTTGAAGGGTTTAGAAATTATGAATAAAAGAAAATATGATGCCAACAATGCAGATGCAGATCTTCGTGAGTACTGACTTGGAGGAGGGGGAAGGGCCTCAATAACCATGTGGAGAAGTTGGTCATCTGCTTTGGATAAATAATAATGTGCTTGTCAGCAATAAGGTTGCGTGTTTGGGTTTGAGTCTCATGTGGGCGGGGTGTGTTTGACTGGGCAATTTTCTACAGGTTCTCTGGCTTCCTCCCCGATAAAAACTAGACACCATGAGATAGCTTCAAAATTGCTGCAAACAGGTTTAACACCATTCAAATAAGAAGCAAATATAGATTTTTTGGTAACTGCTTACTTCTTGCTAATGATGAATGTAAATCACGTAGAAATATTAGTATTTTTGTTATTTGTTTATTTTACTAAATGTAAAAGTACTTACTCAGTACTGTAATATGTCCTTTTTTTGTTGGCCAAAACACATCATTTGCATATGGTAGGTAAATCTGGCAAATGTAATCGCCAGCATCTGTCTCTGTCAGAGTACGAATAACCAGCTGGAATTTGATCTCGGCTATCATTGCGTGTTCTCACAACATCATATTTCCTTCTACCATCAATGAAATAGTCTATTTTAACTGTTTCATCTGTTGATATCAGTAATGACATTCCAGATGGGGTAGTCTGTTTTATCCATTGTACCTGAAAAAAAAATGTATTGGAATTGCCTATTACCTTGATACAGGTAGCCCATGCGATTCTAACTTATATAAAACAGACATGAGTAGAAATGCTGTGAGATATCTTTTGTATATAGTGGCAGATCTAAGGAACCCTAGATGCCTGACCCCCTCAACCCTTACATGTACCCGTTATTTTTATATATTCTGAATCTGCAGCTTAACGAAAAGAAATTCGTGCAAGTTCATTACCTTCTGGGTTTGCCCAATTTATGAAAAATAGGAACGTGAGTTTATGGTATAATTAAAATTAAAAACCCTTTAGTAGATTTTGAAGAGAAGTTATTCAACCAACCCAATATTGTAGAGCTTGAGATTGAAGCTAGTATAGAAAGAATTCCTCCAATATGTTTTGTAAATAAAGGGTGCATACCTATGAGAGTTATCAATTTTTTATATTTTGATTAATTCAGTTGAATTTTTGCGACATATTCCTAATGCAATATTACCTAATGCTTTCAGTATGTCGCCGTAATTTATCTTGATTTTTTAGTTTAGAAGACGTCGACCGCTTTAATTACAACATTTATAAAATTAGAGCTAGGATTAAATGTAATCAATAAACTCTTGAACTGGAATATTAAGCATCTTAAATTGTATACCTTTTCAAAACAAATCTTAAGGCATAAACTTACAGTTGCTGGAGGGAAGAGATCAATCACAGAACAGGTCAAATTTGCTTTTTGTCCTTGCTGCTTGAACTCTGGCAGAATATCATCTACAATTTCAGGTCTGCTAAATGATGGACAGTTTTGACCTTGACATTCCATTGTTTCTGTAAAGAAAGAAAATATGTATCAGATAAAAGAACAAATATTAAAGTTTTTTCCAGGAAATGTGGTATACTCATTGATTTGGAATGTTTATTTAAATAATTAAACTGCAAAATGAATGTTATTAGGTTTTAAATTTAGAAACATAGGTTCTAAAGCTTTTTTGTTTATATACATTTTAAGTCAATGTACAGGGTGGAGATTATAATGAGGTACATTCATTATAAGGACCTTAACATTTAATAAATAAATAAATAAATAAGACTTACCATAAAGTTGGAAGCTTGCTACCCTTGTACCATACTGATTTGTACCAGTGCAAAAGTAATTTCCGTAATCGTTACCCTGAACGTTCTTTATTAGTAAAGTAAACCATGTTTTATCTGCTTTTAGACGTGGATCATTCTGCTGATTCAAATCATATTTATCGTTGTCCTGTATTTTCTCTTGTTCTCTTGTAGCTTTATTTTCTTTGTACCATATGACTTCTGCTCTCGGATTGGCTGAAATATATCATATAAACTTATACAAGATGACTTTGGCATTGAGGTATGCATCAGAAGGTAATCAAGGCCAAGGGGTCAACTTATCTGTTGTTTAACTGTGTTGACCTATATTTTGTATATTACATGTACATCCACAGAATGTTAGATATTATAGTATTCTTGATCAATCTGGAAACACATACATGCCAAATATTGGCAGAATTTTGTATTATGTCCCTTTAATGTGATTTCAGTGGCATAATGAGTTGTATTTAAAAGGAAAATAGGAGCAACATGTTTGCAATTGTTCTTTTACAGCGTGAGGGGAAACACAATTAATTACACAAGTTTCTTCCTAATACAGTGTACCGTGTTACTCACGTGTTACACACTGTACAGCATGAAAAGTGAGAAAAACCCATAATCACACTACATCTGTAAAGGCAACCTCTTATGTCTATTGCACAAATAAAAGTGATCAACGATGTTGACTGAAATATTATAAACAAATTGACAGTTTGCCTGAAACTATATTCTACACTATATTTGTATTTTGGATGTAGCTTCTTTTCATTTGGTAAAACTCTCAAAACAAAGCATAATTGACGCAGAAAATGCTGCCATACAAGACTAATTAAAAGTTGGCAGTTATTGAAGGAAATTTTATAACAAAGAAGATATATGATTTTATATGCCTTAAATAGTGCTCTCTCTCTCTCGCGATATATATATATATATATATATATATATATATATATATATATATATATATATATATATATATATATATATATATATATATATATATATATATATATATATATATATGTATATATACGTCTACAAGTTCAACCCAACACTGTTAGAATTAGATTTTTTTTACACTGTCAAATTTTTGCTTACCCTAAGCGGAGTCGAACTCACACCGTTGTGACACTGTGGCATCAAAATCGTCTGTACTATGTTCAGCGGTCTAGACCCCTCGGCCAAATCCGCTATATAATAAATATAGCTTCATTAACCGTGGTAAATCGTAGACATAGACATAGTACATTTGTACTAGCGTGTGACGATGGAATTTTCGTAACCAACACGTATTAATCTGACAGTAATCTAATTCAGAATTTTTGTATATATTATATAAGATTACAAAGTTACTTGTCATACAGTCACAGTAAGATTATTATATACAAACGTCTAAGGATTGTGACAACCATGTAATATATCTATCCAGCGGACTTTTAAATAATCAGAAATACAGGGTTAATATCAAATATTCATATATACGTCTACAAATTAAACCCAACACTGTTAGAATTAGATTTTTAACACTCTTAAATTTTTGCTTACCCTCAGCGGGAATCGAACTCACACCCTTGTGACACTGTGGCACCAAATCAAGTGCACTCCTCGGCCAAATCCGATATATAATAAATATAGCTTCATTAAGACATAGACATAGTTCATGTGTACTAGTGTTCTAACAGTGTTAGGCTTAACTTTATATATGTCTATCTATCAAATTTTTACCTGCAACAAGACAATCTAGTCGGGCATTAAATTTCCTGTTCTGTGCCTGTCCAACTATGTTTTGTACAGCATCACACACTGGTTTAAATCTGACTTCCAGTTGTACCGAGTAATCTGCACGGGGTCTAATATTGTTGTCAGCGATACATATAAACTGTCCTCTGTCCTCGTAGGATATGTTAGACACATTGAAAATACCTCCCTGTAAATAATGATAATCTCTATATTAAGCAGTGTTCAATGTGTATGTCATATGTTTCTTTCACACAAACAACTGTTAAAACAGATTTTTAGGGATGGTCAGTATATTCAGTTGAATATCCATTAAGAGTTGTCTCTCACGTAAAGCTTTTGAAAATGTAGAAGGAGTTGGGCAATACAGCAGTTCAACAGAAAATATGTATAAATCTAAAAGGTGTATTTGCGCCATATGACTAATGGGACCTCTTTGTAGCTCTCCCGAGATAAAAAATGATTGAAGGAGCTACATTATGGTAGCTACAGAATACAATGTGAAGTAAAACAAGAAATTGTAATGGAATACTTCATCACATGTTTGCTCCATTACAAATGGCAATAAGTTGTCTGTGTAGGATGTAGAAAACCCCCAATCAATAATTTTTTTCCAGTAAAAACAATAAAAATAAACCGCCATTTGTTCTGAGATGGGAAGGTCTTTCCCACTGTTCCTCTAAATCAGAAAATATATGTGATGCTATTCGCTTCTGTGTCTTACTAAGCACAAAACGTCACTTCCAGTCATAAAAGTTTTGAGTTATTTGAGTACAGAAAGTGATCCCTAGCCAAACACAGATGATTGTTAAGGACTCTTATGCCCATTGCTAGGGACAAAATTCCCCTTCAGGTCATGAAATGACATATTTCAGTAAAGTAAATCATTCTGAATCTAAAAATATATAGTTGCTAAGAACTTTTTATAACAGTTACCTTGTTGATAGGGTATGACCTTTAGCCTTTGGCTCAAATTGAAGCTCTTTTCCTACTGATCACTTTAAAAATATATGTTTACTATATTATCTCTAACCGTTATCACGTTTTAAAAAAAAACTATTAACCGAAACGCGTTAAGGGCAGTAACTCGAAAATAGTTCATCGCACAGCTTCGGGTCAAATGTACCAAATGACGGTCTCAATAAGAGAAGTATTTTCTCCATTTATTGTCTGCTTCTATATATTTATGGTTTGTGAAATATACTGCTAACAAGACCTATGGTGACCTTTGACCTTAACATATGACCTTTGACCTTGACATTTTTAAATGTAATATATTCGTTTAGGATCAATGGGGTGGTCCCAGGTCTCTAGGACTTACGGTTTTCGAGAAAAAAAATTGACGCGTTGCGACATTTTTGGGTCAAAAACGCGTAAACCGGAAGTCGATTGACACAAACAATTTGCAATTGCATCTCTAAGCATCGCCTACATTTTGCACGCTTTAGATTTTGAGTATCTGTTACGGTTTCTGAGTTTATCTGCTAACTAGGTTTTAGGTGTTGGGGCAGATAGCTCTGCTACCAAAAATAGAACAGTTTCTCATGGTGAGTCGGGTCATCTCCTGGTATGACCAATTAAAGGTACCAAGTATCAAAATGATATGTCGAAACCCCTTCTGGCAAAGCCATTTTGAAATTTGGGGAGAAAAAGAAAAATAATAATGATGATAATCATAACAAATAAAAGGTCTTTCATTGGAAAGGGGAAATACCTTAATAATATTCATAAGAAATACAGTAAGGTCTTTCCCATTGAAAGGGGAACGACCTTAATAAGAAATACAAAAGGGTCTTTCAATTGGAAAAGGGGAAAGACCTAAATAATCAGAAGAAAGGTAAAAAGGTCTTTCCACTGTAGTGGGAAAGACCTTAATAATCATAAGAAAGGTAAGAAGGTCATCCCACATTAGTGGGAAAGACCTTAATAACTAAAAAACCATTTGTTCAAAGAACAAATGTGAGGATTTACCCTGCATTTTGTTAGAGTTATGTCTAGGTATATGGTTGCTAATGACTTTACGGTCATTTGCTATGGTTTTGGTGTACAAAGCAAGTGGTCCCAAGTCAGAAAATGTATAGTTGCTGAGGACATTTAGTTGGTTGCTATGGACAAAATATCACTTGCGGTCATACATTATGATATTTGAATTCAGTTAGTTATCCAGATTTAGTTTCTATGTATTGCCCGCTTTAATTTTGTACGGTTAAAGTGTTATTTGATAAAAACTGTTTGCGATGTCGGCCATTTTGAAAATAGCTACCCATAACCATTCGATTTTGGTCTTAAATTGAAGGGCTTGACATATCGGTCACTATAAACGTATATGTTTACTATATAATCTGTAACTGTTCAAAAGTTATTGACAAATAACGCAGTTTACGATATGTTTTTGGCCCCATTTTGAAACGACTCAACCGAATCGTGTACTTCTTGGGATCAAATTGTAGGAATTTTTTCAAATGAACCACATGTTTCTTTCATCATCTGTAACGTTTAAAAAGTTATAAACCAAAAACCATTTTCAAAATACGAATCAAGGCCAATAACTCAAAAAACGACAAGTTTTACGCTTTCGTACCTGAAAACATTTTTTGTACATTTCGTTGTGACAAACATTTCCCCTTGTATTGTCTGCTTCATGTTGTACGGTTTACGTTTTATTCTATAAAAACTGTTACGGTGTGGGCCATTTTGAAAACGGCTGCCCGTAACCGTTCAACTTTGGTCTTAAATCGAAGGGCTTGTTATGATGGTCACTAAAAACCATATGACTACTATACTATCTCTGACGGTTTAAAAGTTATAAGACAAAAACTGATTAACCGATGCATGTCAAGGGCAATAACTCCAAAACGGTTTGTCGCACAGTTTTCGACCCTTTATATCAAATGTAAATCTAAATGAGAGGAACATTTCTTTTATATTGTCTGCTTCAATTGTTTTATGGTTTTTGAGTTATATTGAAAACAAAAATTTCAATGACGGCCATTTTGAAAATGGTTGACCACAAAAAAAATGATCCCGGATATGTAATTAGGGTCCTCATATCTGCTTGGAAACCAAATTATGTGGAAATCAAACAACTGTGCCGTTTTCGACAAACTTCGAGTCGAAAAAACGTACATGTAACAAGGAAGTTGATCAAAACAAATTTTTGCGTGATTAATCATTGTCAGGAGTCAGGTGACAATTTCCACACCTTAAAATTTTGAGATCGGTTACAGGTTATGAGTTTAATTGAACACAATGGTAAACAGTGTTTGCGAGATAACTCCGTTTCTAAAAATAGATCGTTTGGCAGGGTGACTATGGTCGAGCCCAGGTAGTGTCGGTTAAGTGTACCAAGTTTCGTAGCGATATGTCAAGACACTTTTTTTACATCTGCGGCAGAAAAAAAATTTTCATAAGAAATACAGTAAGGTCTTTCCCTTCGAAAGAGTAAAGATCTTAATAATAATAATAATAATAATAATAATAATAATAATAATAATAATAATAATAATAATAATAATAATAATAATAATAAGAAGAAGAAGAAGAAGAAGAAGAAAGGTAAGATCTTCCCAGTGTAGTAGGAAAGACCTTAATAAATATAGTATTCATATGTTGTTTTCCAATAATAAGTTATAACGCACTTTTGGGGAAAGATCAGATAACTTTCCACATGTTATACAAATTGTATCAATGTTTTTTATTGATATGGGCACAGTAGAATGAACAAACATAAAACATTTCTTTTATGGTTGAATACCAATCATAAATACCTAACTTGCATTAGGGTGGTGATGACTGACATATTTCTCATAGAAGGTGTCATTTGTAATACACAATCTAACTGACATTGAATCGTTCTCTTACTCCACAAAAAGGGGAAGCAAATGAAAAATATTTAAGTTTAATTAGACTTATTAGTTATATTCAGCAGATATTTTTCACAACATCTATTCCTGTTGAAGTTAACTGTCAAACTTTCTTATGGTTATGTTAAATTAGATGGACTTATTTTAAATAACCTTGCCAAGTTGTTTGTCTGATTTTCAGATTTTTGCCACAAGTGGCCACATGCAAATGCCAAGTAGGTTTATTTGAATTTCAGATTACTGTTACATGTGGCTACAAGTGTGTCGTGTTGTTACTCACTCGATGCTGGAATTCACCTCCTGGGAGAGGGAACCCGTCTCCTCTTTTCCATGTAACATTAGGAGCAGGAATTCCGTTAGCTTCACAAAAATGTAATATTTGAGTTCTCTTCCACTGTAATATTAGCAGCATTGGCCGCGATAATTGTAGGTGCAACTAAAAATATTTACATCATTATTATTCAAATATAATTACTTCTGTAAATGACAGTTCATGTATTACAAAGTAAATCCATAAAGCCACACCAAAAGAAATAAATCTTTGTATGAAAATTACTAAGCTATGTTCAACATAAAACTAATGAATATTAAAGGCATTTATGTATTCACAGCAATTTAAAACCAAAAGCCCTCAAGAGCTCATATGAATTGCCAAGAAAATCTGTCATAAGATATAAAAGTTCTTGCAAATTTTTATTTTTAACACATGAGTAAGTCAGTTCTTGAGAAGCAGCTGTTGCTATAATCTGCATTTTACTGTGGCAGCTGTACCCATTTAGGTATTACCATAGGATACACACCATAAACTCTACATTAGTAAAAGACCATTTGAAATCCACAGTTATTCCAATTTCTTAGGCCAAGCAGTTTGTCAGAAAATCAAATGTAAAATTCTAGCAAATCAAAACACATTTATAGTCCTGGCAGCAAATTGGCTCGAAAAAATGCAACAATAGGAGAAGAGTCCTTCCTTCCTTTCTGCATAATTTATTTTAAATTTATGTAACAGTTTCAGTGAAAAAGCCGACACAGCAGTAATGTAACTACATGATGCAATTACCATGGTATCAATCAAATTGGGCAAGAGACTTTACAATCTGTCTCAATATTAAATTATATGTCTAATTTTTATCTTTAACTGCTTATTTCTGTTGCTATGATTTTCCAACAAGGTGTTCAGTTAAACTAGGTTGTATGTAACATGCTTTTTTTCAAATTCTAGCCAATAGAAATGCAATAATGGCCCTTGCAGCCATGTTGAATATTTGGCCAACACAAAAAACTCAAACTTTGATAGGACTACCAGTAATGTCAAGTAAATGAGCATAGTTGGCATGGCTCCTTTGGGTCATGTGACATCAAAACAAATGACAATCCATTTAGTTGTTATATTGTGACTTCAATATTTAGCAGATGTTTATGATATGTATGCTCACATGCCTTTTCCACTGATAATTAACAATTTGAAAAAAAGAGTGACCTGTAGTAAAATAAATACAATTGTCAAAAAATTAAGTAAAATTTAAAAAAAACTGAATAAATATCAACCTACCTCACAGATAATATGTTATATAATGAAAATCCAGTCACGAACATTTTTGTTTGTTTGTTCCTAAATTTATGGATTTAATAAAAAGTTAAATATCAAATATATAAATGATCCCACGGATACTAAATATCACATACTCTCATTTCTGTATGTAAATACATAAGAAACTTATATCTGTATATTAACTGAAGTATGTTGTATATTCAACAACAAAATCGGGTGTGTTTGACTTGGCTATTTTCTCCAGGTACTCTGGCTTCCTCCCCAATAAAAACTAGACACCATGACATAGGTTATAAATTGCTGCAAACAGTGTTTGCATTCAAACAAACAAGCAAACACAGATTTTTGGTAACTGCTTACTTATCGCTAATGATGAAAGTAAATCATGTAGAAATATTAGGTCTTCTTTTTATTCTTTATAACATATTGGTACAAATTGATACTTTATTTAGAAAATTAATCTGTCTGTTTTTATAAATGTAAAAGTACTTACTCAGTACTGTAATATGTCCTATTTTAGTTGGCCAAGATAAATATTTTTGATTTGGTAGATAAATCGGACATATGTAATCGCCAGCATCTACCTCTGTCAGAGCACGAATAACCATCTGGAATTGATCTCGGCTATTTTTTCGTGTTCTCACAACATCATATTTCCTTATGCCATCAATGAAATCATCTATTTTAACAGTTTCATCTGTCGATATCAGTAATGGCATTCCAAATTGGGTAGTCTGTTTTACCCATTGTACCTGAAAAAAAAATGTATTGGAAACTTTAATTGCCTATTACCTTGATACAGGTAGCCCATGCAATTTTAACTTATATAATTCTGACAGGGGTAGAAATGATGTGATATATCTTTTGTCTTAAGTGGCAGATCTAAGGGACCCTAGATGCTTTACCCCCTTCCCCCTTACCAAGCAGCATCTATATAATGTTCTTACATGTGTTTCAGCCCATGTGATCAGAGACAATGGGTGCATAGCAGCATCCCCCTTGTTGAGATATTCTGGATCTGCAGCTGAACGTGATAAAAGAAATCGTGCAAGTTCATTACCTTCTGCATAAAACGATGTGTTTGTCCAGTTCATGAAAAATATGAATGCAAGTTTAAGACATAATAAAAATTAAAATTAAAAACCCATTAGTAGATTTTGAAAAGGAATTATTCAACTGACTTATTATTGTAGGGCTATCTTGAGTTTGAAGCTAGTATAGAGAGAATTCTTCAAAGATGGTTTGTAAAAAAGGTCGCATACCTATGCGAGTTATCACCTTTTTATATTTCGATTTAATTCAGTTGATTTTTTTTCCTAATGCAATATTGCCGTATGCTTTCAGTGTGTCGTCGGAATTTATCTTTATTTTTTAGTTTAGATAGATGATAAGTCTTCTACCACTTTAATAACAACATTTTATGTCGAAACTGTATTTCAAATTACAAAATGTGAACTAGGATTAAATGTAATCAATAAATTGTTCAATTGGATCATTATGCATCTTAAATTGTGCACCTTTTAAAAAAAAATTTAAGGCATAAACTTACAGCTGCTGGAGGGACGAGATTTATCACAGAACAGTTCAAATATGCTACTTGTCCTTGTTGCTTGACCTCTGGCAGAATATCGTCTAAAATTTCTGGTCTGCTGCTACTTTGTGCTTCCACTGAAAGAGACAACATTTTTTTCCCAAACAAATAACTTTTATTATCATATACTTAGTAATAATATGTTTGCTTTGCATGTGTGTTACTGACAAGTCAGTCAACTCATATCGCAAAGGGGTGTGATAATGATATGATGGGGGTATGATATGGATGTCATATCACACCCCTGTGATATGGCATGATGCCATTTTACATGGCATCACACCCCTCGCTGAAATGACATGCATTTCTAGTCTGCAGGAATAAGACTATTTTTTTTTAATTTATTATTTTTCCGTGTAGCATTTACATGTCTGGATCCGTTTTGGGTAATCTTATAGTATTAGGGGATTTTCAATTTATGTATCGTCTGCTAAAAAAATGAATCAAAGGAGTACTCAATATTTGGAGTTGTCAGGATACATCTTCTTTCATCGAAACTTAACAGAGAGATTCATCATGTTTGTGCACCTACTATTATGAAATAAGTATTGGGAATTAAATATTTTTTCAGAACAATTGAAGAAGACGGTGTTTCGTATTTCAACTCCTCCAAAGAGATAACATATGCACAGGTACTAGTGGAAAGGACCCCCTTTGGTGCCCCAATAAGCCCTACCCCCTTTCTTGAAAATTATATATTTTTGTCTTTCCATACTTATTATATTACAGGCGTAATAGTATTTCAATGAACATATGGGTTACAAAAAAAAAACGGGCTACCCGAAGGGAAGCTTAGGAAAGCTCGATTTTTGTTAGAAACCCATATATTCCTTGAAATACTGTTACGCCTGGTACAGTATTAGTATGGAAAGACAACAAAAAATATAATTTTTAAGAAAAAGCGGTGGGGCTTATTAGGGCACTAAAAGGGATCCTTTCCACAATAACGTGTGAACATATGTATCGAAGTTGTACACATGCTATTATAGAATCGCTCAAGGATTCTTTTCCTTATTATTTAGACTTGGAACTTATTTATTTATCAGAACATTTGCAGAAGATAATTTAATATAATATAGTTTTCAACCTAGATCTCTGACACTCCTTTGAAAGATGTGATTTTGATGCGCGTGTTCGTGATTCGAACATATGTACACTTATTGAAATCAAGAAAATATCATTGAATGTTATTGTTATTTATTTATTAAAAATGTCAAGTTCATATGTTCTTATTAACTTACATATTTAAGGATTAACTACAAAAAATATTTTCTCCATCGAAGGACAACAAAATTACCGTTTTGCACATTAAATGTGCACAACGGAAATTGTGTTATCACTCGATGGAGAAAATATTTTTTGTAGTAAATACTTATAAATAAATTCAAACAATAGAATAAACTCGAAAATTTTATTTTTGTAACTGGACATTTTTGGAAAAAGAAATCAACACAAAAACTGTTAGTTTACCGTGGAGTAATATATGACGTTAAATGGCGCGTGTCTCCATGACGATCAAATTTGTTTTCCATCCTCTAATAGAAAATATTTTCCAGCCAATCAGAAGTCAGTATTCTCGCAAAATTTATTTATCCTCACATAAAAATATCTAAAATATATGATAAAAAGGTTATTATATGGCGATTTTCATATCACACCCATATATGAACATACCATTGCTCTGGATTTGGCCCGGGGGCTTCTTACTTTTTTACCCTTATACGGGCTACCGGGAAGGTCGTTGGAATCTCCTGGTTTCAAGAAAAAAGTCTAAATTATGTTTAAAGTTGTGTTAAAATAGCTTTTTCTAATCAAGAATAAACAAAATAAAAGCGTATGTCAGCTCAAAAAAACTTAATAAGTAAATATTTGTCTATCGACCCATCAAATAATATAGAGATATTCTTAAATCGTTTTCGGAGCCCCTCATGGGCACCAGGGCTTTTGCCATGCACGCACTTGGACCTTGAGCAGTCCCAAGTCCCCTTAATTATCCCGAAATTATCAGGAATTCTACCACAAATACAAAATGTATGTTGGCAAGTATGATATCAACCCTAGACCCATATCTACCCTCGGGCCTATAGGCCTTCTGGTAGATATTGGGGTTTCGGGTTGATATGGGGTGTGATATGAAAATCGCCATATAATATAGGATTAAACGCTTCTTTTCAGTAATTCATCGATGTATGAACGAGGTCGACTCACTCACAAACAAATAAAGGCCGTTTATGATAAGTTTGTGAGTGAGTCGACCTCGTTCATACATCGATGAATTACTGAAAATAAGCGTTTAATCCTTATAATTCTTCCAAAATAGTTTTTATATATTTAACATTCTTGTCCCAAAATAAAATTTATTATAAGTGTGTAACGCGTAGAAATATATACAACGAACTGAAGACGAAGACGTGGTCGGTTTGAAGGGAATAACTGGCATTGACAACAGATACAATTTACGATTTGCCGAGAAGATTATTAATAAAAACAAAAGAAGACTCAACTAAAAACAATATTCCGTATACTAATGTTCGTCATTGTACCCGCGGTTTATATTAACGTCATATGTGACGTCATATATGTTCAAACGGAACGGAACCTAGCTAGATGTTCTTTCTTAAATACGAAGAGGAAAAACAATAGTTGTCGTTTGTTCAATGGATTTATCAGTGAAAATTGCTAGAGATGTGCAGAGACATGGAGTTGGTGACAAATTCGTGCATCTTGCTATTTCGTTGATTTGTTGTGACCGCGAAAAAAGGTAATTTTACCGTTACGGCTATTGTGTGTATTTGAAATGATTCATAATTGAAATTACAAGAAACGCAATTTCAAAGTATCGTTTATATATGCCTTCACACTCGCATTTCGTCCACATTCGAATTCGGCTATTTCCATCATTCAGTAATGTGTACAATGAATCCAAAACGAAGTGTACTGTTAAAATATTTTCTTGTATGTATTTGTCTATAAAACAAACGATTGCAGCTGGTTCAATTAAATAGCTTTCCGTTTAAGCAATAAATCGCTCAAGATATTTGAATCGCCAAATTTCGAGTGTACTGGCTTAATTTATTGTCTGAAGCATAAATGACACATGGCCGCCATATTTGTTTACTTTTAGCAAAAAAAAAATAGTTCCCCAAAAGTCGTTCATGAAAGTATGAACGGATCTGGGAAGTACTGATTTATGGCCTTTTGACCAATCAAAAATGACTTTAAACGTAAACGAATGTCAGATAAGAATTATTAACCTCTTATTATCACATTGTTATATTAACAAATTGTATCTGAGATACAGCATTTTCCCAGATACACCCTGTGTTACATCTATGAGGTATCCAGGGAAATACCTATCAATGCAAAAAATTATTATATATACATAGATCAGTATAATTGTTGTTCTACTGTAAAATAACAAAAAAGAAAGTTCAGTGAAACACCTATCAGTGATACGAAAACTTTATTTTAATTCGGCACATACGTAACAGTAAACACATAGATCAGTATAATTGTTGTTTTACTGTAAAGTAACAAAAAAGTTCAGTAAAGCATTATTTCACTGTAATCTTTGACACACACATTATTCGTCGGATGTACTTTAAATACACAAGATCAAAAGAGTGCGATCTATTAAACCCACATGGTTTTTACGACATCGATCAATCGAGCGAATGATGTGACTTGCGGACTAGCGATGGAGACTTTTTTGGGGAGTCCCTAATTAACCTCTTATTATCACATTGTTATATTAACAAATTGTATCTGAGATACAGCATTTTCCCAGATACACCCTGTGTTACATCTATGAGGTATCCAGGGAAATACCTATCAATGCAAAAAATTATTATATATACATAGATCAGTATAATTGTTGTTCTACTGTAAAATAACAAAAAAGAAAGTTCAGTGAAACACCTATCAGTGATACGAAAACTTTATTTTAATTCGGCACATACGTAACAGTAAACACATAGATCAGTATAATTGTTGTTTTACTGTAAAGTAACAAAAAAGTTCAGTAAAGCATTATTTCACTGTAATCTTTGACACACACATTATTCGTCGGATGTACTTTAAATACACAAGATCAAAAGAGTGCGATCTATTAAACCCACATGGTTTTTACGACATCGATCAATCGAGCGAATGATGTGACTTGCGGACTAGCGATGGAGACTTTTTTGGGGAGTCCCTAATTAACCTCTTATTATCACATTGTTATATTAACAAATTGTATCTGAGATACAGCATTTTCCCAGATACACCCTGTGTTACATCTATGAGGTATCCAGGGAAATACCTATCAATGCAAAAAATTATTATATATACATAGATCAGTATAATTGTTGTTCTACTGTAAAATAACAAAAAAGAAAGTTCAGTGAAACACCTATCAGTGATACGAAAACTTTATTTTAATTCGGCACATACGTAACAGTAAACACATAGATCAGTATAATTGTTGTTTTACTGTAAAGTAACAAAAAAGTTCAGTAAAGCATTATTTCACTGTAATCTTTGACACACACATTATTCGTCGGATGTACTTTAAATACACAAGATCAAAAGAGTGCGATCTATTAAACCCACATGGTTTTTACGACATCGATCAATCGAGCGAATGATGTGACTTGCGGACTAGCGATGGAGACTTTTTTGGGGAGTCCCTAATCTAAGGAAGGGTAGAAAAACCGGAAGGGTTTTTTGGCATATTTTGGGACTATGACTTTTGAACGGATAAACATATCGATGCAAATTAAACAGATTCTTAAAGAAAATAACAATTTCTATGCAATGAATATAAAATGATTTTAATTATCTTTATTAAAAAAATTATTTAAAACTTGACCGGAAGCGTTTTTCTCCACTAAAATTGAACACGATTTTTCAACTTTGGTACTAAATTGTGTTCAACTTATTAAACCCGATCAAAAGTGGTTAACATATTCCTCTAGTAAATTTTATAGCAAATTCATTGAAATATAAGTCAATTTTATTTATAAAGACGAAAGTTGTCAAAAGTTTACCGGAAGGGTGGTCCGTTGGAGTATTAAGTATTGTGTAATTTCCACTGGCCTTTCCCCCAACAATACCGGTTTCATTATACCATCTCATTAGCCTACTGATGACAGAATGGCTAACATTGAACCTATCTGAACCGCTGTGTCATTCCAGCAAAAATAAATAAATTTTTGCCAAATTTGTTAAAATAAAAATTTGGTATTATAGACCAGTTATACTTTTCAATTTTGCTTTCCTGTAGTCGTAGAATCCATTTAATTTTTATTGTTTCTATATATTGATCAATGTCTATCATATTTAATTTACCACAAGAATATTGTTGATTAAATCCGTGAAAGATTAATCGTTGAAGGGTAACCCGAGGATAATATAATTAAGTATCGTCCGCTATTAAGAAACCTTTAAATGTCTAGTTAACTGACCGTAACGTGTTAGGACCGGATCGATATTAGGCGCTATGGTTGAAATATTTGATTATTTCATCAATATTTAATGTTTTAGATATAATAATTAAAACAAATATTAACAGAAATAATAAAGCTTAAAATACTATTTAGTCTATTTATATACAGAGAGACGTAGACAATAATAAAACTAATTTTGTAGAGAAGAAGTATTGTAAATGACCATAGAAAAAAATGTAACCCTGAAGACATTACAAGAATGTTTAATGATAAAAATGAGAGAATTTCATTATTTAATATTAATTTATAAAGTACTGGCGGTAAAGTCAAATTTTCGTTGGTTAAAGTGAAAGGTTTAATTCGACATCCATAAATGTGCATTTATATAGAGATCGTTATTCTTGACCTGAATTATAATTTTATTTTATTTGTATTTCGTGTAAGTGTTGATATGTAACACAAAAGATTACCGAAATGTACTAACATTGTCGTAACCCCGAAGACATAACTAGAACGAGATCATATCATTATTACCGTCTCCCATGGGAGACGGTATACATAGTCAAATAACGATCAGTCTTCGGAGTAAATGACTCTCTGTTACTTGATTGGGCGGTTTACTTAATCTATAAATATTTTTGTCATTTCATTGGTTTACGTCAAGATTGCACTAGTATGTGTACTGAAATTTCGATATATTCTTAGGCTGAATCGGGGTTGTAATCAGTATTTTAGTGTAGTAATGTTACGTTCCACATATTGACTTCTATTTCATTCAATGAATTGGTCAGTGAACAATTATAAGGTAAACATTGTACCAAAATCTCCCTACTTTATAACGCTGCTTTGGAAAAAAATTATATGTTCTATATCTTTATTTTCGTTAATCAATATTTTAGTGTAGTAATGTTACGTTCCACTTATTGACTTCTATTTCGTTCAACAATTGGTCAGTGAACAATTAAAAGGTAAACATTGTACCAAAATCTCCCTACTTTTTAAAGCTGTTGGGTTATGAAAAAATAATATGTTCTGTATCTTTATTTTCGTTCTGATATTGATGCAAATGTAACAAAACATATTTTTACCGCTCATTTTAAACATTTGTTTAGGGAGTCAACTTTTGCCTAATTATTTAAAAAAAAGCACGTGTGAAGTGACGACAGGCATTTAAATCTCTCAAGTACCATTGGATAATAGTTTAGCGTAAACAATGTCCTTACAAGGTACATGTACATTGTTTACCTATCCTACATATAAATTAAAAAAAAACCAGATACTTTAATAAATCCTTAAAATTTGTAATGCAGCTAAGAGACGGTTAGCTTTTTAGAAAAGCTAAACTTGTTTAATTCAAATAACGTTAACAACCATCCTGAATGATCGTTTTGATGGCCGCATTCAAACATTTTAATCTCTAGTTTACTGACCGTATCGCGTTATGACAACACCTGTCATAACGCGGTATGCCCGGATCGATAATCGGCGTTATGTTTGAAATATTTTATTGTACCAATAAATTAATGTTTTAGATATCGTTTAATTAAGCGAATGGGAATTAAATCCTTAAAATTATCCGTTTTCATCAATTGCAAAAATATATATGAAATGGCGAATGATCATTATGCGCCGCGCGAGGATTCATGCTATGCTCGTGTTTGTTGACTTCCGGTAACGTTATGGCCATATATAGAAAGGGGGCGCAGCATGCCCATATATGTCGGTGCCCCAGTGCCCTGCTTTTTTTGGAATGATTAAAACACCTCACACCCTACTACTTCTCTGTCTCAACAGTGGAAGTTCCATGGGATAACGAGCACTCAACCTTGCATTATTTAAGCGCCTGTTAACTGTTCGAATGGCGACTCTGGTTGCAATTATTCCAATCCTCACGAAGATATCTTGCAGTGGCAAACGGTTGGCGTTTGGCTACACGAACGAGTGGTCTGTCCTACCTTTCGGATGTTTTTGGTGGTCGACCTGACCTAGACGTTCCTGAATCGTTCCTTCAATACTAAAGTGAATGCCTAAGTGTTTTGCTATCTGACGCAAGCTCTGTCCACTATTACGCATTCCAACGATCTGCAACTTCCCAGCTGTACTAAATTTCCGTCTAGGCATTGTAAAATATCAAGATGAAGTCAAAAAAGACCATGAGATGAACACTAAATCGTACAGGAAAACAATGTTTTTAGGCGTGCTTGACTACCGTATGACAAACTGTCTTTGCTCTTTAAAGATTTACCTGAGGAGTTAAAGTTAACTTTCCCATGCTCGAATGATGGCTTTAGTATATAAATAACACAGTTAATATTCATTAATATTTTTAAAATAAAAAAAAACATTGAAGGCGTGGCTTTACTTATGCCGAGATGTGTAATTCCGTTTGAGTGACTGGAGTCCTTTTAGGATTCTTTTAAGCCGGCTGCAGTATAGATGGTGATTGTTCAAAATCTTGAGTAAGACTGTCGCCCTCCTCCTGGATTGTTGCTTGTTTTTCATCAGGTTCATCGTCACCGTTACATAATGTATCATCTATACTGAACAACTTAAGGAACGCACCAGATAAATATGTGTTTATGACAAATTTACTATGATATTTATACCAAAACTAAGATTAACATGTTCAAAGTTGTCAAAATTTTGTGTCAACAATAATCATCTCTTGCGGAATATCGTCACGTCAAACACAAAATGAAAAGAACTGGAAAATCCAAAATCAGTATCTGGTATGGCCACCTCTTGCGTTATTGCACTCCGTACAGTGGCGTCCCATTGAGCAAATAATGTTTGAATTTCAATCAGCGGCATGGCATGTTTGTCCACTCTTCAGTCAATACCCGTCGAAGCTCATGTAACGTTGTGGGTTTTAAAGGACGGTTATTAATCAGTCGTCCTAACTCATCCCAGACAAGCTCTATCGGTGCCATATCTGGAAACAACGAAGGCCATGGCATTACAGGGATGTTAGCATCGTCTAAAAACTGAGTAGAGATTCCTGCGGTGTGCGGACGGGCATTATCCTGCTGATTGACGTTTAAGTCTGGGTGATTTTGGAACATTGGTTGGGCTCGAGCTGACAAGATGTCATCTCTGTTTCTCTGTGCGTTAAGGATATTGTCACAAAAGTGCAAGTCAGAGCAATAATAAAACGACACAGATACCCAGATCATCACACTGCCGCCACCCCTATGATCAACTTCCTGTACGCAGCATGGTGCAAACCTTTCTTGACGTATCCTCCAAATGCGTTTGCGTCCTTCAGATCTAGACAGATGAAAACGAGATTCATCAGAAAAGAAGACAGTATTCCAGCGTTAATGTGTCCAGGGATGATGGCGTCGTGCCCATTCTAGTCTTTTTCGTTTATGACGTTGGGTAAACACCTGACCTTTGTAAGGGCGACAAGCATTACATTGATTTTTCCCGGAGACGCCTACGAACTGTCTGGCAACTAATCCTTTGTCTGTTGCGTCCAGGAGTTACTCTGACAGTCTGTGTAGCAGTTCGGAAGCGATCTCGGAGATGTTCCAGTCGAATGAAAAGGTCTTGCTTTTGAGTTGTTACCATTGGTTTACCTGGCCTGGGTCTATCGAAAACAGAGTTTGTAGCGCTGATTTAGACGGACAATAGTACTGTGGTGACAGTTGAAATGATTTGCAACGTTTCGCGATGAGACTCAAGCACTAAGTATAACTAAAGCCTGGTTACGTTCATCCACACTCAGACGAGGCATCCCAGGAAGCTTATTCGTTGCCAAAAAATGAAATTTCAGATTTTCTTTTTGCAGTTAACGTCCTTACACATACAAAACAAGATTTGATTTTCATTTTGGGAATTTAACACACATTGCACGTACACAATTAATATTTTTTTAGCTCACTCGACGTTTAACACGCTTGATTGATCATGGACCTTAAATTTAGCAAGAACGAATTATTTAAATGGTATTTTAAATGGTCGATAAAAGACATGCATTACAAAATTATTTATCGAAAAAAGAAATTCATTTCTAACTGGTGCGTTTCTTATGTCGTTCAGTATATTTCATCACCACTTGAATTGTCAGATTTATCAGTATTACCTGAAAAGACATTTTGTGTGCATGTATTTTGCTTGTGAACTTCTTGAACACACTTCTTGCATACCCTGTCGTTCGGACAGCTACTTCTATTGTGACCTTTTTGACGGCATTTAGTGCAGGTTGCTGTGCGATTATTGTCTCTGGGTTGGCCAGGGTATATTGTTGTTGCTCTGTATTTTCCAATAGGAATTGATCTAGAAATGTCTTCTGACAAAGGACCAGAACATATCACAATTCTTCCTCCAGTGAGACAGTTTGTAAGCATGTTCTCAAATCGCAACCTTTCCCTAAAATGGTGGACTAATTTGCACTGATATTGTTCAAGTGCTCTGATGATCTGACCATCATCAGCAGAGAGTGGTACATCTTTGACGCGCACTTTGATATTAAGCACATTTTCATTACTGGTAACTCGTGGGTTTCTAGAGTACAAACTTATTGTTTTCCTTCTAATTTCCTGTATGGAAAGCCGCAGTGAACCCGTCGACGACAATGATAATTTCTATATAAAATGGTCATGATTTTTTGTCAATGTGAGGAAACGACAATCTTTACACCAAAAATTATTATTGTCAATTTGTGTTTATTCAGCGGAGACGACAATCTTTACTATAATTATTATGATCGTCGATTTTTTTTCTTCAGCGGAGACGACAATCATACACTCTTATCATTATGATCGTCGATTTTTTTTATTGAGCGGAGACGACAATCTTTAACAGTCATCATTATTATCGTCAAATTTTTAACTCAGCGGAGACGACAATCATAATAACACTCATCATTATGATCGTCGAATTTTAATTCAGCGGAGACGACAATCATAATACTGATTATTATGATCGTCCAATTTTTTTCTAAAGGAGACTACAATCATAACGTCTAACATTATGATTGTCGATTTTTGTTCTTGCGAGACGACAATCATAACTATGGAAAGCCGCAGTGAACCCGTCGACGACAATGATAATTTCTATATAAAATGGTCATTATTATCGTCGCCGATTTTTTGTCAATTTGCGGAGACGACAATCTTTACACCAATAATTATGATTGTCGATTTGTGTTTATTCAGCGGAGACGACAATCTTTACTATAATCATTTTGATCGTCGATTTTTGTTTCCTCAGCGGAGACGACAATCATACACTCGTCATTATGATCGTCAATTTTTTTTATTGAGCGGAGACGACCATCTATAACACTCATCATTATTATCGTCGAATTTTTAATTCAACGGAGACGACAATCATAACACTCATCATTATGATCGTCGAATTTTTAATTCAGCGGAGACGACAATCATAAAACTCATTATTATGATCGTCCAATTTTTTCTAACGGAGACGACAATCATAACGTCTAACATTATGATAGGCGATTTTTTTTCTTTCGAGACGACAATCATTACACCCATCATCATCGTCGAGCTTCTACACGAGATCGACAATCTTGGCGGAAAAAGTATCCGAAATTGAATTCAATGTTATCCGATCACGTTCTACGAACTACTCAGCCTATCATTATTATCGTCGAGTTTCAACAGGGCGACTAGTCTCGACCACCTTGTTTTAATTTCGCTACCAATAGATTGAGACAAAACAATTATTCTCTATTTAGGGCCTATTTTAAGACCAGGAAAACCATGCAAACATGTCTATACTTATAAAATGACGTCACAGTAAGATTCTCTCTTGATTGTTTATAACAATAATATGTGTTTAATAAATTGGTAAAGTAATATATTATCAATATAAAAATATGCAAGTTTAAACTTTGGTACAATTTTTTATACACATTTGCTATGAACGGAAGTAATTTTTTAGACAGTAAAAATATCATCCAATAAAAAATTACGCCCAGTTTTGGGCGTAATGATAAAGAGTTCAATATAGAGATGAATCCAGACGCACAAATGCAATTAAGCATCTGGATGATCGAGACTACCGTGCGACAATCTTGGCGGAAAGGAAAAACATACCCGACTTTGTTTTAACAGTTACATGATTGTCCGTATCCACCAACTTACTATCCATCAAGATCTGAGCCAAATATGATGTATGGACAGTACCTTCCAACTGGACCTTATATACAAACACCTACAACACGGCTGATACATCCTTATCATCAACCGGCTCCATCAACAGTAATTCACACACAGCCGGATGCCCCCCTTATCACATGTATAAGGGTTCTCATCCTAGTTTGTCAACACATCATACCCACTACATCCTCAACATACAAGTCATACTCAACAGCAACCTCCAACTGGACCCTATATGCAACCACCTACAGCACGACCGATACATCCTTATCATCAACTGCTCCATCAACAGTAATTCACACACAGTCGTATATCCCCCCCTTATCACATTTATAAGGGATCTCATCGTAGTTTTTCAACACATCAGACCCCACTCCTTCCTTTACATATATGTCATACTCAACGGCAGGATAGTAACCAAATCAAAAACCGTAGATACGGAAGAAATGATGTTAGTCAGCCTACAGTACACCAACAACAATAGCAAGATAGAGATTCAATAGTTTTCAACAGAGATAATCAAACATTGAGACAAGGCAAGTTACTTGACGACCAGTCTACATGCACTCAAGGAATCGAGCGTTATGACAATAAACAACAGAATGAAACCCTTGTTATAAACAACATAAGCTCTAATAGTTCAGCTGAATGTGGTCCCTTTTTAGACAAAGACCTTCTCACACTAGAAATAGACAAGAGGGAGATATAGACTCTATTAAGATTTGTACATTCAATGTAGAAGGACTGAGAGGAAATGCACAATATGTGAATCAAATTTTACCTTTTAATGATATTTTATGCCTTCAAGACCATTGGTTATGGCACTTTGAACAAAATGAGGCTATTAAATTCATTCCGACCTTTAAGTATACAAGTAGAGCTGTTGATGATAACGATCCAAAACTCCATTATGTTAGATCAAGAGGGAATGGAAGAGTACTTAATGCATGGAATCAAGACATAGACCCATTTGTTAAACCTTTAGAAGATGGAAATGAAAGAATTATAGCCATAGAAATTCAGAATAAACCAACTCCTATTTGTCTTGTAAATGTATATATGCCAACATTTGGGTACTCGGACTCGGCCGAGCAATATCAGGAGACATTAGACTTTCTTGATGTCATTTTACTAAAATACTCAGAATCACATGTTGTAGTTCTTGTCGGAGACATGAATGCAACTCCATGTCAATCTAGGAAAAACGACTCAGACAGAAGATTTAGAAACTTTATTCAGAAACACAAGTTCATGTCTCCAATCATTTGTGACACACCAACTTACTCGCATGAAAATGGGTAATCACAAATTGATTACATTTTCACAAAGTCCAACGTCATTTTGAATGTGCTTATTCACAGCAAACACACGGTCAATTCATCTTCTCATGTTCCAGTCACTTGTATGCTTAAGTGTGATGTACACATTTCAAATGTCAAACCTGCTGAACCACAATCATCTCGAACCCGAATTTTATTGAAGAAATGTGACAGGCAAATTTACAGAGACAATTTACAGAACATTTCAACTCTTCCTAAAATCGAAAGGCCAGATCAGATTCAAACTTACGTTGATATGATAAACAACAATCTACATGTGGCAACCAAGAGTGCTATTCCGGTCAAACAAATTCGTCTGAAGGGTCCAAAATGGAAAGCTAGTTCCGCATTGAGCCCCTACTAAATGAGGGGAAAAGTCTACACAAAGAATGGATTGAATTGGGTAAGCCTACCTGTCTGCTCATTACACAACAACAGAGAACTATAAAAAGAACAATTCGATCCCAACAAAGACAAGATATGGCAAAAGAACGTATACAATTCTATAGTAATGTTCTTGTGTCTGAAAACACATTAAACTTTTATAAATTGGTTAGACGAGGATTAGTGCACTCAACAGTTGAACCCAATAGCTTTAAACATGAAGGAATAGTAATTAGCGACATTAAAATTCAGTGTCAAAGATTTACCAAATTCTACGAAGATCTATCAATTCCACATGATGTAGAAGACTTTGATAACAGTTACGCAATGAACACTTCTGTGCAACTTGAACTCATCAAGAATCTTGTAAAATCAGAAGACAGTAAAACTGAACCAATTACCAGTCAAGAAGTCAAACAAGCCATCTCGAAGTTAAATAAAAGTAAATCTTGTGATGAGCAAGGGATCTATGCCGAACATCTTAAGTTAGCAGGTGACTTCATAATACCTGTCCTAATAGAACTGCATAACGCCATATTAGACCACTGCCATGTTCCTCCTCCGTTTTTAGCCTGTATACTTCATCCAATCAAAAAAAAGGGAGAGATCCTTGTGACTTTGGAAATAATAGAGGTATCACTGTATCATCCACTCTAGGTAAAGTCTTAGAACATGTAATCCTGCAAAGAATTGAGCACCTACTTCCAGCCAACCAATATTCACTGCAATTTGGTTTCACCAATAACACGTCAATTCTTTTGTCTGCCCTTCTAATCAACGAGTCCATTACTGAATCTAAAGAACAAAACTTGCCACTCTTTATTGCATTCCTTGACTCGCAGAAAGAGTTCGACGTTGTAGACCATAATTCTCTCAAGTGTAAAATGTATTTTAATGGCATTAAAGGAAACATATGGAAGAAACTGGATGATTGGTAGAGTAATCTGTCATCTAAAGTCAAATGGAAAGACAGCTATGGAGAACGTTTCGCAATTAAACAAGGTGTGAGACAAGGTAGTATCATGTCAACTGGCCTCTACAAGATGTACATCAATGAACTTTTTACTATTTCTTGAACATCATAAAATTGGCTCTCATATTGGATCGACATATATTGGATGTCCGACGGTAGCAGATGATATTGCACTAGTGGCCAATTCGGCAGCTGATCTTCAACATATGCTCAACATATCGTATTAGTATGCAAACAGAGAAAGATACATAATACATCCGGAAAAGAGTTCCATACTGATGAAAAGACCATATAAGAAAAAAACAAACACATTTACAGACTGGAAACTTGGAGATAAAGAATTCACCATATCTGATAAAACAAGTCACTTAGGACTAATAAGAACAGTAAAAAATGACGTTACTGCCAATGTAGATGAACGAATTTCATGTGCAAGAAAGACACTTTATAGTTTAATTGGTACTGGACTGCATGGGATAAATGGACTGCCTCCAACTATTTGTCTCAAAATATTCAAAATCTATGTTTTACCAAGACTCCTATATGGACTAGAAACTTTTGTCTTGAACCAATCCCACATTGAAAAACTCGACAAATTTCATCTACAATTTTTAAGAACAATACAAGGACTACCTAAACGATCAGTAAGAGCAGTAACATACCTTCTGTTCTCTTCAAATCATCTGAATCTTCTAGCTGGTGTATCCACGTCGTTAAACTGCTAGAAATATATCAGCTACCATCAATTGAGAAATTACTGCAAGAAAATTTACAAAAGTCAGAATGGAAAAGTAAGATAAGGTCTGATATTGATAAGTACTGGAACAACAAACTTAACTCGGATTGTGCAAATAAACCTTCACTAATTCACTGTGATATCCAAAATCTAATAATTGAAAAAACGCACATAATCTGGAGGAACATTGACAACAACCTGAAAGACGTGAGACGGGGTATGATCATAGCTAGACTTCTCACTTGAACATATATATTCCAAGCAGAAACGAGCAAATTTAATCAACATGATATGGATGGAACCTGTTCTCTCTGTCAATTAAAAGACGAGAATCTTATACATTTTCTGTTCAAGTGTAACACACTTCATGGTTACCGTAAAGACTACTTTCATGAGCTAAAAACATTATTTGACAATGTAAACCCAAATATATAGAAAATTCTGGTATCAGATCTAGAACAGTTTGCCAAAGTTATTTGGAATTCCAACTGGTTATGTAGACTCATTGAAACCTCATTTGATAAAAGAACAACACAACAGATAGAAAAATGTACTCGTATAATGTGCTATTCACTCAACAGTGGTAGGCTTCATTTGGTCACTGACAAAGTATTGAGGAGATAGATTATAGAGTTTTTTATTATTTTATTATTATTATTTTATCTTATTATTTTAATAACCCCCAGAACTGTGACTATAGCAATATGGGTGCACCAACTAAATGGTGGAATATACATACTAAAGAAGAAGAAGATTGTAAACTCCCGGTAATTTACTTGAAGAGACCTAGAGACCTGTACCTGTATGTGGTAAACTTGAAACGGGTAACTACTATTTGATAACCAACAACTAAAATCGCATGATTATGTTGCAAGCACTTGCCTCTGATATAGTGTGACACGGCCACGCGGTCATACTAAACGCAGAGAAGTGCAGAGAAATTCAGAGAAGTAATTAAAAAATGGTTTATTAGATTAAATAAAGGTTTCTTAATAAATGACAAGATTAAAGAAATTTTATATATATATATATATATGCTATATTTTGTATAAATAAACATAAAGAAGCCCATATTTTTACAAAATATGTCATTAAGTTGACATTTGCGAGCAGTTTGATGATGTTTACATATCATGTAATGGCCTACAGCGGCGAGAAGGACGAGAGAAACATAAATAATGGTTTAAATATCTTGAATAAATGTACCCAAAAAGTTAATGCATACACAATTTATCATGTTAAATAAGCTTATACATGTTTAATGAACTTAGATATATAATAACTGACTTTATTTCATCCAAAGGTGTTCGATGTAAATTAAATATGGCGATTTACAAAACTGAACATTAAATTCCGGGTGGTTTTGGGAGTGGATATGTGTAATGTACGGCATGACACAGTTTCTGATATATTATGTTATATTGTTTTATATTGCATAAAATATTTTAAAAATGGAATCAAACATACGATTATATTATAAAAAATGCAAAAGTAAGATTGCGTTCGCTGAGGTTTCGTATTCCATTTCCACTTCTTTTTAATCGAAGTACATTTCTTCTCCTAGTCAGTAAAGAAACAAATATAAAAAAAAATAATTTTAAATTGACTAATGAATAAAATTTTAGCTTTTGAACGGTAGTCTAAACAATATGCGGAAAATTTCTTTAATCTTGTCATTCATTAAACTAACAATTTTTTGTTGACGACCCTATTAAGTATTATACTCATTGTGCGTTATTTTGTTTAATCAAGGAAAGTGATGTTAATTGGATTGTGATATCTTAATAAAGAATCAAGCGTGTGACAACAACAATGTAATTCAAATTAATTAACAGAGGTGTTAAACAATTACGAGGGTATCAAACGACCGTCGCCTTAATATAAAACAACATGTCAAGATGATTGAGTAGAACTCAAAACTAATTTATTTTCTCAAAATTATAGTTCAGCTTGTCACAATCTAATTAAAATTAAATCTTTCACTTGCTCCCCCCTTTTTGTTATTGGTCGCTGCGTTGTAAGATCTAACGACATCCCATTACAGGTCACGTCAGGGGTCAAAATTGTTAATTTTGATCGTCCAATCAAATTTCAGTTCGAGTTGAGTGATTCGACCAATCAAATACTGGTTTGGTTTGCATATCACACTAGGCTTTACTGTCAAAATGGCGATGTCCGATGCATTTTGCGGTCTGAAAAGTTTTACAACTATTTTAGTACTCGAGAACTCAAAGAATGATGTTGGATTGTTTAGAGAAAGAAAAGAATTGCGTTGCCGTTCCTCCAAAAGCGTTAGGGAAATTCTTTCCACTTCAATTTGTATCATTTACATTCCAATGAAGAGAAAGATGAACAAATCGTCATCGCGCTATGACTATGTTGGTCTGCTTTTGATATTGCTTATGGAATCGAGTAAACAGATGTTCAAAACTTAAAGGCAGCATAGAAAGGTCAGTACGTTAATTAAATACGAAATATGAACTTTTTTCACAATAAGGCACGAACAAGAAAAAAAGGGGGAGGGGAATTACATATGATAAACATACAACATGGTAAAATAGCACTAGTATATACATGTAACTAACGTGGTTAGGAGATGTTAGGGGGAATTAATATTAATCATTTGATAAACACTATCAATAAAACTACTGGTAGACATTAATTATTCATTGTACATCCTGTTGCTCCAGTTTTATTCGTCATTCATGGCTTGGTTGACTGTCAGAAAAAATTGAAGGTACAAAACTACATTGATCACCACTAATGAAACGCCATCTCATTTGTTAAAAAAAGTTGTGGATTTTTTTTTCTGAATACTGGCAAACATTTTTAAAAATTATTTGTCCGAGAGTGTGTGAAAATCAATACTATAAATAAAATAGTTATATAGTTATTAAAGTCACTTAATACATGTATAAAATAACATGACCAACAATTTCATTTCAGATGGCTGAACATATCACAATATCAAAGACGGATTTATAGATATCATTTGTGCATTGCCGAGTCAAGTTGGTGACCCTGTATGGAGAAGCAATTTTCAAAAGTTCCAAGTTTCTGTTCAAATTAGATGAGTTTCACATGATGCCAACTTGGTAAGTGGAATGTTTACATCTTGTTTTTTTTAATCTACTAGTAAAATGTATCTTGTAAATAAAAGTTTCAACTTGTATAGATCTTCTGTGGATAGTTATTTATAAGTAACCTCACCTCATAGATGCGTTCTTATATTCTGTATGAAAGTAATTAAAATGCAATATCAAGAATTGAAAAAGCTTTGCTCAAAGAGTGCAGTGACATGCAGTTTAAAAAATTTTGCATTTTAATAATTATTAACAATACTCAATATGGTTTACATTTATGTGGTGACCATTTTTAGATAAATACATGTACCTTGATTTATAACAGCATAGGGACAACTTGTAAACTTGGTTCATTGGCTATGATTAAAGGTGCTCATCAATTTGTAACTTTGAATTAAAATTATTGAACCATTTCCTCTAAAGGTATGCAGTTGACTGAATAATAGGGAATAAAATTGATACACATAAAGAATTTCTACTTTACAGACTATTATATGAAATGTAAGTTCTTATTTTCTTATTACAGGGAAGAAGATGATTATAGCTGGCTTTTCTGTTCTGGTCCAAAGTGCTACATGTTCTATGCACAAATACTCACAAAAGAGTTAAACAGTTGAAAGGAAAAAAAATATCAGTATATTGAGATGTCAGTGTCATGACTTTTACACTGTAGATGGATGACAGTACCTTAAAGAATGGTATTTTAAAAATCTATCATCTGTTGCACTTCAAAGTGATATACATGTACCTATATTTTATGCATGGACAATGTACAATGGACAGGAAGAAATTGGAATTCTTCAGTTGCTTTTATTTTATATTAAAATTATCATCTGCATCAACTGACTTTGAAATTAAAAAATATCCTGAAAACAAAAACTGTCGTATGATAGTTTTTTGACAAACAATTTTATAAATGCAGTGTACATCTGAACTAAAGACCTTGGAATAAAATGAAAGTGGAATGTCTGCTAAATGCAGTTGCGAAGAATGCAACATATGTTTCATCCGATTCTAATGTCGTATGCAGTCTGATGATGATAAATGAGAGTACAACTAGTCTGGCTATCAAGATGAAGAAAACAAATCTTCAGTATTACTTGATGATGATGCAGATCAATAATAAAATATAATTACTTGTATGGATTGTATATTGTTTACTAATATTCAGAAAATTTTTTCACTGATATGACAAAGTCCAGCAGAAACATTAAATAAACAAAGTATGAAACCATATACCAATTATTGGTACCAAGCAAACATTTTTCATCAAATACATGTAATTGTATGTACCTTTATGATTATCAACTACCATACCAAATTTACTTGTAGAAATAAGTTTGTTTATTTGAAAGGTATTTAATGCCACTTTCAGCAATTTTTCAGTTATATAGTCACATCCAGTTTTTTGGTGGAGCAATCTGAAGTACCATGATGAAAACCCTGACCTTCTGTAGGAAGACTAGTAATCCTTGTAAATTGAGATTGGATTTGAGCGCACCCATAATGAGACTCGAACCCGCAACCCCAGTGTTAACAGTCATGTAACCAACAGGGATATAACGTCAGTTTCAACAAATTTTCAATTATATCAGTTTACAGTTTTTATTGTCTTGCCTGTGGGGACTGGAGTCGAAACATAGGAATCTTGCGACTACATACCCGTAAACACTATATTTGTTTTATATCTTGTAAGCTTAAGACCTAGGTAAATCAAATTTGGTCCAGTGTAAGCTCATGATGAGTACTACATTAAAGTTATTGGATTAGGTCAGTTCCTAAGTAACCATGACAATAATTGGTATAAAGGCAGGAAAACTATAAATCCTTGTCAGTTAAGATTGGAGTTGAGCACACCCTCCCGCAGTGAAACTCAAACCCAGAACCTCAGTGTTGACAGGCACTTTATCAATAGTAAAATGACTGTTAATCACTCAGCCACAAAGGGCTCTGTAATCAAGAGAAGACCAAGACCCCTAAAAATAAGAAATGCACATAACAAAGATACTCCAGACCAGTAGGCGGAATTGCACTTGTGTATACTACATTACCAATTGAAAGTTATTACTTCTGTCAAGTCGGGCTTTAATTGCATACACCTGAATACAATTTGAAAATGAGAAAATGTGTCTCGATGAAATTTAAGTCTGGCTTAACACATATTGGTAAACACACCCCTTTTTCTTCTCCAAGTTCACTCAAGCTAGAAATATTTGGCACAACACTACAAAAATTGGCCAGTGAAGAGATATCATTATGTTGTAACTGTGTTCCAAGTATCATAAAGATGTGATGTCATCTTCCTAAACAATGCTTCAATGCACAGGTAAACCTGAGGTTGGGTGGACGAAAAAACGAGCCAAAAATCTGTATGTCCCCAATGGGAACAAAACACATTTTACTCGTGTACTGCAAATAAATTACTGTAGACGAATACTTGATGCACTGAAGCCAGAGACTGGGGCATTTGACCTCCATTGTGGAAACTAAACTAGTATAGGCATATATTTAACATTCATTTGCCATATTTCACATTTTAGTAATGTACATGTTGTAAATGTGTTGCACGTGAATATTACAACTTTAGTTTACCTTAAAGGAGAATTAAGAATCCTTCCACCTGTGCCTGCTTAAGGTAGTCATTCTGGATTGGTCTTTTTGGCCTATAATTCATTTTGTGTACATATGTTAACAAGAAATATGAAAACTTGACTCCATCAAATTAAAATTAAATGTTTCCTCCTTTTTACTTTTTAGCAAAGTAAAACAGGGGTTGACTCTTGAATGTACATCTACTATTGATTACGTGGTTGACGACAACCTTAATTCACAAGGCAGCAGAAGGTTTGGAGTTTTCTCTAGGTACTCGGGTTCATCCTAATAACTGAAGGTCATGAATTTGATGAAAGTAGCATGAAAAAAAATTCAAATTGGACAACATACCCTACCATGAATTTGAAATCAAATCACATCTGGAACACTAATTTTGTCAAATGGGAAATTAAAAAGGATATGCCGAAAGTTTTACTATAGGAAGTGTGTAAGCTACATGGTTCAATGGAAGAAATTTCAGTAACTGAAGCAATTTCAAATATGAACACAAAGTTTAGGTAAGGTGTTTATTCTGTCATAATTGTAAATAAACAATAAAAAAATGCATAATGTCTAGAGTGATCTCTAAGGCAATGAATGGGTCTTTTGGTTTATGATGGTGTAACATTATATAAAGTAACAAGTCATATAAAATCACTGTCAAACAGATTTGTCTCAAGCAATCATCGCATTTTAATGACCAACTTGGTTTTCTTGTCACTAAATCCTTTTCACTTTTTAGCCATGTCCTTCATATTTTTAAAGAAATATTCCTGTTTAAAATAATACGTATTTATCAAAGTATAAACTATTATCAAGGCCGATATAAACCGCATGATCCAAAAGCCGTTTTTCCGTCAATATCTTCGTCGATGACAGTTTAAATTTAAATGGGAGGCTGTCAGTTAGTTTTGTAACTGGGGGACATCTACCTTCATTTTTAATAATACAAAGCATTTCAGCCCGATTCCAGTGTGTAAAAATGCTTCCGAGTTCCGTTCGATTTCACTTCCACCTGGTCCTGGTACGGCTGGTGTAGCTTCGATTTGCACGAATGAAACTCCACAAATAAAAAACACATTGTGATTTTAGGATCGTATGTATAACTTTCGTGACGTTGTTTATTCAGTGGATTCCATATTTGTAAGAAAATTTTCTTCAATTTGGTGTGTTTACATCTCGGTAACAATCTTGTTGACGTATTGTATTACATTTGGTACACTTTGGCGTGGAATGGAAAAAGCCGATTTGCCGATGTTCCGAATGTATACCCTGAGATTTTCTAGGCACGATTCTGATTGGCTAACAGAAAATCAATGCATATGACCCCTGACGTGACCTGTAATGGGATGTTGTTAGATCTACACGCAGCGACCATAGCGAAAAGGGGGGAGCAAGTGAAAGATTTAATTTGAATTAGATTGAGCTGGTCAGATCATCGCAAATAGAAATTATTTAATCACTTGATAAATCCTGCTTTTAAATTGAGTTTTACTGTAAATAATTATAGTGCTACATTTTTTGTGTACATTTTTTTTAGTTCTGTTTTTATGCTTAATAAAGTTTTTTGTAAATATTTAGTGCTAAACTTGTTTTGTTATTTATTTTAAGAATGTTTTTTCTTAATTAAAATTTTTGTATTTGACATTCACCATGGATATCTATCCATGCGGTGTTTGTAAACCTGACTGCTCTTATGACAGAGCCATTGCATGTGATACATGCAATAGGTGGTTTCACTATTTATGAGAGAACTTATCTCACCAGGAATTTTTGTTCTTAAATAAGGCAACCCTGTCCACAAGTTTGACAATTTTTGATAATTGTGATAAATTTATACAAAATATAACAAATATATATATAAGAAACCTTAATTTAATCGAACAAATCATTTTTAATTACTTCTCTTCCCTTCTCTGCGTTTAGTAGGACCCCGGCCACGGGGTATTTTTATTTCAATTAGGCCATTACCCACATTTTTTGGCCCATGACCATTTTTCGGGTATGTTCGCCCTGTACATATTAATCCTGAGTCTGTTTGTCCTACTAGTGGGTCAGTTCGCCCTTTTGACATTTGTTTAAGAATCTATTTATACATGTAGTGAAATAAAATTAAATGCAGGTCAAATATATTTTGCAAAATAAATTCCTTTTTAACTAAATTATAGCCTCTGAAAGCTTTAGTTGGGGAAGGTTATCGGATCTAATTTAATGCATGTGCATTTTTTGTGCATTTACGATACATATATACATTTGTATTGCATTTGTGTAAATGACTTCGCAAAAATGACCCACTGGGGTGTGTTTTTATGCCCTATCTACAAAAGTAGTATGGGGCATATAGTGTTCGGGTTCTTTCATCCATCTGCCGAGTTCACTCTCATTTACAAAAATGTAATAAACATAAATTTCCTTGAAATAACTTATAAAAATGCAAATTTCACCTGTAATTAATTAAGTTCGTTATATTAAAACTCCCTGTATTGATAGACATGTACTACTCAGTACATGTATCACTGTTTTTATTGTTGTTTTTTGAAAATTCGCTTTTTTGCTATAGTTTCTCACCATGCTCAGAAAGTTTGTGAACACAACTCCTAAACTGCTAAACAGAATATGACGAAACTTACTTGGTATGAAGCAAGGACAAAATATGTAGTACTGGGTTCTCCTCAGGATTTTTGAAAAGGACTGTGGTGTCGTGTGTTAAAAAGGATCCAATTTTGCATGTTGCATCGAAAATTTTGTGCATAACTCCCTGTATTGATATACATGTACTACATATGTACATGTATCACTGTTTTTATTGTTGTTTTTTTGAAAATTCGCTTTTTTGATATAGTTTCTCACCATGCTCAGAAAGTTTGTGAACACAACTCCTAAATTGCTAAACAGAATATGACGAAACTTACTTGGTATGAAGCAAGGACAAAATATGTAGTACTGGGTTCTCCTCAGGATTTTTGAAAAGAACTGTGGTGTCGTGTGTTAAAAAGGATCCAATTTTGCATGTTGCATCGAAAATTTTGTGCATCACATGCATTTCTGAATATGTTATTACTAACAGAGGGGTAACTGTCAAATTTAATACATCTAATAAGATGAGATAGTATTAATACTTTTCTTATGTTTGTGTTAAATGATTAGCATACATAACAGATATAGTTTAGTTAAGTGTGTCATTCTACATTTAGATGTAGTTACTTGTATAATTAAACAGCTTGGAAGACACAGATCAACACATTGAAAAGTTCTGTAACGAACCTTTCACAAACAACTGGGTGTGATTAAATTCTCATTTAATGGAGTTTTAATTTCAATAACTTTCTGCTAAATTTAAATAAATGATGTCGAGATTTATATAAAATTTCTTTTATTTTGTATTCATATTCGAGCAGATCCTGGCACTGAAAATGGTATCATATCAAGAATGCAAGAGGCTTGTCATGATGATAGTGCATCCTTCACATTTTGTCCTGTTTTGGACCATGTAATGCTGTGATCCCATTGGTGCAAAAATTTCATAATGATTAATAATCACTATCATTATTAATGTATTGAAATTATACTACAGATTGATTACAATAACTGCAAATGTTTGATTTTTGAAATGAAGTTGCTTATTTTCACGGATTTGTGTATCATAATCTTTTTGCATCTACCAATTTTTGATAAGCACAAAACATTTAGGTTTTGAAGCTGACCTTGAACAGAAAAAAGGTAGTAAGATTCCTTGTTATAAACCACTCCAAAAATTAACTAAAATGGCGGGCTTCCATGAAGATGTATGTTGCTTGCATCATACAAAAAATATTCGGTAATCATGGATTAGAAATGTTTAAGCTATAAAATCGATTAACACCATAAAGTACCACGAGATGAAGCTACATACCAAATATTAAGAGCCTTTGATATGTAGTTGCCCAGAAAAATCTGGCTGTTTTCTGATTTTACCCCGTGCTTTTACTTTTCAAGGAAGAATTTTTTGATCCTTTAGTATCTCTTTGCTAATGAATATGTTATAAATAAAGAATAACAGAAAGATTTCATTTTAAATTATTTACAATTACATATCGTTCCATATTTAAATATCTTTAATAAAGTTTGCGATATGCATGAAAAAGTTTCATTATTTTTTTCTTGGTACTAATTCTTACCAAACTTGAGTATTTTTTGTTTATTTTTCAAAAAGACCAACCCCTTTTTTTCCTGAATTATCCCCAAAAGAGGCCCTTTTCAGACACTATATTAAGCATGATTTATTAGGTAAAATATATTTTTTGGCTTTATTCTGGTATTAAAATACATTTACATATATATGTTTCTGATACTTGCCAGTACCCATTGAAATATACTGTCTTGTCCTAGTATGTGTTCCTGATTTTACCCGGTAGCCTTTCTAAACTGTCTAATATATGTTCCTGATTCTACATTGTAACTCTTAAAAACCTGTACTATATATGTTTCTGATTCTACCCGTTACCATTGAAATACTGTCTTATATATGTTCCTGATTCTTCCCAGTTACTCTTAAAAACTGCATTATATATGTTTGCGATTCTACCCCGTAACTCTTAAAAAACTGTATTATATATGTTCCTGATTCTACCCCGTAACTCTTAAAAACCTGTACTATATATGTTTCTGATTCTACCCGTTACCATTGAAATACTGTCTTATATATGTTCCTGATTCTTCCCAGTTACTCTTAAAAACTGTATTATATATGTTTGCGATTCTACACCGTAACTCTTAAAAACTGTATTATATATGTTTGCGATTATTCACCGTAACTCTTAAAAACTGTCTTATATATGTTCCTGATTCTACCCTGTAACTCTTAAAAACCTGTACTATATATGTTTCTGATTCTACACGTTACCATTGAAATACTGTCTTATATATGTTCCTGATTTTTCCCAGTTACTCTTAAAAACTGTATTATATATGTTTGCGATTCTACCCCGTAACTCTTAAAAACTGTATTATATATTATTCATGATTCTACCCCGTAACTCTTAAAAACAGTTCTATATATGTTCCTGATTCTACTCGTAACCATGGAAATGCTCTATTATATATGTTCCAGATTCTACTCGTAACCATGGAAATGCTCTATTATATATGTTCCAGATTCTACCCAATAACCATGGAAATGCTCTATTGTATATGTTCCTGATTCTACTCGTTACCATTGAAATGCTCTATTATATATGTCCCTTATTCTAACCCGTAACAATGGAAATGCTCTATTATATATGTTCCTGATTCTACCCCGTAAGCTTAAAAATTTGTCTTATTATTCTCCGGATTTTACTCCATAACCGTAATAAATCTGCTAACTTTTACTCAAAGTACAAAGTACAAATAAAATCATTCCTTTATTCATCAAATTTGGTTTGTAGATGAATGATAACCAGCAAACTCATACGGGGTAGAATCAGGATATAGCCAAAACTGTGACGTACATTTTTCGATTCCATCGGACGCAGGACGAGAGATGGCCCCAAAGTGACTCTGATATGTTACTTCTGCAAATCATTATAATTTTTCAAGTATGAAAATGAGTTATTATTTTTAATATTTTTATGCCCCCGCGACGACATGTCGCATTAAGTTTAACTCATGTCCGTACAAACGTACGTCCATACGAATTTCCGTCGAACTTTTCTCAGAAACCATACATGAAAACAGTTTGAAATTTGGCAGGGTGGTTCAGTATCACAAGTGGTACATGTTGTACGTCCTAAGCGACTTTCAGACCTGTCGGACAACTACTTCCTGTATAGGACTTCATTAAACGGGGCATCTGTGTCCCATGGACACATTCTTCGATTTGAAAAAAAATTCTTTTAATAGGCAGTGTCTAAAAGTGTTATTTGGACATTGATCATATATATCACGTCAATATGTACCATCACCAATGTTTCAATGGATACAATTTCAGTATAAATATAAACATACTTAACTGTCTTAATAAAAATTTAACTCATAAGATACTTTGGCATTACAAGGTTGTAGCATTAACGGGTAAATTATTTGTATGTTTTACAGCACATTGAGAGATGGTGGGTATTGCTGCGACTATCAAAAGCCGATTTCTGGATTAACCATTTTAAGGTTTGTTTTAGCTCTATTAATATCTTTTGTCTTGTCTTAACATTTGAACTTTTTAAAAGGATTATGATATGTTTTGCCACATGTAAGGAAAATGGTTACTATATTAACTGTTTGAAAAGATGACCAAACGTCAGAAGGAATAGCAAGGCATTCGTGCCTTTAATCACTGCCTCACTGCATATTTTTTAATCGATACTGTAATAATAAGGGGCCCCAGAAGGGAAATAATTAATTTTTTTTTATTGCCACAATAATTTTAGTTCTACTCATCTGATTGGTATGAAATTGTACATTAATGTTCCTTGCCATATTAGAAAAAGTAGGATAAATTTTTGAGGTCCCCTAATTTTCCATTTAGAAATAAGGGACCCCAAACTTTTTTCTTTGTTCCCTCTTTAACTTGATTTCTGGGCTATGAAATTGTACAGTGTTGTTTCTTATCGTAAAAGAATGGGTGAGAATTATTTTGCAAGTTAATTCTTGGCAGACAGTGGTTAAAAAATATAGGAAATTTTTTTTGAAATTTTTCTCGGTGTGGAAATTGGAGGTTCAAAAAGGACAAAAATTGCAATTTATCATCTTGTCGTATTTTAGAAACTAGAGGCTCCCAGGAGCATGTATTGCTCACCTTAACCTGAAACTAAACAACCCATTTTTATCCAGCTTTTCTTTGCTATAAGGAATTGACCAACACTTCTGCAAAAGTAATTATTTTGGCCATTTAAGGGAAAAAACTCCAATAAAGAGAAGATTTTGATGCTTATAGGGAGAAGGGAAGTTTCAAAGCAGTACTTTCAGTGGTTTCAGAGGATTTTTAAAAATCAATTAAAACCGATTAAAAACAGTTCAAGGGGAAAACTCTTAAACGGTTCATCAGACAATCCTACCCAAAGTCATTTTTGTTGCCCTGATAGAGCAGAACAATTAAGCAATGCTAACTTTTTCTCTATTTCTAATAATTTTTGAGATTTTGAGGCAAAAATGGCAAAAAAGCATCAATTTCCACAATTAAACTGCAATAACTCCTACAAGGAGTCGTCATACAGCTTTGACCCAATGGAGTGTTTTGTAGAGCTTTTGATGCTGAAGAAGGAAAGTCTGTTTGGTTTTCCTGTATCTGTTATACTTTTTGAAATGTAAGCCAAAAACTGTATTTTGACACCCCTGTTCTATTGTTAGCCATGGCGGCCATGTTGGTTGGTCTGAGGCCATGATTTGTGCAAACTTGGCAGAGGACATTTTACTGATGATGTGTGCAAAGTTTCAAAGCAATCCCTTCAGTGGTTTTGGAGTAGAAGATTTTTAAAGAAAAGTTAACGACGATGGACACCAAGTGATGGCAATAGCTCACATGACCCTTCGTTTATGTCTCTTTCTCTATATATATCTATAACTATTAATAAATATGGGGGGGGGGTATCATTAAATGTCCCATTAGATGCCCTATTTTTTATATTGCATTTATTATTAAAATACAAAATTATCTACAGCAAAATTCATAATGCAAGAGTTTTTTGCATCTGCCTTTAATAATTGCCATATTTTTTCATTTAGTGATAAACTAGCAAAGTGTCTCAAAGACACACATGTCCCGCTTGGCACGTATTTGTCAAAACCTCCTCATTCTTGTGTTGTTCTGTAGTACATATGATGTTAAATTAGTGTACAAAATTTCATGAAGATCCATTTCATAGATAACAACTGAAACAAAAAGGTCAACCAAAAAATGTAAACCGTTGATGGATGGATGGGCGAACGAACCAAAAAACTGTATGTCCCCCAACAAAGTTGGCGGACATAAAAATTGACCATACACAAAAAGTACAAATAAAATAGGAGATATACATTTGCAAGATGGTGCTGATTAACATTTTGACCATACTCAAATGAATTATTATATCTTATTATTGCCTTGTCTGCCTCTGCATGGTAAATTTTTAATGATTTGAAGCAATTTAATACAGTCAAAACTTATCTGATCCATTCTTCTTGCCTCACATATCCCTATTTCCTGTGTACGACAATACACTGATATTTACCAGGTCACTTATTTTAACCACTTAAACAGTAATTACATTAATTTGTTATTCCTTTTTTAAAGAAATTGTATGCAGTTTGTATACCTTCCTTACATAAGAATGGAACTAGAGGATCTAAAGGTAATGTGGAACTCCCACTCCATACGCCATCAGAAGAAGGGAGATACCATTCATGGAGTTCCTGAAATTATGTACAAAAACTCAGAAGTATATACTCCGGGTAGTAAGATTTATTTTTCTCTTGTTTAGAATTATTTGTCAAAACACTGAATACATTGTGATGAATTTGAAGTAGGTTTGTCTAAACTATTTTCCTAATGGAAATAATGAGTGTTGGCTCATTATACGCCTAATCACTGGCAAGATTTAAGAAAGATCTGATGATTTTGGTTTCAATGCATCATGCAATCAGTAACAAGGAAGGATAACAACGTTATCAGATTCACCTACTCAGTACTGACTGGACTTTCATATAACTTTACAATATTCTTTGTCACAAAATGTAGATCGGCATTTGATCTTAATATTTTGCAGACATGTACATGTGCGACTGATATTTATGTCATGCTGTTTTGGTTGTTTTTCAGACGCAACGGACTATAGAAATGAGTGTGATCAACAAGCAATTCAATTTGTTTACTCAGAATGTTGTGAAGTTGCGGATATTTATGATGAACCAGATGTTGATATTACTCGAGTACCAATAGAGATTTGTGAGCATGAAAATATTAGCTATGATTGCAAAAATATAGAAGAGTGTAAACATTTATTCAATTTTTTTGTGCTTAAATTGTTGTCCATTGTAAATAATCTTTTATTAATTTATTCTTTGAAGTACAGCAAACATTTATCTATGAGTATTATATGAAAAAAATTTGTATAAAAGTGCCAGTTAATGGCATATCTTCTTAGAGGTTCAATAACTGATTTGTTTGCATCTGTAAAACTGTGTTTTTGTATAATAATGCATATTGTTAGATGGATGTTCCTAAATTGATAAGTTCAGTTTGTTGATCTATTCGCAGACTTGTATATACATGTAAATAGTTATTTAATTGATTGATCTTATTTCATAAATTTGAAAAAGAAAAAGTCTTTTTTGTTAATTTAGTCATATTGTTCATATTGCCTATGAATATGCAAAGGGATGAATAATTACTTTGCATATTTGTATATTCTTTAAAAAACAATTCTCCATGTCCTTCAATAGGAAGAAACATACCCCGAAAAGACGATTGGAGGAAAACAAGAGTAACCAAATTTAAAATTCATTACAGAAGCAAAGGTGTATCAAAGGGGAAATCAAATATCGTTAAAGCTAAAGAACAAAGACAAAAGCAGCAGACACAAAATCATCACAACAAAACAACTCAAAAGAAACAAAAACATATAAAACAACCAAATCGCAAACAGCAACGTGAACTCAAGCCGAAACGAGAGTGAACTCAGGTGCTCCGGAAGAGTAAGCAGTTCCTGCTTGCTAATTGCTATAGCACACCCCTCACATTGCCAACAATCAATTAAGTTTGGGTAAATTCCGGTAAGTATGACAATACTAAACCTCTATGCCAAACCAACATCTGTGCTTATCTGAGAGATGGAAATCCTGTATTTATCTACAAACACATGATGTCACATACCCTTGTGTAAATAATTTGCCCGTCGGACGTGACACTCTATCAAGGAAGCCACAATATACTCCCCACAAGCTCTGGAATACGGAATCAGTTATAAATAAAAATGTTGTTACAATTTTTAGTAAACTGCTACTGATAGTGATAACTAATGTGGGTTTATAAGCCATGTACTTGCATATGTTATCCATTATAAGATGCACAATAATGGGCAAACCAGGAATTGAACCTAGGACCTCTCAGTTGAAAACTGAATGCTCTGCCACTGAGCTACCTGACCATATATTCCAATTCACATCTAATGAAAGAACATTAGTGAGCACGCTCACATACCCTACACATTCCGCTATTGGATAATAAAAAATAACCTTGAGCTCGTAAATTTTTACAAATAAAAACATTGTGATAACATATATTACACTTCTTACATACCAAGGGTCATTAAATTCTGTGCAGTAGTTTCAGAGGAGTTGCGTCCACAAGATGCTACATCAAGAATTTCAGCAAATTTCTACGTTCAAAGGGCCATAACTCCAACAAACATTTGAGGATATCATCTCTGATCATATGACAACAAATTTTGTGACAGAAAACCCATAATGCATGGAAAGGGCTGAACTAAGCACGAAAATTATAATAATCCTGCAATTGTTGTTTTCTTTTAAATAATTATAACTTGGCATTTTTAAATTAAATTTGGTAAAGACCATTATCGTGATATGATTCGGATTGTAGGCCAAGAATTGTGATGTGTATAGGATCGTTGAAAAGTGGTATTGTTACATCCCTAGTATTCAAATAAGTTCTTGTCAAGGTAGAATTTAAGACCTTTGTTAACAAATTAAAATGCACATTAATGAAGCATGTGCCTAAACCATAACAAACACTAGGTTCCAAATCCTGTTATCCTGCCTATTACATGGTAAAAGCATGTTCTCACAGAAGTTTATTCACAAAATTAAAACAGTACATATTTTATATCATACAAAATTAATAAAAACAAAAATATGACCGTTCACTCGTTGTCTTTGTAGGAAAAGAACACCTCATCAAAGCAAGTTAGTGTGCAGTTTTGGTCATGACTCTGGAAAACAAACCAGCAATATGTTACATTGATATTTTGATATATATTTGCTTATCAGTTAAGTTTACAAAGACTAAAGCCAATGTAATGAGCTTTGTAGACCAGTTTCCCAACAAATCTCCTTCAAACTATCATATGACAAAATTAGAATTGCAATGAACACAAAGATAAAAGCCACACAACAAATTATCCAAACCATGCATAAAAGAAAGACATAAATTAAATTCAATGGTTTAGTGCTTTCTTAAAAAAAATAATTCAGTTCCAATAGCCAGTAAAAGACTGCAAAAAAGCAAACAACAAGATATCAAAAAAGGCATGAAGGGTCGGGTCAACAATCACATTAGATCTAGCATCATGATCCATTGAACAAAGTCATTAGACAATTTCCTTTTTTCATATGTCAGTTTCGTGCAAGACCTTTACTAAATTGATTATGTATAACTTTAAAGGTACAAATTGCGGAGTTTTGCATATTTTTCTAAAACTGTTAAGATTTAGCAAAATCTGCTTTTGGTTAAATAAATTTAAAATAATTAAATCTATTACAAGTGTACAAATTTCTTGAAAATCAATTTGTGTTGATCATTCGAAGAGTTAATTTCTATTTTGACATTTGTTTTTATTTTCAATATTTATTGTCATCTGACAGTTTTTTCATAGCTTTAACAAAATAGTCGTGTGGCTTTTTGGTCTAACAAAAACATTTGGCCACTGGTGTTAGTAGAACATTGGGGTCAAAAGACAAACTTTGATAAATTAGAAATTTTTTTTCAAGGGAGCTATAAAGGATCAATTTATGTATTGAAATGTGACCATTTTAGCATCGAAAATTGTTAAATTCATGACAATGGCTAACATTTGTCAGCTTACTATGTATGTTTTTAAATATATTTTTTTTTCAATTTTGATATTTCCCAATGGGAATTTCTAAAAATGTATCTAACGTTGTTAAGGCCAAAAAGAAATATATTTAGCGTCTGAGGTCTCTGACCCATCTGCTCCGAGGGAGCATCATTGTCCCTTTTTATTGCTTTTTCATAAAATAAAAACAAAAAATCTCCTGCCTCATTACTTTTGTTAGTGATAACAATGTAAAAAGTTGCCTTATCTACTTTTTGGACCAATAAAAAAATAAAGAAGAAGCCTCCCTCCCTCGTCGGTTTTTGAAAATAAAGAAGGATTGTGTCTTTTAGACATAGATGCCACAGCTAGGCCTAAACAGGAAGTAAAAGTCTGACAGGTTTGAAAGTTGCTTAGGACATTCAGTTTGTCATACTGAACCATCCTACCAAGTTTCAAATCATTATTATGTACGGTTTTTAAGAAAAGCTTGACGGAAATTTGTACAGACTACATGAGTAAAACTTAATGCCCCCAACATATCGTCGCGGGGGGTAACAATGGCTTGAGAAGCTAAAATATAATTGTGTATGGCCCAAGTGACATCACCAAAACATTAAGAATGACCTCGAAAATCACTCCGCGTTTTCCAAAATAACCAAGTTAAATTGTATTTCTGCCCTCCATTTGTATTTTATCTATGTATTAAAAAGTACAACTAAATGAAGATTCCAAATATGTAAAATATTCAACTTGTGACCACACAAAACATACAATTCGCTCATGTGCTAAACTCATTCGCCAATTATGGTGTTGTGAAGTCGCTCGTTGAATATTTCCTCATATTCGGAATCTATTAATTAGTTATACTATAATTACACAATTTATTGCTTTTAATAAAAGGTGAGAGATTCAGATATGTAAAGCCAATAGCTTTATGTTATAATCTCAACTTTGAAACATTCTGCTATTCAGCACCTTCAATGACATACTCACACATTATCTCAGTTTATTCATCTACGTTATAGACAACATACCACTGTCTTAATCCTTAAAACATTCCTATTATAAAACTGGGATAATGTCTATATCTGAGTGGGAATAATCATCTATAGAACCTGTACCTGCTAACCACTCAACAGCTAAAAGCCTTAAGCTATGAATCCGGGTGCGTTCGCCCTAGTACTTGTTCGCCCTATTACATGTTCGCCCTAGGTTCGTTCGCCCTAATACCTGTTCGCCCTGAGTCCGTTCGCCCATGTTTTGGTATATATATTTATTTAGGATGTTTTATGTCATAATGATAAATTAAATGCAAAAGATATTTGAACCGCTGTTTTTGTTTGTTGTTAATTTTTGATTTTTTTAAGTTGTATTTGTTGTCTGTCAACACATAGTATTATTGTTAAATGTTGTTTTGTTTTGTTGATTTTAAAACATGCTTTCTGAATTTGAGTTGTAGAAATTTTACAAAATATTGTTTTTAATTGTTTTGTATTTTCTCAACAGGCTTACACCGAATGCAGATGAGAGGAATAAGACACACAATAATATTTAGAAGCTTTAATATATAAAAAAATATTTTGCGGTGTTGAGGTGGATATGCCATCCTACAAAAAAAGTTATACTGTATGTGCTTTCTATTTCCTTGTGTACAATCGTGAATTATGATATAGCAACTTTAAAGTATAAGCAAAGTTTTATATTATGAAATTGCATGCTGACGAGGTCGGACTTCAGAATTGCACGATATACACAGGTTTTTATCCATGTTGGACAAGGAACATTACATTAAAATTACTTTCTTTTATAAATTTCTCCGTCCTAGCTAATTATTTTTAATCATTAAAATCATTTTATTAACGATCAAAGAAACAAATTATTACTGTGATTTTATAATTAATTGAAGCCATTTTTAATCATCAAACATAGCTTCATTTATAACATATATAACAATTGTTATTATAATGTAGGGCGAACGGACTCATATATAGGACGAATGGACTCTGGGCGAACGGACCTAGGGAGAATATGTAACTAGGGCGAAAGGATCCGATACCTTAAACTATGGTGCAAATTTCGTGAATAGAGTATTGTCTGGGTTAGCCAATTTGGCCATTTAGGTAAGGGTTACTGAAAAAGCACTCGCCTGGTGGGAAAAATAAGTTTCAGTAGTTGATTATTCAATAGTCAGAAATAATAGTAACCCGTTTCAAGTTTACCATGCATACCGCTGTCAAGACACTAAAGGAGACCAATCAAATTTAGAACATTTAGAAAATAGTACTTTAAAACAAAATAGTCCTGTTTATCTTAGTGTATATTAAAAAGAACTAACTGGATTTTAATGAATGAAAGTTTTTCTGAAATGTGAATATATTAGAAAAATTTTGAGTCCTCTGCTCTGTTCTAATGGTGTTTAGTATGTTTTATGTCACATGCACTACATGACCTATAAACCAAGATTTTCTGAAAAGAAAGAGCTATTTGTAGAGTGGGGTTTACCCCGGAAGCTGGTTTTCTCTTGGAAGGTTTTAAAGAGGTCATGAAATTTTGAGAGAACATAGGCCTGTCACGTACGATTCAGGATATATATGATGTCGGTCAAGTTGCACTTAAGGTAAAAAATTACAAAAATAACAAATTTAGTGGAAAATCTTAAAGAATTGGATTAGTGTTTACACACCTTTAATACCTTTTCTACCCACGAGTAAATTACCGGAAGTTTACAATCATGTAACTGTTAAAACAAAGTCGGGAATGTTTTTCCTTTCCGCCAAGATTGTCGCACTGTTGAAACCTCGTAGTCTCGATCACCCAGACGCTTATATAATAGCGTCTGGGATCACCTTGTTGTAATGTCGCTACCAATAGGTGGAGACAAAACAATGATTCTATTTTTAGGGCCTAATTTTTAAACCCGGAAAACCATCCATACTTATTATATTACGTCACATTAAGATTCACTCTTGATTGTGTATAACAATAATATTTGTTTAATTAATTGATAAAGTAATATTTTATAAAAAAATATTCAAATGTAAACTTTGGCACAATTTGTTATACACTTCTTGATATGAACGGAAGTAATTTTTTAGACAATAAAAATATCATCCAATCAAAAATTACGCCCAGTTTTGGGCGTAATTATAAAGATGAATCCCAATTAAGCGTCTGGATGATCGAGACTAGAAACCTCAACGATAATAATGATGGGCAGAGTAGTTCGTAGAACATGATCGGATTACATTGAATTCAATTTCGGATACTTTTTCCGCCAAAATTGTCGACCTCGCGTAGAAGCTCGACAATAATGATGGGTGTTAAGTATGGAAAGCAGCAGTGAACCCGTCGACGACAATGATAATTTCTATATAAAATGGTCATTATTATCGTCGCCGATTTTTTGTCAATTTGCGGATACGACAATCTTTACACCAATAATTATGATCGTCGATTTGTGTTTATTCAGCGGAGACCACAATCTTTACTATAATTATTATGATCGTCGATTTGTTTTCTTCAGCGGAGACGACAATCATACACTCATCATTATGATCGTCAATTGTTTTTTATTGAGCGGAGACGACAATCTATAACACTCATCATTATTATCGTCGAAATTTTAACTCCGCGGAGACGACATTCATAATAACACTCATCATTATGATCGTCGAATTTTAATTCAGCGGAGACGACAATCATAACACTCATTATTATGATCGTCCTTTTTTTCAAACGGAGACGACAATCATAACGTCTAACATTATGATTGTCGATTTTTTTTCTTGCGAGACGACAATCATAACACCCATCATTATCGTCGAGCTTAGACACGAGGTCGACAATCTTGGCGGAAATAATATGCGAAATTGATTTCAATGTAATCCGATCATGTTCTACGAATTACTCTGTCCATCATTATTATCGTCGAGTTTCAACAGTGCGACAATCTTGGCGGAAAGAAAAAAACATACCCGACTTTGTTTTAACAGTTACATGATTGTAAACTTCCGGTAATTTACTCGGGTTGGAAAGGTCTGTATGCATGGTAAACTTGAAACGGGTAACTACTATTACTGACTATTAAGTAATCAACCACTACAATCTTATTTATCTCCACCAGGGGAGTGCTTTTTCAGTAACCCCCACCTAAATGGCCAAATAGGCTAAGTAAACCCAGACAATACTCTATTCACGAAATTTGCACCATAGTTTTAGGCTTTTAGCTGTTGAGTGGTTAGAAGGTACAGGTTCTACAGAATATTTTTCCCACTCAGATATAAACATTATCCCAGTTTTATCAAATAGGAATGTTTTAAGGATTAAGACAGTGGTAAGTTGTCTAGATAAATAAACAGAGATAATGTGTGAGTATGTCATTGAAGGGGCTGAATGAATGGCAGAATGTTTAAAAGTTGAGATAATGACATAAAGCTATTTTCCTTAAATAATCTGAATCTCTCACCTTTTATTAAATATAAATTGTGTTATTGTAGTATAACTAATTAAAGATTCCAAAGATGAGGAAATATTCAATGATATAACTGCACAACACCATAATTGGCGAATGCGATTAGCACATGAGTGAATTGTATGTTTTTTGTGGTCACAAGTTGAATATTTTCCATATTTGGAATCTTCATTGAGATACACTTTATATTACATAGATAAAATACAAATGGAGGGCAGATATACTATTTACCTTGATTACTTTGGAAAACGCGAAGTGATTTTTGAGGTCATTCATAATGTTTCGGTGATGTGATCACTTGGGCCATACAAAATTAATTTTTAGCTTCTCAAGCCATTTTTATCCCCGCGATGACATGTTGGGGGCATTAAGTTTTACTCCGTTCGTACAAATTTCGGTCAAGCTTTTCTCAGAAACTGTATATAATAATGATTCCAAACTTGGTAGGATGGTTCAGTATGACAAACTGTACATCCTAAGCAACTTTCAGACCTGTCGGACTTCTACTTCCTGTTTGGGGCCTAGCGTGGGCGTAGATGAGGCAACATTTTACATTGTTAACACTAAAAAAAGTAATGAGGCAGGAATATTTCTTTCTTTTGGTCTTAAAAACGTTAGATAATTTTTTAGAAATTCACATTGTGAAATATCAAAATTGAAAAAAATAACTTTAAAACATATATAGTAAAGCTGACAACTGTTAGCCATTTTCATGATATTAACAATTTTCAATGGAAAAAATTTCATGGTCAGATTTCACATGTTTCAATCCATAAATTGCTCCTTTTTAGCTCCCTTGACCCCAATACTCTACTTCTAACACCAGTGGTCAAATTTTTTTGTCTGACCAAAAAACACAAATTGATTTTCAAGAAATTTGTACACTTGTAATAGATCTAATTATTTTAAATTTATTTAACCAAAAGCATATTTTGCTAAATCTGAACAATTTTAGAAATATATGCAAAACCTGAAATTTTTACCTCTAAAGCTATACATTATCATTTTAGCAATGGTCTTAGACAAAACTGACATTGAAAAAAGGAAATTGTCTAATGACTTTGTTCAATGGATCATGATGCTAGATCTAATGTGATTGCTGACCCGACCCTTCATGCCTTTATTTGATATCTGAACATCTGTTGTTTGCTTTTTTGCAGTCTTTTACTGGCTATTGGAACTGAATTAATAATTTTTTTTAAGGAAAGCACTTAAGCATTGAATTTAATTTATGTCATTGTTTTATGCATGGTTTTGATAATTTGTTGTGTGGCTTTTATCTTTGTGTTCACTGCAATTCTAATTTTGACTTTATCATATGATAGTTTAAAGGAGGTTTGTTGGGAAACTGGTCTACAAAGCTCATTACATTGCCTTTAGTCTTTGCAAACTTAACTGATAAGCAAATATATATATAAGTCTAGAGAATTATGCAACGATACAAATATAAAGATGTTTCTACTATAAAATAGTTATATAAATAAATATGACAAAATTTTCGACCAACTGATGGCCTTCTTCAGTGTCAATGTCAATCTATAATAAACGATAAAATTTGGATATTGGTACATCAGTATCCGGTGGTGATGTGATCGGATCTGATTTTATTGATCTTGAACTTTCTCGAAACACATCTATCAGTCATTACATAAGTGAGTACTGTACAACTGTATAAACGAGCTTATCTTTCACGTCTTGATATTCATGAATTTATTATTTATATTTTGAATGATATTTATTGTTTTTTGTTTATTCCCTTGGGGTGTACATAGCAGAGCTCTTTGATCCAGAATCTCTCTCGAGCCTCCCGTTCAGAGTCTCGCCACTTGCAGTTCTGCTCGATAATTAGGATTTTTATTCGATCAAAATCCTTTGGAGTGTGGTCGGGCAGTCTGAAGTGTTGGCTTACGGGCAGAAGCTGTTTCTTAGTTAGGTCACTTCTGTGACCATTCAGTCGTTTGTGGAATGGCTGTTTGGACTCGCCGACATATTGTAAGCCACAGATGGGGCACTCAAGAATGTAAATGACATTCGAGCTTTTGCAGTTAACAGTAGTGAATATTTTGTACTGTTTACCTGTGACTTTGCTGTTAAGTGTGGACAAGGGTTCCATATGTTTGCAACATTTGCAGCGTTTGTCATCACAAGACTGACTTCTGCCAGCGGCAGTGCTGGGCTTTGCAATCTCTGCTCGTACCAATAAGTTGCGGAGACTGTTGGGTTGTTTAAACGCAACCATGGGGGGGGGGGGCTCTGGAAAGATTCTTGAAAATCTGGGATTTTTTTCAATCGATTTCCAATGTTCACGAATGGTGCTAATTGTATTTTTCAAACAAGGGTGGTAAGTTAGTACGCAGGGAACTCTATTGCATTTCGTTTTTTCTTTATATTGAAAAAGGGTACTCCTCGATGTCTGCTGTGCTTTTTGAAAATTCTTTTTGATGTTATTATTCCTGTACCCTCTTCTTCTAAGGTGTCCTTTTAATGTCCCTAGTCTCCTTTTAAGCGAATCATCGGTGGAACAGATTCGTCGGAGTCTAAGAGCTTGACTATAAGGAATGCTCTTTGTCACATGAGGAGGATGACAGCTACTAGGTAAAAGGTATTGGTTGGTGTCTGTTGGTTTGGAATACAGGTCAGTGGACAACTCACCATTTGCGGATAAGGAGCTGGAGGTATCGAGGAAAGATATACTAGATTTTGAAATTTCATAAGTAAATTTGATAGAGGGATGGATGTTATTGGCACGTGTGATAAAGTTTTGTAATCCCTCATCAGTATGTATCCACTTCATATCAACATCATCAATAAACCTGTACCAAGATAGTGGTTTTTCAATAGACGATTGGAGAAGTTCTTTTTCTAATTTACCCATAAATATGTTGGCATATGATAGAGCCATTTTAGTTCCCATAGCTGTTCCATTTATTTGCAAGAAATGGTCTCCATTAAAAGTGAAGTTGTTCTTTTTTAGCACCAATGTCAGCATTATAACTAAACATTCAGTCGGAGGATCTTTGACTGAACGACTTTCCCAGACCTCTCTGCATGATTCTATGCCATCAGCATGAGGAATGTTAGTATATAGAGAGGTGACATCCATAGTGACCAGAGTGGTAACCGGTGGAAGGGGATTCAGGGCTGCCATCTTTTGTAAATAGTCGGTGGCGTCCTTCACAAATTATGGGAGTTATTCAACATGTGGTCGAAGATAGTAATCCACAAATTTAGATATTTTTTCTGTCGGGTGGCCGTTAGCTGATACGATAGGTCTACCGGGGTTGTTAGGTTTGTGAATTTTAGGTAACAGGTAGAATCTGCCGGCTTTTGGATTGTCTGGTGTTAGGTATTCGAGAGTTTTATCATCAATATAGTCTAGACTGTTCATTTTGGTTAATTCCTTAGTTATTTCAGAACATGAATTTCTCTGTGGGGTCCTCTTCTTATTTCATATAAAACCGGTCATCATTCAGTTGACGTTCAGCCTCTCGAATATAGGCAGATTTGTCCATAACCACAACCGCACTACCCTTGTCTGCTGGTTTGATGACTATTTCTACATTTGATCTTAAGTTTTTTAAGGCAGTTCGTTCGTCAGGAGAGAGATTATCAAATTTGTTTGTATAAGATTCAACTGTGCTAATTATTTCTGTTTTAACGTTGTCTATAAATGACTCTAAAGTAGTGTTCTTACTAGGTTTGGGGACCCATTCACTTTTTTTGACAAATCTATATTTGGTATCTCCTTCTATGTCACTACTGGAGTTCACCTCATAATCTTCCTCTTTCATCGAAGCAAAATATTCTTTAATTCTTAAGCTTCTGGCAAAATAATCCAATTCCTGGGATAATTTAGTGCTGTTGATAGGACCAGGAACTGGACAGAAATTAAAACCCTTTGCTAGTAGAGATGTTTCACTCTCTGTAAGATGGTGACTAGAGAGGTTAACAACAGTGTTGGAATCGTTGTTTGTTGAAAGGGATTTCCGTTTGAAGTGTCTATTGCGTCTCTTTATCGGCGATGGTAATGTGGTATTCTGTTGGGTAGGAATACCGTCGCGATTAAATTTCCGCCGTTGACGTTTAGAGAGGGTGCAACTTTGGATGGTAGTAATGTCATTTAGATGCTGAAGAATGTTTTCATTTTCACTTATCTGTAATTTTTTCTTACATATTAACATGAGATTTGCAAGATCTGACGATAGTTTAATAAGATGTTCTTCGCAGTGATTTTTCTTAAGGGTCAGCAGGCGTTTTGAACAGTGAAACAGAGTCTGATCCCATTTTCTATAGAAGGTGTTAGAATCACTGCCAGGTGTTTGATGTAAGAGTTTGATCTGTAAACCCTTAGGTATAACACCTCGTTCTATATAGTTATTGATATTAGATAGGTGATGTTGAGTTTTCACTTGTTTTTGTTTAAGTACTCGCAGATGTTTAAAGTATTCTTCATATGACATTATAAAAGATGACCGTAATGTTCTTCATATGACATTATAAAAGATGGAATAATGTAAGTCCACTGGGATCGTGTAAATACACAATACAGGTAGTACAAAATATAATATATAGTCTAAAGGAAGCTACCAACCAATACACTTACTAAGTATCGGATCGCCAACATGACGATACAGCATAAACGAAAAAAATAATATATAAGTCTAGAGAATTATGCAACGATACAAATATAAAGATGTTTCTACTATAAAATAGTTATATAAATAAATATGACAAAATTTTCGACCAACTGATGGCCTTCTTCAGTGTCAATGTCAATCTATAATAAACGATAAAATTTGGATATTGGATTATTATAATTTTCGTGCTTAATTCAGCCCTTTCCATGCATTATGGGTTTTATGTCACAAAATTTGTTGTCACATGATCAGAGATGATATCTCAAATTTTGTGGGAGTTATGGCCCCTTGAACATAGAAATTTGCTGAAATTCTTGATTTATCATCTTGTGGACAAAACTCCTCTGAAACTACTGAACAGAATGTAATGAAACTTGGTATGTAATAAGTATAATTAATGTAGTTGTGCATTTTATCACAAATTTTTTATTCGCAAAAATTACGAGCTCAAGGTTAATTTTTATAGTCCAATAGCGGAATGTGTGGGGTATGTGAGAGTGCTCACTAAGGTTCTTTCATTAGATGTGAATTGGAATATATGGTCAGGAAGCTCAGTGGCAGAGCATTCAGTTTTCCACTGGGAGGTCCTAGGTTCAAATCCTGGTTTGCCCATTTATCTGCATCTAATAATGGATAACATATGCAAGTACATGGCTTATGAACCCATATTAGTTATCACAATCAGTAGCAGTTTACTAAAAATTGTAACAACATTTTCATTTATAACCGATTCCGTATTCCAGAGCATGTAGGGAGTATTGTGGCTTCCTTGATAGAGTGTCACGTCCGACAGGCAAATTGTTTACACAAGGTTATGTTGCTCCCCGGTTGTTGTCGCCACTCAAGAAATTTAATGGAAGACATCATGTGCTTGTGGACAAATACATGATTTCCATCTCTCAGATAAGCGCAAATGTTGGTTTGACTTAGAGGTTAAGTATTGTCATCCTTACCTTACATGACCCACGCGAAATCGATTGTTGGCAATGTGAGGGGTGTACTATAGCAAGCAGGAACTGTTTACTCTTCCGTAGCACCTGAGTTCACTCTCGTTTCGACTTGAGTTCACATTGCTGATTGCGATTTGGTTGTTTTATGTGTTTTTGTTTTGTTGTGATGATTTTATGTCAGCGGATTTTGGTACACATTTGCTTCTGTAATGAATTTTGAATTTGGTAACTCTTGTTTTCATCCAATCGTCTTTTCAGGGTATGTTTCTTGCTGTTGAAGGAAATGGGGAGTTGTTTTTCAAAGAATATATGAATATGCAAAGTAATTATTCATTCCTTTGCATATTAATAATCAATATGAACAATATGACTAAATTAACAAAAAAGACATTTTATTAAATAAGATAAATCAATTAAATAACTATTTACATGTATATACAAGTCTGCGAATAGATCAATACACTGAACTTATCAGTTTAGGAACATCCATCTAACAATATATGCAAATACAAAGACAGTTTTACAGATGCAAACAAATCAGTTATTGTACCTCTAAGAAGATATGCCATTAACTGGCACTTTTATACAAATTTTTTTCATATAATACTCATAGATAAATGTTTGCTGTACTTCAAAGAATAAATTAATAAAAGATTATTTACAATGGACAACAATTTAAGCACAAAAAAATTGAATAAATGTTTACACTCTTCTATATTTTTGCAATCATAGCTAATATTTTCATGCTCACAAATCTCTATTAGTACTCGAGTAATATCAACATCTGGCTCATCATAAATATCCGCAACTTCACAACATTCTGAGTAAACAAATTGAATTGCTTGTTGATCACACTCATTTCTATAGTCCGTTGCGTCTGAAAAACAACCAAAACAGCATGACATAAATATCAGTCGCACATGTACATGTCTGCAAAATATTAAGATCAAATGCCGATCTTGTATACACATTTTTTTTATATAATGCTCATAGATATGTTTGCTGTACTTCAAAGCATAAATTAATAAAAGATTATTCATTTACAACGGACAACAATTTATGCACAAGAAAAGTGAATAAATGTTTACACTCTTCTATATTTTTACAATCATAGCTAATATTTTCATGCTCACAAATCTCTATTAGTACTCAAGTAATATCAGAATCAGGAACCTATATAAGACAGTTTTGAAAGGCTACAGGGTAAAATTAGGAACATATACTAGTACAAGACAGTATATTTCAATGGTTACGGGCAAGTATCAGAAACATATGTAAATGTATTTTAATACCAGAATAAAGCCAAAACATATATTTTACCTAATAAATCATGCTTAATATTGTGTCTGAAAAGGTCCTCTTTTGGGTATAATTCAGGAAAAAAGGGCTTGGACATGGTCTTTTTGTGGGAAAATAATAAAAAAATACTCAAGTTTGGGGAAGAAATAGTACCAAGAAAGAAAATAATGAAACCTTTTCGTGCATATTGCAAATTTTATTAAAGATATTTAAATATAGAACGATACGTAATTTTAAATTATTTGCAAAATGAATTTTTCTTTTATTCTTTATAACATATTCATTAGCAAAGAGATACTAAAGGGTAAAAAAATTCTTCTTCGAAAAATCAGGATACAGCCACAGTTTTCTGGGCAACTACATATCAAAGGCTCTTAATATTTGGTATGTAGCTTCATCTCATGGTACTTTATGGTCATGATGGTGTTAAGCGATTTTATACCTGAAACATTTCTAATCCCTGTTTAGCGAATATTTTTTGTATGATGCAAGCAACATACATCTTCATGGAAGTATGCCACTTTAGTTTAATTTTTGTAGTGGTTTATAACAAGGAATCTTACTACCTTCTGTTTCTGTTCAAGGTCAGCTTTGTTTTGTGCTTATCAAAAATTGGTACATGCAAAAAGATTATGATACACAAATCCGTGAAAATAAGCAACTTCAGTTTGAAAATCAAACATTTGGAGTTATTGTAATCAATCTGTAGTATAATTTCAATACATTAATAATGAATGTGATTATTTATCATTATGAAATTTTTGCACCAATGGGGTCTCAGCATTACCTGTTTCAAAACAGAGGGACCAAAATTGAAGGATGCACCATCATGACAAGCCTCTTGCATTCTTGATATGATACCATTTTCAGTGCCAGGATCTGCTCGAATATGAATACAAAATAAAAGAATTGTTATATAAATCTCGACATCCTTTATTTGAATTTTGCAGAAAGTTATTGAAATTTATACTCCATTAAATGAGAAACAAAATTTAATCACACCCAGGCCAGTTGTTTGTGAAAGGTTAGTTACAGAACTTTTCAATGTGTTGATCATTGTCTTAAAAGCTGTTAAATTATACAAGTAACTGCATCCAAATGTAGAATGACGCACTAATTAAACTAAACAACTAAACAAAAAATTGTAAAGACAGGTGTCATGATAATACAAAATGTTTGTACATGGCACATTGCTGCGCTGTAGCTTTGTTATTTATTTTTAATGCCAATGTTAGCTTTGTATTTATATCTGTTATGTATGCTAATCATTTAACACAAACATAAGAAAAATATTAATACTATCTCATCTTATTAGATGTATTAAATTTGACAGTTACCCCTCTATTAGAAATAACACACACACAAATGCATGTGATGCACAGAATGTACGATGCAACATGCAAAATTGGACCCTTTTTAACACATGACAACACAATTCTTTTCAAAAATCCTGTGGAGAACCCTGTGCTACATATTTTGTCCTTGCTTCATACCAAATAAGTTTCGTCATACAGTATAAGTGGTTTTTTCGTGGTGATTCAATTTTCGCTATATTCACGGTTAAAGTTGGAACAGGAAAATAAAAACGCGAGAAATATTAGGACAAATGATATAGTTATTCATTCTGATCACAGACGCCGAATATTATATTACGCCAAAATAAACTCACACAGTTTTTTAACAAAAACGCTAAATTTTCCACATGCTAAAAAAACCCACTTATACTGCATTCTGTTTAGCGGTTTAGAAGTTGTGTTTACAAACTTTGTGAGCATGGTGAGAAACTGTATCAAAAAGCGAATTTTCAAAAAACCAACTATCAAAACAGTGATACATATGTAGTACATGTATATTAACATGATAAATACAGGGAGTTTTAAATATAACGAACTTAACTAATTACAGGTGAAATTTGCATTTTTGTCTAAATAAGTTATTTCAAAGAAATTTATTTTTATAAAATGTTTGTAAATGAGAGTGAACTCAGCAGACTTGAGTATGTGAAGGAGATGTATTACAAAGCACTACTACCTACAACCAATCTTGTTCAAATATCCAAAACACCTTATCTCTAGAAATAGTATTAAACAAGAATATGTCCGAAAGACATAATGCCCCATCTCACAACATTTATTTGGAACAGATGGATGAACGAACCAGAACACTATATGCCCACCTACTTTCGTAGATAGGGCATAAAAACACAACCCAGTGGGTCATTTTTGCGAATTCAGTTACACAAATGCAATACAAATGTATATATGTATTGTAAATGCAAAAAAAATGCACATGCATTAAATAGGATCCTATACATGTATATAACCCTCCCCAACTGAAGCTTTGAGAGGCTATAATTTAGTTAAAAAGGAGTTTATTTTGTAAAATATATTTGACCTGCATTTAATTTTATTTCACTACATGTATAACTGAACTCTTAAACAAATGTTAATAGGGCGAACGAACCCTCTAGTAGGACGAACAGATAAATGAGTACGAACACACCCGATTACCGATGGCGATAGGAAAAATGGCCATGGGCAAGCGCTTGCAACATAATCATGCGATTTTAGTTGTTGATTATCAAATAGAAGTTACCCGTTTCAAGTTTACCACATACAGGTACAGGTCTAGGCATAACAGTAGTAAATGTGTACCAGTAACAAGTTACCAGATTGTGTACCCTACATTAAGTACAGTACTGAATACTTCGTTGTGTTCTGATTTGGTAAATAGTGGTTAGATGTGTACAATTTTTTAGCTGTAAGCTCATGCATCAATTAAGTTTTAAAAAGTGGTAAAATTTTTCTCAGATCTTGCAAGATAAAATTTTGGTAATTTTTTAAACAATGTAGTATTTTTACATTCGCTGCATTAGAAATTGCATGTAAAAGTGCGAGCGTCTCAAAATGTTCTTACTAGCGAAAAAAGGAATTGGTCACGGATATATATGGCATATATTTTTAAATGGTAAATGGAAGTCTATTAATTTCCTAGTCCAGGTAAATGCTGATCAATGTTATAAAAGGTATGCAAATCACAGAAATGTTAGTGTTTTCGACTATAGCCAAAACATTTACTACTGTGCTACCTATATGTCAGATGATGTTTTTTGGATTTTTATTTCTGAGAGTACATTAAGGTTACTTTTTGCATAGATTGTGGTATCGCTTGTTGAAACTAACTGAAGGCAGTACTCAAAAAGAAGGTATTGTCTAATGGACACTATAAAAACTGCTAAGTCAGCACTTTTTGCATTTTTCTATATACACATATTAAAAAACCACACACAATCACAGGAAAGTGTTCTCCTGTCTTTATTCCATTTTAATTTTCTTTCTGTATGGTCATCTTTACTTTTCGCAATGAATTGGGCATTTTCATGGGCATAAAATTAAATTTCAATAAAAAAAATTAGGCCAAAAATAAGGTAAATTTTAAACCGTAATGATCAGTTTGAACTTTGGATCAATTTCTCCCAAAGATTTGATATGACAATGAAAACCTTTGGCTGAAAACTAGATTTTGTCCCAAATTGCTGAATTTAGGGCCACAATTAAGCAAATTAATAGGAACAAGTTCAATTTTTTTTTAATTTTAGCCCAAAATAAGTAAAAATTAGCCAAAAATGGTAATGCACTGTCTATAAAAGTGATTATTATGCACATGATTTAACAAAACCTGTTCAACAGTTGGTTTGTAAAGGCATAATTAGGGTCAAAATATCCAACTTAAAAGAGAAAACAGATTTCGTTTACTTAAGTAGAATTTTTTGTGGAATTTAGTGTTATCAACAGCCTTTGACTGAAATATTGGTACTTTTATTTCGCACTAATTGAAGGTATAAAACAGGTTAAATTTAAATTTGTTCATTTATTTGTGCTTGTTTAATAGGTTTTCTTGTCTAAAAGCACCATCTTGTTAATTTGAAGCCACGTTGAAACAATTTAGGGGACAATGTGCCATAGTTTAAAAGATGGAGTGGTCAGCTATTGAAAGCCACCATATTTTAGTGTGCCAGCATAAATTGGGCTGGCCAATAGTATAATATAAGGCTAGTGCATTTAAAGGGTATCTGTTATAGAACTTTGATATTATTTTCTTATTTAAAAGTGCAGGGGCAGTGACAGATATGCAAATTTTTATTCTGAAGATGTCTTCAAACACATGTTATATACATATGCAATTTTTCTCCTTGGGTAGGGCTAAAGAAATGTTCTTACTAGCAAAAAAATTAATTGGTCACGGATATATATGGCATATATTTTTTAAATGGTAAATGGAAGTCTATTAATTTTCTAGTCCAGGTAAATGCTGATCAATGTTAGAAAGGTATGCAAATCACAGAAATGTTAGTGTTTTCGACTATAGCCAAAACATTTACTACTGTGCTACCTATATGTCAGATGATGTTTTGTGGATTTTTATTTCTGAGAGTACATCAAGGTTACTTTTTGCATAGATTGTGGTATCGCTTGTTGAAACTAACTGAAGGCAGTACTCAAAAAGAAGGTATTGTCTAATGGACACTATAAAAACTGCTAAGTCAGAACTCTTTGCATTTTTCTATATACACATATTAAAAAACCACACACAATCACAGGAAAGTGTTCTCCTGTCTTTATTCCATTTTAATTTTCTTTCTGTATGGTCATCTTTACTTTTCGCAATGAATTGGGCATATTCATGGGCATAAAATTAAATTTCAATAAAAAAAATTAGGCCAAAAATAAGGTAAATTTTAAACCGTATTGATCAGTTTGAACTTTGGATCAATTTCTCCCAAAGATTTAATATGACAATGAAAACCTTTGGCTGAAAACTAGATTTTGTCCCCAATTGCTGAATTTAGGGCCACAATTAAGCAAATTAATAGGAACAAGTTCAATTTATTTTTAATTTTAGCCCAAAATAAGCAAAAATTAGCCAAAAATGGTAATGTACTGTCTATAAAAGTGATTATTATGCACATTATTTAACAAAACCTGTTCAACAGATGGTTTGTAAAGGCATAATTAGGGTCAAAATATCCAACTTAAAAGAGAAAACAGATTTCCTTTACTTAAGTAGAATTTTTTGTGGAATTTAGTGTTATCAACAGCCTTTGACTGAAATATTGGTACTTTTATTTCGCACTAATTGAAGGTATAAAACAGGTTAAATTAAAATTTGTTCATTTATTTGTGCTTGTTTAATAGGTTTTCTTGTCTAAAAGCACCATCTTGTTAATTTGAAGCCACTTTGAAACAATTTAGGGGACAATGTGCCATAGTTTAAAAGACGGAGTGGTCAGCTATTGAAAGCCACCATATTTTAGTGTGCCAGCATAAATTGGGCTGGCCAATAGTATAATATAAGGCTAGTGAATTTAAAAGGTATCTGTTATAGAACTTTGATATTATTTTCTTATTTAAAAGTGCAGGGGCAGTGACAGATATGCAAATTTTTATTCTGAAGATGTCTTCAAACACATGTTATATACATATGTAATTTTTCTCCTTGGGTAGGGCTAAAGAATAGAAGAATTTTTCAAGAACACTTTGAATACCAATATATCTTTTATTGATTTTAATTCAAATATGACCTATGTACTTGATGTAGAAATATTGGCTAAATTGGTTCTCTTGCAAACTTTGTATAGGCATAACAGTAGTAAATGTGTACCAGTAACAAGTTACCAGATTGTGTACCCTACATTAAGTACAGTACTGAATACTTCGTTGTGTTCTGATTTGGTAAATAGTTGTTAGATGTGTACAATTTTTTAGCTGTAAGCTCATGCATCAATTAAGTTTGAAAAAGTGGTAAAATTTTTCTCAGATCTTGCAAGATAAATTTTTGGTAATTTTTTAAACAATGTAGTATTTTTACATTCGCTGCATTAGAAATTGCATGTAAAAGTGGGAGCGTCTCAAAATGTTCTTACTAGCGAAAAAAGGAATTGGTCACGGATATTTATGGCATATATTTTTTAATGGTAAATGGAAGTTTATTAATTTCCTAGTCCAGGTAAATGCTGATCAATGTTAGAAAGGTATGCAAATCACAGAAATGTTAGTGTTTTCGACTATAGGCAAAACATTTACTACTGTGCTACCTCTAGCTCTCTTCGAGTAAATTACCGGAAGTTTACAATCATGTAACTGTTAAAACAAGATTGTCGCACTGTTGAAATTCGACGATAATAATGATGGGCAGAGTAGTTCGTAGAACATGATCGGATTACATTGAAATCAATTTCGCATATTATTTCTGCCAAGATTGTCGACCTCACGTAGAAGCTCGACGATCATGATGGGTGTTATGTATGGAAAGCCGCAGTGAACCCGTCGACGACAATGATAATTTCTATATAAAATGGTCATTATTATAGTCGCCGATTTTTTGTCAATTTGCGGAGACGACAATCTTTACACCAATAATTATGATCGTCGATTTGTGTTTATTCAGCGGAGACGACAATCTTTACTATAATTATTATGATCGTCGATTTTTTTTCTTCGGCGGAGACGACAATCATACACTCATCATTATGATCGTCGATTTTTTTTTTATTGAGCGGAGACGACAATCTATAACACTCATCATTATTATCGTCGAATTTTTAACTCAGCGGAGACGACAATCATAATAACACTCATCATTATGATCGTCGAATTTTAATTCAGCGGAGACGACAATCATAACACTCATTATTATGATCGTCCAATTTTTTCTAACGGAGACGACAATCATAACGTCTAACATTATGATTGTCGATTTTTTTTCTTGCGAGACGACAATCATAACACCCTTCATTATCGTCGAGCTTCTACGCGAGGTCGACAATCTTGGCGGAAATAATATGCGAAATTGATTTCAATGTAATCCGATCATGTTCTACGAACTACTCTGCCCATCATTATTATCGTCGAGTTTCAACAGTGCGACAATCTTGGCGGAAAGGAAAAACATACCCGACTTTGTTTTAACAGTTACATGATTGTAAACTTCCGGTAATTTACTCGGGTTGGAAAAGGTCTGTATGCATGGTAAACTTGAAACGGGTTACAACTATTACTGACTATTGAGTACTCAACCACTAAAATCTTATTTATCTTCACCAGGCGAGTGCTTTTTCAGTAACCCCCACCTAAATGCCCAAATAGGCTAACCCAGACAATACTCTATTCACGAAATTTGCACCATAGTTTTTTAGGCTTTTAGCTGTTGAGTGGTTAGAAGGTACAGGTTCTACAGAATATTATTCCCACTCAGATATAAACATTATCCCAGTTTTATCAAATAGTAATGTTTTAAGGATTAAGACAGTGGTAAGTTGTCTAGATTAATAAACTGAGATATAAATGTGTGAGTATGTCATTGAAGGGGCTGAATGAATGGCAGAATGTCACGTTAAAAGTTGAGATTATGACATAAAGCTATTGGCTTTAAATAATCTGAATCTCTCAACTTTTATTAAATATAAATTGTGTTATTGTAGTATAACTAATTAAAGATTCAGAAGATGAGGAAATATTCAATGATATGACTGCACAACACCATAATTGGCGAATGTGATTAGCACATGAGTGAATTGTATGTTTTTGTGGTCACAAGTTGAATATTTTCCATATTTGGAATCTTCATTGAGTTACACTTTATATTACATAGATAAAATACAAATGGAGGGCAGATATACTATTTACCTTGATTACTTTGGAAAACGCGAAGTGATTTTCGAGGTCATACATAATGTTTTGGTGATGTCACTTGGGCCATACAAAATTAATTTTTAGCTTCTCAAGCCATTTTTATCCCCCGCGATGACATGTTGGGGGCATTAAGTTTTACTCATATCCGTCCGTACAAATTTCGGTCAAGCTTTTCTCAGAAACCGTACATAATAATGATTTGAAACTTGGTAGGATGGTTCAGTATGACAAACTGTACGTCCTAAGCAACTTTCAGACCTGTTGGACTTCTACTTCCTGTTTGGAGCCTAGCGTGGGCATCTGTGTCTCATGGACACTATCCTTCTTTATTTTCAAAAACCGACGAGGGAGGGAGGCTTCTAATTTATTTTTTTTATTGGTCCAAAAAGTAGATGAGGCAACATTTTACATTGTTAACACTAAAAAAAGTAATGAGGCAGGAGATTTTTGGTTTTTATTTTATGAAATAGCAATAAAAAGGTACAATGATGCTGCCTCGGTACAGATGAGTCAGTGGCCCGAGACGCTAAATATTTTTCTTTTTGGTCTTAACAACGTTAGATAATTTTTTAGAAATTCACATTGTGAAATATCAAAATTGAAAAAAATAACTTTAAAACATATATAGTAAGCTGACAACTGTTAGCCATTGTCATGAATTTAACAATTTTCAATGGTAAAAAATTTCATGGTCACATTTCAATCCATAAATTGCTCCTTTTTAGCTCCCTTTTAAAAAAATTTCAAATTTATCAAAGTGTGCGTTTTGACCCCAATGTTCTACTTCTAACACCAGTGGCCAAATTTTTTTGTCTGACCAAAAATCCACACAACTATTTTGTTAAAGCTATGAAAAATCTGTCAGATGACAATAAATGTTGAAAATAAAAACAAATGTCAAAATAGGAATTAACTCTTCGATTGATCAACACAAATTGATTTTCAAGAAATTTGTACACTTGTAATAGATCTAATTATTTTAAATTGATTTAACCAAAAGGAGATTTTGCTAAATCTGAACAATTTTAGAAATATATGCAAAACCCTGCAATTTTTACCTTTAAAGCTATACATAATCAATTTAGCAATGGTCTTAGACAAAACTGACATTGAAAAAAGGAAATTGTCTAATGACTTGCAATGGATCATGATGCTAGATCTAATGTGATTGCTGACCCGACCCCTCATGCCTTTATTTGATATCTGAACATCTTGTTGTTTGCTTTTTTGCAGTCTTTTACTGGCTATTGGAACTGAATTAATAATTTTTTTTAAAGAAAGCACTAAAGCATTGAATTTAATTTATGTCTTTGTTTTATGCATGGTTTTGATAATTTGTTGTGTGGCTTTTATCTTTGTGTTCATTGCAATTCTAATTTTGACTTTGTCATATGATAGTTTGAAGGAGGTTTGTTGGGAAACTGGTCTACAAAGCTCATTACATTGCCTTTAGTCTTTGCAAACTTAACTGATTAGCAAATATATATATATATATAAATATCAATGTAACACATTCCTGTTTTGTTTTCCAGAGTGATGACCAAAACTGCACACTAAAATGCTTTGATGAGGTGATCTTTTCCTACAAAGACAAGGAGTGAACGTTCATATTTTTGTTTATATTAATTTTGTATGATATAAAATATGTACTGTTTTAAATTTTGTGAATAAACTTCTGTGAGAACATGCTTTTACCATTTAATAGGCAGGATGACAGGATTTGGAACCCAGTGTTTGTTATGGTTAAGGCACATGCTTCATTAATGTGCATTTTAATTTGTAAACAAAGGTCTTAAATTCTACCTTGACAAGAACTTTTTTGAACAGTATGGGTGTAACAATACCACTTTCCAACGATTCTATACACATCACAATTCTTGGCCTACGATCCGATTCATATCACGATAATGGTCTTTGCTAAATTTAATTTAAAATGCCAAGTTATACTTATTTAGAAGAAAACAGCAATTGTAAATTTGCAGGATTATTATAATTTTCGTGCTTAATTCAGCCCTTTCCATGAATTATGGGTTTTATGTCACAAAATTTGTTGTCATATGGTCAGAGATGATATCTCAAATTTTGTGGGAGTTATGGCCCTTTGAACATAGAAATTTGCTGAAATTCTTGATTTATCATCTTGTGGACACAACTCCTCTGAAACTACTGAACAGAATTTAATGAAACTTGGTATGTAATAAGTATAATTTATGTAGTTGTGCATGTTATCACAAATTTTTTATTCGCAAAAATTACGAGCTCAGGGTTAATTTTTATAGTCCAATAGCGGAATGTGTGGGGTATGTGAGAGTGCTCACTAAGGTTCTTTCATTAGATGTGAATTGGAATATATGGTCAGGAAGCTCAGTGGCAGAGCATTCAGTTTTCAACTGAGAGGTCCTAGGTTCAAATCCTGGTTTGCCCATTTATCTGCATCTAATAATGGATAACATATGCAAGTACATGGCTTATGAACCCATATTAGTTATCACTATCAGTAGCAGTTTACTAAAAATTGTAACAACATTTTCATTTATAACCGATTCCGTATTCCAGAGCTTGTAGGGAGTATTGTGGCTTCCTTGATAGAGTGTCACGTCCGACAGGCAAATTGTTTACACAAGGTTATGTTGCTCCCCGGTTGTTGTCATCACTCAAGAAATTTAATGGAAGACATCATGTGCTTGTGGACAAATACAGGATTTCCATCTCTCAGATAAGCGCAAATGTTGGTTTGACTTAGAGGTTAAGTATTGTCATCCTTACCTTATATGACCAACGCTAAATCGATTGTTGGCAATGTGAGGGGTGTACTATAGCAAGCAGGAACTGCTTACTCTTCCGGAGCACCTGAGTTCACTCTCGTTTCGACTTGAGTTCACATTGATTGCGATTTGGTTGTTTTATGTGTTTTTGTTTTGTTGTGATGATTTTGTGTCAGCGGATTTTGGTACACATTTGCTTCTGTAATGAATTTTGAATTTGGTAACTCTTGTTTTCATCCAATCGTCTTTTCAGGGTATGTTTCTTGCTGTTGAAGGAAATGGATAGTTCTTTCAAAGAATATATGAATATGCAAAGTAATTATTCATTCCTTTGCATATTAATAATCAATATGAACAATATGACTACATTAACAAAAAAGACATTTTATTAAATAAGATCAATCAATTAAATAACTATTTACATGTATATACAAGCCTGCGAATAGATCAATAAACTGAACTTATCAGTTTAGGAACATCCATCTAACAATATATGCAAATACAAAGACAGTTTTACAGATGCAAACAAATCAGTTATTGTACCTCTAAGAAGATAAGCCATTTACTGGCACTTGTATACAAATTTTTTTTTTATATAATATTGCTCATAGATATGTTTGCTGTACTTCAAAGAATAAATTAATAAAAGATTATTCATTTACAACGGACAACAATTTATGCACAAGAAAAGTGAATAAATGTTTACACTCTTCTATATTTTTACAATCATAGCTAATATTTTCATTCTCACAAATCTCTATTAGTACTCAAGTAATATCAACATCTGGCTCATCATAAATTAACTACACAGCATTCCAAGTAAAAAATTGAATTGTTTGTTGATCACACTCATTTTTATAGTCTGTTGCGTCTGAAAAAAAACCAAAACAGCATGACATAAATGTCAGTCTCGCATGTACAAGTTGTCTGCAACATATTTAATTATTTTAGAACATACTGATGATTAGAAAGCATAAATTCTCATCAATTTGAAAACCATGTTGAAAACTGAGAAAGTATAATGGGTTCTTTCATACATTTTTGGGAAAGACCGGTTGATCTTTCACGAGTGATAGAAATTTTATGTCTTTTGGCGAGTGGAGTGCAGCGGAACGAGCGAAAAGACATAAAAATTTCTATCACGAGTGATTGTTCACACGGACTTTCCCAAAAACGTATGAAAGTAGCTATTTCTTCCGTAAACCAACAACTTTCACATCACTATAACATATAGACTCTCCATTGTTGTAGACTCCATTGTCTCTGACATCCAATATAGGAACACTGGAAACAAGAACGTCATAGAAGAACGTTGTTATGCTTCCATAACAACGTTCTTGTTTCTGGCGTTTTGATTGGATGACGCAGCAAGTACAGATGTGTGCGCGTGAGCTCATCTGTACCAGAAATCGGCCATTTACATAAGAATGTGATATACTTTTTTCTTAGTAATGAAAATTTTGAACTATTTACTTCTCCATGATCTTGCATTAATATTGACAGAGGACTCTTCTTAATGGCAATGCCAATTGTTTTCTCTAGCAAGACTTTTAAAAAAAATCACTGTTCAAACTAACCTTATAAAATTTTGGAAAAGGACGTCCTAAAGATGATGTGTGTAATGTTTCAAAGCAGTCCTTTCATTGGTTAAAGAGGAGAAGATTTTTTAAAATCAAGTAAAATTGATTAAAAAAATGTTCAAGGAGAATACTTCCTAAACGGTTCTTCAGACAATCTTGACCCTAAAGTCATTTTTGTAGCCCTCATAAAGCAGAACAATTAGGCAATGCTAACTTTTTCTCTAGTTTTAATAATTTTAAAGATTTTGAGGCAAAAATGTCAAAAATCATCAATTTTGACAATTAAAGGGCAATAGCTCCTACAAGGAGTCATCATACAACTTTGACCCAATGGAGTGTTTTGTAGAGCTTTAGATGCTGAAGAAGGAGGGTCTGTTCGGTTTTCCTGTTTCTGTTATACTTTTTGATCTATAAGCAAAAAACTGTATTTTGACCCCCCTGTTCTATTTTTAGCCATGGTGGCCATGTTGGTTGGTCTGAGGCCATGATTTGGGCAAACTTGGTAGAGGACATTTTACTGATGATGTGTGCAAAGTTTCAAAGCAATCCCTTCAGTGGTTTTGGAGAAGATTTTTTTAGAAAAGTTAACGACGACGACGGACGCCAAGTGATGGCAATAGCTCACCTGAAATGAATTATTTCCCTACTGGGGCCCCTTATTTCTTAACCCCAATTATGAAATGATCCCAAAAGGGTAGGTGCACATCTTCATTATGTCTGTAATCAAGATGCAAAATTTCAGGTTTTTGAGATTTAAATAATACAAAACAGGAACCCTATAGCACAACGGATGGACAGATGAATCTGATTCCTAGACCCGCTTTCGCCTTTGGCGCAATTTAAATCATTTCAAGGTCTCTAATTTATTTCGTTTATTTTTTTTATTTCTATAATATGCAATCGTCTTTTATCTTAAACCATTGTTACCATTGTGTCGATTAAAAATATGCAGTGAGGCAGTGAATGCCTTGCAAATTTCCTTCTTCTGAATTTTGGTCATCTTTTCAAACAGTTAATATAAGTAACCATTTTCCTTACATGTGGCAAAACATATCATAGTCCTTTAAAAAGTTCAAATGTTAAGACAAGACAAAAGATATTAATAGAGCTAAAACAAACCTTAAAATGGTTAATCCAGGCCAGAAATCAGCTTTTGCTGGTCGCAGCAATCCCCACCATCTTTCAATGCGCTGTAAAATATACAAATATTTTACCGGTTAATGCTACAACCTTTTAATGCCTAAGTATCTTATGAGTTAAAATTTTATTAAGACAGTTAACGGCTTGACGGAAATTTGTATGGACGTACATTCATGAGTAGAATCAGGAACATATATAAAACAGTTTTAGAGTTACGGGGTAGAATCAGGATCATATATAATACAGTTTTTATGAGTTACAGGGTAGAATCTCATAAAAACCTATATAAGACAGTTTTGAAAGGCTACAGGGTAAAATTAGGAATATATACTAGTAAAAGACAGTATATTTCAATAGTTACGGGCAAGTATCAGAAACATATGTAAATGTATTTTAATACCAGAATAAAGCCAAAAAAATTTATTTTAACTAATAAATCATGCTTAATATTGTGTCTGAAAAAGTCCTCTTTTGGGGATAATTCAGGAAAAATGGGGCTTGGACATGGTCTTTTTGTGGGAAAATAATAAAAAAATACGCAAGTTTGGGGAAGAATTAGTACCAAGAAAGAAAATAATGAAACCTTTTCATGCATATTGCAAATTTTATTAAAGATATTTAAATATAGAACGATACGTAATTGTAAATTATTTGCAAAATGAAATCTTTCTTTTATTCTTTATAACATATTCATTAGCAAAGAGATACTCAAGGATAAAAAAATTCTTCCCTGAAAAATCAGGATACAGCCACTGTTTTCTGGGCAACTACATATCAAAGGATCTTAATATTTGGTATGTAGCTTCATCTCATGGTACTTTATGGTCATGATGGTGTTAAGCGATTTTATACCTGAAACATTTCTAATCCCTGTTTACCAAATATTTTTTGTATGATGCAAGCAACATACATCTTCATGGAAGTCCGCCATTTTAGTTTAATTTTTGGAGTGGTTTATAACAAGGAATCTTACTGCCTTCTGTTTCTGTTCAAGGTCAGCTTTGTTTTGTGCTTATCAAAAATTGGAACATGCTAAAAGATTATGATACACAAATCCGTGAAAATAAGCAACTTCATTTTGAAAATCAAACATTTGGAGTTATTGTAATCAATCTGTAGTATAATTTCAATACATTAATAATGAATGTGATTATTTATCATTATGAAATTTTTGCACCAATGGGGTCTCAGCATTACCTGGTTCAAAACAGAGGGACCAAAATTGAAGGATGCACCATCATGACAAGCCTCTTGCATTCTTGATATGATACCATTTTCAGTGCCAGGATCTGCTCGAATATAAATACAAAATAAAAGAATATATAAATCTCGACATCCTTTATTTAAATTTTGCAGAAAGTTATTGAAATTTATACTCCATTAAATGAGAAACATAATTTAATCACACCCAGTTGTTTGTGAAAGGTTAGTTACAGAACTTTTCAATGTGTTGATCTGTGTCTTAAAAGCTGTTCAATTATACAAGTAACTGCATCCAAATGTAGAATGACACACTAATTAAACTAAACAACTAAACAAAAAAATGTAAAGACAGGTGTCATGATAATACAAAATGTTTGTACATGGCACATTGCTGCTGTAGCTTTGTTATTTATTTTGAATGCCAATGTTAGCTTTGTATTTATATCTGTTATGTATGCTAATCATTTAACACAAACATAAGAAAAATATTAATACTATCTCATTTATTAGATGTACATGTATTAAATTTGACAGTTACCCCTCTGTTAGAAATAACACACACAAAAATGCATGTGATGCACAGAACGTACGATGCAACATGCAAAATTGGACCCTTTTTAACACATGACAACACAATTCTTTTCAAAAATCCTGTGGAGAACCCTGTACTACATATTTTGTCCTTGCTTCATACCAAGTAAGTTTCGTCATACAGTATAAGTGGGTTTTTTTGCGGTGATTTAATTTTCGCTATATTCACGGTTAAAGTTGGAACGTGAAAATAAAAACTCGAGAAATATTAGGACAAATGATATAGTTATTCATTCTGATCACAGACCGTGAATATTATAATACGCCAAAATAAACTCACACAGTTTTTAAAAAAAAACGCTAAATTTTCCACACGCTAAAAAAAAACCACTTATACTGTATTCTGTTTAGCGGTTTAGGAGTTGTGTTTACAAACTTTGTGAGCATGGTGAGAAACTGTATCAAAAAGCGAATTTTCAAAAAACCAAAAATCAAAACAGTGATACATATGTACATGTAGTACATGTATATTAACATGATAAATACAGGGAGTTTTAAATATAACGAACTTAACTAATTACAGGTGAAATTTGCATTTTTGTCTAAATAAGTTATTTCAAAGAAATTTATTTTTATAAAATGTTTGTAAATGAGAGTGAACTCAGCAGACTTGAGTATGTGAAGGAGATGTCCTATAAAGCACTACTAGTACCTACAACCAATCTTATTCAAATATCCAAAACACCTTGTCTCTAGAAATAGTATTAAACAAGAATATGTCCGAAAGACATAATGCCCCATCTCACAACATTTATTTGGAACAGATGGATGAACGAACCAGAACACTATATGCCCCCCTACTTTCATAGATAGGGCATAAAAACACAACCCAGTGGGTCATTTTTGCAAAGTCAGTTACACAAATGCAATACAAATGTATATATGTATTGTAAATGCACAAGCATTAAATTAGATCCTAAACATGTATATAACCCTCCCCAACTATAGCTTTGAGAGGCTATAAGTATAATTTAGTTAAAAAAGAGTTTATTTTGTAAAATATATTTGACCTGCATTTAATTTTATTTCACTACATGTATAACTGAACTCTTAAACAAATGTTAATAGGGCGAACGAACCCTCTAGTAGGACGAACAGATAAATGAGTACGAACACACCCGATTACCGATGGCGGTAGGAAAAATGAATATATAACGACTTGCCCCACTCTCATGTCGCCCCACATTTAATAACGAGTCGCCACACTCAATAACGACTCGCCCCACATATGTAAAATAAAAAATTTATAATAGAAATTTATATATTTAATACTTTATAATATAAATAAATGCATTGATAGTATAAATTTTTTAATTTGGGTATTGTACTGCTCGGTGTTTTAATAAATCGAAATTGTAATCTAAATGTAAAACTATTAAATGCTGCCTGCAAACTGTGTAGAATACTGTTAATCTTACATACTATTGAAAACAGGTTTCTAAAATTTAAAAAACAAGGTTGTCTTGTTAACAAATTTCTAACGTGCTTGCTTATTCAAACTACACCGAGACCGTTAACAAGAGACCATAAAACAACCATTGTAGTTGATATGTAAATCGACAGACATACGCTTTAAAAAACCTTACTGCATACTAGCAGTACAAATTCTGATTATTTTGGATGCAAAATATCTTTTTCCTGGATTTTTATGTACATAATTTTAGTCTTTTTTCATTAAATCAATGAATTGACACTTATTAAATGATTTTCAGGTACGAATTAAAGAATAATTTGTACTAGTACTGCCTCCCTCGTTTTTATTTTTTCCTTTCTTTCTCATCCTTTCTCCCTCCTCTTCTCTCCCTGTCTCCCACTACCCTGTCCGCCCTCTCATACAAGACTTCTACAAAACTACGTTTTTGTTATTGTTAAAAACTTTATTATAGTAACATTCTCGTAATAAATATTAGGTTTTACACCGTTTTGAAAGTGAAGGTACATGCTACGATAATCTTGTTCAAAAACCAGTATCTGTACAGCATATGCCAATCTCAGACAATTTTAGCATTAAAGACAATTACTTCATTATAATAATAACTACGTCGGTTAACTTTTCATCCTTTAAAACTGTTAATCCCATCAAAGTTACGCGATTGTAAACAAGCAAATATTCAATTATAATTATCACAATTAATTTAAAAAGTGAACACGAGTTCACTTTAATCTCAAGAGATCCACCGCCAATTAAAAAAAAGTTCTAGAATAAAGTATATGCAAATTAAAAAATTTATACTATAAATTTAATTAAATATATTTTAAAATATTCAATTTATAAACTTATATATTTTACATTTGTGGGGCGAGTCGTTATTGAGTGGGGCGACTCGTTATTAAATGTGGGGCGACTCGTTATTAATATGGGGCGACTCGAGAGTGGGGCGAGTCGTTACGATACCGGAAAAATGGCCATGGGCATAAAAATGTGGAAAATTGCCTAATTGAAATAAAAAATACCCCCGTGGCCGTGTCACACTATTTTAGAGGCAAGTGCTTGCAACATAATCATGCGATTTTAGTTGTTGATTATCAAATAGTAGTAACCCGTTTCAAGTTTACCACATACACTGATACAGGTACAGGTCTAGCTCTCTTCGAGTAAATTACCGGAAGTTTACAATCATGTAACTGTTAAAACAAAGTCGGGTATGTTTTTCCTTTCCGCCAAGATTGTCGCACTGTTGAAACTCGACGATAATAATGATGGGCAGAGTAATTCGTAGAACATGATCGGATTACATTGAAATCAATTTCGCATATTATTTCCGCCAAGATTGTCGACCTCGCGTAGAAGCTCGACGATAATGAAGGGTGTTATGTATGGAAAGCCGCAGTGAACCCGTCGACGACAATGATAATTTCTATATAAAATGGTCATTATTATCGTCGCCGATTTTTTGTCAATTTGCGGAGACGACAATCTTTACACCAATAATTATGATCGTCGATTTGTGTTTATTCAGCGGAGACGACAATCTTTACTATAATTATTATGATCGTCGATTTTTTTTCTTCAGCGGAGACGACAATCATACACTCATCATTATGATCGTCGATTTTTTTTTATTGAGCGGAGACGACAATCTATAACACTCATCATTATTATCGTCGAATTTTTTAACTTGCGGAGACGACAATCATAATAACACTCATCATTATGATCGTCGAATTTTAATTCAGCGGAGACAATCATAACACTCATTATTATGATCGTCCAATTTTTTCTAACGGAGACGACAATCATAACGTCTAACATTATGATTGTCGATTTTTTTTCTTGCGAGACGACAATCATAACTATGGAAAGCCGCAGTGAACCCGTCGACGACAATGATAATTTCTATATAAAATGGTCATGATTTTTTGTCAATGTGAGGAGACGACAATCTTTACACCAAAAATTATGATTGTCGATTTGTGTTTATTCAGCGGAGACGACATCATTATGATCGTCGATTTTTTTTATTGAACGGAGACGACAATCTATAACAGTCATCATTATTATCGTCAAACTTTTAACTCAGCGGAGACGACAATCATAATAACACTCATCATTATGATCGTCGAATTTTAATTTAGCGGAGACGACAATCATAACACTGATTATTATGATCGTCCATTTTTTTTCTAACGAAGACTACAATCATAACGTCTAACATTATGATTGTCGATTTTGTTTCTTGCGAGACGTTCTGAAAACGTCCTCAAAGCACCTTCTCTGAGCATTTCGAATCCATGTTTTTGCGGCCTTATTTATTGCTTCTGGAGTAAGAACTGCTATAATCATTTTTCGGTTTCTACAAATGACAATGAATTGTTGCACATATGCTAGTTTTCATTATAAATTGGTTACATATGTCAACGAAATAGCTAATGCTGCAAGCAGTATGATAGGAAAATTACATAATGACGACACATACTTTTATTTATTTAATATATTATTTAGTGATGCATGTAAAGAAACAATTACCGATTTATAGTTACATGTACAATCAATTTATAAAATTACGTGAGTGTACCTTCATAGGTGTAGAATTTAAAACTGTAAGTGATAAATATTACAATATCTCGACAGATGTTGACAAAAAGACCGTGGAAACGACCCTTTTATCTATTTATGTGAATCAATTCCTCGTGTCATTGTATTTTGCGACTTCATTGTTGCATGCAATCAAAGATATTTGCATGATTTTTCAGTATTTATTTCTGTATTACATACGCTCGCAGTTTCCTTTTTCCTTTGGCTGTCTACGATCGAGACATTTTATCTTTATATGAGAAAAGTACCATATATTTTAAAAACCCGTATTGAGAGCCAGGCAATATATTGCCATAATTGTTGTCCAGAAACTTCACTTCACATGCTACTTTTTACCTTTAAAACCCCTTGGCCAATCGAAGTCAAAATTTGGAAGAAATTATTTACGTGAGGCCTTTTGTAAAGATGCATGTATTTGATTTAATTTCTAGGGGCCTCGCTTGCTGTTCGAGTTGTAAGGGTCGTTAGTCATTTACCGTTGATCAACAGTGTGTTTTAACTTTGAAAGGTCGAATCCGAATTCGGTCGACTCTAACAAGGATTGTCAATTTTCTTGACCAAGATGGGGATGCTCCAGCTTTCTTTCCTAATGCAAACTGGACGTCATGACATTGCTGAAATACTGTTAAAAGTGGCGCAACACATCATTCAAACAAACACAGTTTTCTAGTTCAAATTAGACAACAAACAGCCGCCAATTGTTTGAATTTTTATTTTACACAAATATTAATTGAGGTCCTTTGCAAAGTTTTTTTCATTTTGATTTGATTTCACTTCAATCATGACAATAAGCAAAAAAATAAAACTCTAATTAATAAGCCGTACAAATGAGGAATATGCAAAAATAAATCAGCATTTCCACCTATTGTAAAATTAACGTAAAGCAGAAAAATATCAATATCAAACATATTTAATCGGCATATTTTTTGTTACTGTTTAAACACTAAAAAAGTAAATTATTGAACAAACTACTTAAATATTGTACCAATAGGCATATAAGCCATGTAACATGGTTGCGGGTTCGAGACTCAATGCGGACAGAGTTTGTTTGATTCCAACACCATTAAAGCAAACACGAGTTATAGCATGTAGTAAATATATAACCAGTCGAAATAGCAAACTAAGTATTTCGTTGGCTCTTTGGGTTGGTGGGTTACCGTGTGTCATTACATGCACTGCCGTTACGGTGATGGGATGGTATATGTGTTTTAGTTTCAAAAAAATGTCTGTCACAACACAGTACATCTTTCCATATACTTTATGTACGAAATATTTAAACGATTTTCTGAACAAGTGATTTAATTTAAAATAATTTCGTTTATATGCAAGTAGCTGTACTACTTACATTCGTTGAGCTTCGTTGTTTGAAGATGGCAAATAACGTATATTATTATATAGTAATATTTTTTCCCCATTGTATTTCATATAGCAATAAAGTGCAGTATATTTTCATATTTTACACTGAATCTCGGCCTTTTATGTAAATTCCGGGAAAAGTACAGATGTGTTCCTAACATCGACTTTTATATTTTACTGTTGTTTGGTAAACAAACATGGCCGAAACTACGAAAGTGACATATACTGGCTTCTCATTGTATCGACAGTCCCATTGTATCGTGAAATTTCAAGAATTTGGTCGACATGTCAAGATTACTGGTAAGTTATTTAACTTTATATATATATTTTTCAAAATGGCGGAAATAGGAATAATTTGATGATACCACCATGTAAAAAATATCCCTTAATCATAACATTTCAGGTCTTTGCTAGTTTGAGTTCATCTGTAAATTGTCGTCTGATTCTCTCGTCTGCTATAAACAAACCTGATCATGTGACCAGGGATTTCCACTTCCTGTTTCCGAAGTGTAAAAATACGGTACAAAATAAGGACCAAAACCGATGTGGTTGCACTGAATAATGAAAAAAACGCCGAAAATACAATTGTTGCCTTTAATTAATCAAACCAAAAATTCATTTTATTTATATAAATAATCTTGAAAAATAATATATTTGCCCTACAAATAATTCAACAGCGATTCATTTATTTTTTTCTGTCACAAGTTATCTTAGATTAGGAACCTATAAATCAAGAGTTAGTTATACAAGTCCCAGTTAAGATAATTATAAATTATTGTTGGTAAAACAATAATCCCATGCTGGTTGGGTGATTTGTTTCTTAAGTAGCCTACAAAAATATACCTCATATTCTTCTCACTCTTTTATAGGAGTTAAATGGGAAGAAAAAGAGGTTACAGTACAACAGAGAAAATATCCCAAATGCATTTTCAGCTGTTAAGGGTGGCTTGTCTCTTTATAAGGCATCAAAACTGTACAGGGTTCCATATTCGACATTAAGGGATCGAGTAGTTGGAAATGTTTCTCAAAATGCAAAAGTTGGTCAAGCAACAATATTTAGTTTTGAAGAAGAGAAGTTGTTGGTGGACCATTTAGTATATATGGCCAGCATCGGATATGGCTATACCAAGACCGACGTGCAATATATTGGCAAAGACTTTGCCGACTCTTTGGGGAGAAACCTAAGATCTGATCACAAGTCTGGGCGTCTTAGTAACAACTGGTTCTACGAATTTGTGGGTAGATGGGAACAAATAAAACTGGTAAAACCTCAAAAATTGTCATTAGCTAGGGCTAGGAGTGCTTCTCCTCAGAACATAAATAATTATTTCAAGGAATTGTCTCGCGTTTTGAGTGAACACAATTTGCATGATATGCCATCAAACATATTTAACATAGATGAAACAGGTGTTTCAACTGCTCACAACCCACCAAAAGTCTTGTGTGATAAGGATACAAAGGCTCAATCGATTACTTCAGATCATCCAATGTAACAATCATTGCAGCCGGAAATGCGCTTGGAAACTTCATTCCCCCCTATTACGTATTTCCAGGCAAAAGATGGAATCCGGATTTCCTAAATGGTTCCGCCCCAGGTGCTTCGGGGGAAATGAGTGATACCGGGTGGTCAAACATGAAAGTATTTCACAACTATATAAAAACTCATTTTGCCAATCATGCCGTGATCACTGATAACCAAAGTCAACCAACTACGTTGGTGTTATACAATGGCCACAAATCTCACATTAGTTGTCAGAATGGGCTAGAAAGCGCAATGTCATTTTGTTTGTTTTGCCACCTCATAGCAGCCACTTTTCACAGCCGTTAGATGTTGGTATTTTCGGGCCGTTTAAAAATATGTATAGCAGAGAATGCGCAACTTACCTCCAAAAGCACCCGGGAATTAGTATTTCTAAGTATGAAATTGCCAGTCTCACTTGTTCCCCTTACCTTAAAGCCATGTCTCCTCAAAACCTGGTTTCGGCCTTTCGTAAAACCGGTATTCATCCATTTGACAATAAAGCTATTATCCCTTCTGAAATTGCGCCATCTACTATTTATATTGAGGATGATCCTGCCACAGACAATCAGCCTAACAGTCTTTCTATTCATGAAATTGAACATCCCAATCGTACCGAAAAACCATATATGACATAGCCAGAGGGACATAATGGCTCCAACTATCCTGAGCAGACACAGATTGGTGTTAATTTGTCGAGAGTCGTACTATCAAGCAGGTTGTGAAGAAGCCTACGAAAAGGAAATTTGTTCCACCATACCTAGCTGGTAGTCTTAACAAGACTGCAAACCAAAACATTCTCCTGGCACAATCAAAAACGTCAAAGGAGTCACCAGGCAAAACATCTAAACAAAATGTACAGCAACATAAAAGCACTAAACAAAATGTGGCAGCTAAAAAACCCAAAGCAACTAAACATGATTACGAAATGCCTAGCACATCTGGATGTAATAATAAACGTGGTCCGATTTTTCTATCAGACGATGATGATACTGATAGCGACTTTATTTTGACTGATGACGATGAAACTTGTTGTGTTTGTGACAGGTGGCAACCTAAAGAAATGAACACTATGGGCATTGAATTTGTTAAGTGGGGGAAATGCGACTTTTGTAGCCATTGGACACATTTGTCATTTTGTACACCGGTTAAATTTCTAAGAAGGGACAGTGTGTTTAGATGTCCACACTGTATAGAATGCTAAAATTCAATTAAAAGTATATAAAATTGTTCAGTCTTTGAAGAAATATGTTTTTGAGATGCTGTTGCAAATTTAGTCAATTTATTCAAAATTTTGAAACATCTGGTTTATTTTGAGTATAAATGTTTGTTTTGATGAGAAGCAGAGCGCTCCATACATCAAGTTCTATTTTTATATCGATACAATGGGAAACCCCCAAAACTGACGTAACCAATATGGCTGACGCAAAAATAACTACAAATTGTACTATTGGGAGTTTTATCGGGAGATTTTATTACAGATTGACAGAAAAGCTGTGTATCTATTAATAAAAAAAAACAATAAAAGCCTGGTAAGTTGAAATAAATTTTTAATGAACTGATGATTATAAGTATGTCGATACAATGAGACACCTGGCTCCATGATCTGCTATCGAGTGTTAAATTTGCAGAACCGCTTGAACTGAACCAATAGAAGTGAATTCGATTGTAGATAAAAGTAAATTTCAGACCAACAAAGGAATAAATCAAGTGTAAACTGCATGTACAAAACGGGATTTAAATATCATGTACAAGTGGCTCGTTACAAAGCAGGAATTTATGCTAGTGGTAGTACACTCGAATTTCGGCGATGAAAGTGTGTCGCTTTAACAGGCGTTACTTTAGCTGAAACGCATTGTATTTTATTATATAAGAGTCTTTTGATTAGAGCAATAAATGCAAGATATTTTAAAAGTAATTTAAATTAGCCTTGGCTTGATATCATTGTTTACATTGCCGAACGAAGGGTAATCGCCAAATTTCGAGTATGGACGAAATTCGAGTGTGTGGCCATATATTTACAACAATAAGGGGCAACAAATAAAGACACAAGATTAAAAAAAAACTTTCATTAAATGTAAATCTACATCAAAATCAATATTATACAATTATGGCAGCTCAGTGCATGAGATATCAAGTTTTATGGAACACTTAAAAGACATATCGACCGAGGCCAACGGCCGAGGTTGATATTCCTTTTAAGTGTTCCATAAAACATGATATCGCATGCACTGAGCTGCCATAATTGTTTTATTTCATTTCACTGTACATTTTACCATCTCCTTAATAATTTGTTTTATACACAAGAATTTATAATCATGGATTTTGTTATCATTGTCACTATATGATATTATGTGTTAAATTTTGTCGATATTTTGCTGCAGAAAACAATTTTAAGTGAATATTTTAAAAACATTAACATATTGTGATATTGCACGACTGACGTTTTGATTACAAGTGATATTGCACGGCTAATCTTTGATTACTAATGATATTGCACGGCTAATCAATTTTTTGATGTCATTCTTGTACTAAAATGGCCAGCCGTGCAATATCACGTATAGTTAAAACGTCACAATCGTGCAATATCATAAAATATGGGTTAGTGAAAGATACATTGTTTAAATGGAAACTAAAATTACGAAATGTAATAATCTGTAATATTGACCAAGTGAAAATATGATAATATTGGACCTAGTAAAATATTACAAAATACAACAGATAATGAATAATAGCTTAAAAGCACAAAAAATATTACTATATAATAAAAGGGTTATTGCATGAATATTGGAAAATTATTGTCCCTCGCAAGATGCTATATTGCAGTTGCAAGCTCGTGCAATATAACACTTGCTTGGGACAATATTTCCCAATATTCATGCAATAACCCTATATTATACTTATTGTGTTTTGATGATATAGTCTGTAACGTTGTTTTTGAGCTGTTCTGGTTATGAGTTGCAGTTATTATAATTCATAAATTTTACTATGAAAATACGATGTTTTTCTGTCAAGATCTATATATATATATATTTTTATTTTAAGATACTAAATTTACACATTTTATTGTTTTGTCTAAGAAGGGTGGAATATGATTGTAAAAGGTTTACTTTTCGTTTTACTTTGAAGATCAAGTAGAATCATGATTTTTTTCATGGAAGTTTAGTTTCTAAACTATTGTTTTTCTAGAAAAGGAATTTAGTTATTGGTCTTAATGTCATTATTATTATAATTTACTGATATTGTGTCCCATTTCACTCGTATTATTTAATTATTGCATATTTAAAATGTGTGTCTTTACATGAATTCTATGATCTAGCTTTAGTACAGAGTTATGGATAGTTATGGAATAAATTCGTATAATATGATAACACACTTTTCTGGACGATGACGCATCTGATGACGCATCTGGCAAACCCTCATCCTCTCGATTCTGCTATATGGCACAGAAACATAGTCAACGCTGTACGCAGATCTGCGGAAATTAGAAACGTTTAAAATGCGATGCCACGCAGAATCCAGGATGTTAAACGAAAAGAGCGCATCCGAAAAGAAGAAATCAGAAATCGATGAAGCCTTGAAAAAATTATCAAAAAATGGTTACGATTGTTTGAACTTGTATGCCATATTTGTTATAATCACCAACCCTACATTACGCTCTAGAGAACACGACTAATTGGTAGAAAGGTCCAACGAAATACCCAATAGAAGATCTGGGTAGCACAAACCAAAGTAAATCTATCTTCCTATGAAATAACAAACCATTACATCGGGAAAAAGCATTTTGTAAAAAATGTTTGACGTGGAATACTGAAAATAATATTAAATGACATTGTACTATTGAGAGTTCTATCAATAATCTTTCTTTCTTCCATTTTTCTTGGTTGGCATCGTGGGGTGGGTAGGGTCATTCCCGAAACAGTATGCAGATGTATGTGCCAAAGGTTTTAGAATTTCATTTATAAGGCAAATCCAAGCATGATGGTCGTTTTATTTTTTCAGCTCTAGAAGCATCCCTACCATAAGTGATGAAGTCAAAGAGTCTTTAAAGACATGAATTTTGTCCAATTACTTCTATTCCACCGCATTTTATCAAATGTTTTTCATAGGCTCCCTTTAAAATAAGTAGTCCAAAAAGTTTATTCATAACAAAATAAAACGCAATGAAAAAACTCAAAGAAATACATTGTCTTTTGTGGACGGAACTGTGTCCACGACAAGAAACAAAGGGATATAACTGTGATCCAATACCAAATTGCTGGTGACAATGTCTGTGTTGCATAATAAATATGGCATGTACATTTTCTAATTGGTTGCTAAATATCTGAATTTATTAAAAGTTAACGCAGAGGAAGACAGAAAACGACTATTGTAGTTTAATGCATATAATTCATACAAACATAATATTTTAAAATGAAGGTACGTTATTAAGATAGGGGCAGATCTTTTCTGTTAACGTGATTTAGGCATTTTAACAGGTTTTTCTAAGTAAAGCAATTGCTTACTGTTTTTCAACCATTATCTTTTTTTTTATTTTCTGAAAAACTGACATTGTTGTTATTTGTTATAATAATAAAAATAATAACCCTGTTTGCTGTTAATAGTCAAAACACTGTAAACTGCTTTACAGATGTTTCTGTTATTTGTTAATTCATTTTATTCACCACTTGTTTAATGTAATTGAGTCATTCTATGAAGTGGGATATATACATAAAAGCCCATACTGTGGAAACACTGATTAATGTATGCATTTTCTAGCCGTATCGCCCTTTGATGAGATTCTGCTGTTAAATGTTTTTTTCCATTTTTAAACTCACTGTTTTCTGTTTTCTCATGTACATTGTTGTTACATACTTGAGATTGAAAACGCCAACACTTTTATCAATCCGTTAGCGATCCGTCAGCGTTCCAAAATCCGTCACCAATCAGTTATCAATCAGTCAGATCAGTCAAATCGTTCCCAATCCGTCCATCCGTCAATTGACGGATTTGGAACGATTTGACTGATCTGACGGATTGATTTGGACTGATCGCTCCCATCCGTCCATTCAACTTCCGGTTAGTAAAATTAATATTTCGAAATGTGAAAATTCGTTTCACTCGCAAATATTAGAAGTATAAAAATGTCAACTGTTATGTCCTCATTGATGGATCGTTTTACTTAATAATTAGGCTAAAACTGGTCTAAATTTATTAATAAAAAAATGGAATTTTACTAATGCATCTGTGACGAAATATAAACATTACATAGTGTAATTTTATTAACAAAATAATTAAAAAACAAAGTAAATTTAAAAACGCACACACACAATGACTTTAAAAAAGCATCTCGCGTGCCAAGGCGCACGTCCGTATTTTGAAAGCGGAAAACGTCTAGTCTAAAGTTATAAATGATAAATGGAAATTCTCCCCCCCCCACCCCCCGCCCGAAAAAAATCTATCACTAATGTATCTTTGACGAAATATAAACATCACATAGCGTAATTTTATTAAAAAAATAATTTAAAAAAGTAATGAAACAAACCACACACACAATAAATTCAAAAAAATATTTGACCTCGCATGCCAAGGTGTACATCTCGTATTTGTTTTCGAAAAGTTTTAAAGCGGAAAAAGCGAGAAACACGAAAAACGTGAAGGCGAAATCGTAACATTTTTCACTTCGCCTTTTCGAGTTAGCTTTGTATGTATGTTTGAAGTTTGTTTAACACTATTTTCTAAAAAACTATATTAGTTAAAAAATATGACGTCGAGTGTTTATTGGGAAGAGCTGGAGTACCCAACGAAGCAGCAAAACTTCGACAGGAAAACTGGTGCTCTTTGCAAACTTATAGGGATGAGTCGAGCACACCATCTCGCTGTAAGGATCGAACAGACAACTTGGGGATCAATAATAGGTTACTGCTACCTTAACCTCCGAGGTCGAGGTTTTTTTTATTGTAAACGCTTTAAAAGATCATTTGTCGTGGTTTGACCAGTTTTTTTCTTTGCCACACTTCCTATAAATTCCGGTGTATAATACTGTATGAGATTTACGACAAAAGCGAAAACATCTATTTAAATATTTTATTAACTACCCCATATTGTCACATGAATTTACACAGAATTAAATAAAGAAAAAAACTTATGTGCCACAGTTCCTAAGAATTCTGCTGTATAATACTGAATAAGATTTACGACAAAAGCGAAAACATCTATTTAAATATTTTATTAACTACCCCATATTGTCACATGAATTTACACAGAATTAAATAAAGAAAAAAACTTATGTGCCACAGTTCCTAAGAATTCTGCTGTATAATACTGAATAAGATTTACGACAAAAGCGAACACATCTATTTATATATTTTATTCACTTTTTCCTTGTGTCACATGAATTAACACAGAATTAAATCTCAAATAAATAATAAACTACTGTGCCACAATTCCTAAGATTTCCGGTGTATAATACTGAATAAGATTTACGACAAAAGCGAAAACATCTATTTATATATTTTATTCACTAGCTCATTGTGTCACATGAATTTACACAGAATTAAATCTCAAATAAAGATAAAACTACTTACCGCGTTTGTATATCGAAGCTTATGAGTTAAATATGCGAACATGTAAGCGTATTACGAAAATCAATTCTGCTTTCGCATTTTAGTCGTCGCAGTTTGTTTATTTTACGATGTCTGTTAAAGTCATTCCACAGTTAATGATATATAAGTATAAATGGTTTCATTTAAATTCGGAAGTACTTAAATTAGTTACTAGATTTAAAAGGGCTGTCCAGCGCTGGCGGACATGGGATGTCCTCTCGGTTTTTTTTTTGGGGGGGGGGGGAGTTTTTTATGGGGGGGGGCGTGGTTCAAGTCATATTAAAATTGCCGCGAACCATAGTGACATGTTAAGAGAGTGTCACGCTCCTTGCACGAAAAAAAAGTAAATCTTACGCCCCAACCCATACCCCATATTTTTTAAGTGTAATTCAAAATTACCATTTTGTCCATCTTTCTCTAATTGATTGAAGGAGCCGAGTGGTAATGTTAGTTCATCAACTATTGATCGCGTGGTCTGTCAACACTGAGGTTGCGGGTTCGAATCTCACTGCGGGCAGGGTGCACTCGACTAAATTGAAAGGGGACTGGAGGTCGGGGGTTTTATCCGGGTACTCCGGCTTCCTCCTCAAATAAAAACCGGACGCCATGAAATAGATGAAAAATTGCTGAAAGTGGATTAAACAATATTTAAACAAGCAAACAAAGCTAATTGATTTATTTTTAACTTATTCTCGTCATGAATAAAGCTGAAAAACTCTCGCTGAAAGAAAAGCAAACAATCAATCAATACAATAAATTATTGTTTAAATTGAATGACACTCTTTTAAATCGCAAGTATTGAAAAGGATCTGTTTCATCGATATGACACTGTAATGACAATGTTAAAACCTAAAGAATTAATGACGTTTTGTTAAAAGAAATTACTATTTCGTACTGAAACACGTGTCTATCTGTAACACATTTTTACGCTTAACTTTAGTATTCGCAGACAGTTCTCCAAGGCGTTATTGGGGCCTAGGTGGCTGATTAGTTCTCACATGCCTGTCAACAGGTTGCGGATTTTCGAACGACTGCAGATAGGGTGCGCCCGACTCCACTTAAATTGACAAAAGACTGTCGGTTTTAACCTGTACTCCGGCTTTCTCCCACCCCACCCAATAAAAAATGGACGCCATGAAACAAATGGAACAATCCAGCGTAATTGTATGTATACTTTTTTTAAACAACTTGTATTGCCTGTCCAATAAACTTGCGACAAGAATCGCTGTATATTTTACAACACAACTTTTTGTTTAGTAAACAATGCGTTTTGATAGACAATGGTTGTTTAACAGTTCAACAATTGTTATACACAAAAGTTTTATAATTGTATTTAAAATGTTGTAGACTAATAAAAAACACGCAGGCATACATTTAAGTAACTAATAATGATGTCAAAAAGAGGCCACGTTCTTTCCTAAATGTGAAAAAAATCTGTAACTGATTGGGGGAGTCGGGTCGGCTTAATATATAAATATAAAAAATATAGATGTAACAGGTCGCAAAAAATAAAATAGGCCGAAATCACGAGTCGCGGGAATAAAAAATAGAATCAATAATATATATTCCAAAAAAAAAAAATTACCTCGTCGCTACTGATGTGCCTTAAATAGACGTTTTTTGAAGGTTTACAGGACTCGGTTCGCAGATATGTCTTGCTTTAAAGAAATGTGCTTAATTATATAATATAAAGAAAAATTTTTTTCTTTAAATATGTTTATTTATTCATTTAGAACGAGACATTATATTAACAATTCTTTTATACGCATGTTTTTATTTTATTATAAAAATGGTATAATAAATGCATATATTATACACAAATGACGCAGAATCCGTTTTATCTTTAAATTATAAATTTATACGAATCCGTCAATAAACTAACCGATTTATGCATATAATTAAATGACGGATTCTGGATCGCACTGATTGGACTGATCGCACTGATCGCTGACGGTTACCAAGGTAATGACGGATTCATAATTTTGGACGGATGTAGTCATCATCAATCAGTCAGCGATCCGTCAGCGTTCCAAAATCCGTCAGCAATCAGTTATCAATCAGTCAAAGTGTTGCTTTACGGGTGCAAGTACTGTATCTGTTATCATTACTTTAAAATTACTGTTTTGGGAAAATATAAACAAAATTGTTAACCTGTAAAGGACACCTTTAGGCCGCCCTTATAATCAATATCAAAGTTATTTAAAATAAAACAGAAACGAGGTATACGTTATATTACTCGATAAAAATTGTCTCAAATGAAACTATTTTTAATGACAGATTTAAATTTAAATTACAATACAGTACTTTTAATTATTGCCTTGTTTGATTATTTGATAGTTGTTAGTATGGTTATTGTTCGGAATTCTATGGTTATTGTTGAAAAGCTCAATGGAAGAGGTCATATGTAACTGACATTTAACTGATTATGACGTAGTCAATTCTTTTAACCTTGGTATCTTCAACGACATTTTATTTTTGTATTCTTGCATTGATCATAAATCTAACACAGTTAAAAGGATATTTACATGGGATTCTGCCTGCCTTGGAAATATTACGGTAGGGTTTCGGTGTATTCATGATTATCCAACATTTGAAAAATCCTATTCACGTTTACGAAATGAACAAAGGAAGGGTTTGTTGAATATCTTGTTTTAAGCCAATTACAGTAATAGCTGAGAAATATATCTGAAATGTATAGAAAAGCTATAAGAAAAGGGATCCTAAATAAGAAATATCTCTGGAGTTACATGTATACATTTTTACCAACAATTACAAAATTCATAATTTATTCATTCTGAATTCATTGATATAATAAAATAATACAATTAATAAAATTGATATTTATTGTGATATGTATTACTAAGCAGTTTTCAAATTATTATTTATTTATCAAAGAAGTTTTACTATGCTCTAAAATAAGTGTCATTTATGAGATTATGAGAAGTGTAGTGTTCACGACCTATTTATAAGTCCAGTAACAGTTTCAACAAATTATTCAGTTTTCAATTCACACAATCATCAACATTTAGCGATTTACGCATGTCATTATACATGACCCGAAACAAAGAGATGCTTAGACTGCCTAAAACCCGACCAGTCATACAACTACTAAACAATTGACAAAAACACTTGCAGACAAAATTTACAATGACCTGTAAACTGACCAACTTAGCAGCCGTCGATAGAATTTGTGGAGATGAGCACAGCACCAACCCAGTTTACACTACTGTTAAAATTGCTTGTGACCATTGACGATATCTTGGCCGTGCCCCTTTTTCATCTAACTACCAGGAAAAGTGTCCAGATATACGAGCTACTGTTTAACCTACTCAAAGAGATCTGCAACCGGTAAGGAGTTTCAACTGTCCAGAGAGATCATGGTAACCGACATCGATTTGAAGTCGTATGGTATAACATACTAGAAAACGCTGTCTCAGAAGACAAAAAGTGTAGAAGAGTAAGCTGTCATCACTAACGACTAGACACTTCAACCAAGAAATTAGACTTATCGAGTATGCCAACGAGCAGGCTTGTTCTGTTTACACCTGGAGCGCCGCCATTATAATTTTGTAAAAGTGTGTTGATTTGTTAATTACTTATTCTTAAATAAATTGCAATGTTGTTGGATTTGAAGTATAGAATATTTCATTGAATTTGTTCTACGGTGAGCATTGTTTGCTTTGACATCGTGCTGTAAATATTAAAGAGTGGTTGGTTTTAATACCTTTATTTTTTATTACATTTAATAGAAATTGCTTTGACATTTTACAGAAAAAGAAACTACGAAAAACAAAAACATTCTTTATTTATTGGTTATACATGTTTTACTGTAGTCATAATTACAGTTAAATAAATTAGCCTGGTCTATTACCTATTCACGTTTCTTCAATTCATTGTAAAATTTGCCAGTGTCGTATTAAATTTTGCTACCATGACAATCGAGCTGCTTTTTATAGTCTCGATCATCCAGACGCTTAATTACATTTGTGCGTCTGGATTCAGCTCTATATTAAACTCGTTATCATTACGCCCAAAACTGGGCGTAATTTTTGATTGGATGCTATTTTTATTGTCTAAAAAATTACCTCCGTTCATATCAAGAAGTGTTCAACAAATTGTACCGAAGTTTACATTTGAATATTTTGATAAAATATTACTTTATCAATTAATTAAACCATTATTCTAATATGACGTCCTTCAAACGCTTTGGAAACACACCTCTATTTAAATATTCAACAAAATACGGCTGTTCCAGCCATTTCAAAAACCCCCGTGTGTTGATGTTTTTGCTTTAAAATTTATTTTATTTTGTACCTTTGTAAGATAATCCAATAGATAACATGTTTTCACGATAGCAAGTCCATTTTCTATTCTATGCCTTTATTGTTTACAAGTCTTCCTTGACTTTAGCTACGTTGTGTTTTCAAGGGACGTTGCGTTGTTTACAATGACGTTCAATGCAAACCGCGAGACTTTTCCCGCCCCCACCACAAACGAATTTACCGTTACGTATCAAAATGAAAACGCAACCGAATTTCAAAATGTTGATTAATTGTGGAAAATAACTGTCGATTTAAATTTTTACCATTGTGGATCTAACACAGGAGCAATAGTTAAGATCGACCAAATGCGGTAAGCGGTTTTCATTTCTCACGCAAACACAGCAACACATGAACAGTCCCAGACACGCCACTTTACGACTGATGTAATGAAGCATTTAATTTTGTCGTTCTTTGTTTTGATTGTTAAATTTTATTGTAAATGTTAATAAATATGTTTTTTGTTTTTAATTTATATTTCTTCGTTTTTTTCTACTAAATTTTACACGAGAAATATAATAATTTCGAAACAAGGGAGGTTCTCGGAAATTAGAACAGCCAAAATAAACCTTTACCTAGGTAGTCGCGAAATGTAAAATTTCTGTATTTTCATATCAGAATCGAAATAATTCATGGCTGCCCCAATTTTATGGATTATTTAAATATGGGTAAGCATTATATTCATGATATTTTACCATTCGCTAACGCTCATGGCAAAATATTCATGAATATAATGCTTACCCATATTTAAATAATCCATAAAATTGGGGCAGCCATGAATTATTTCTTAATTATTGTAATGCATAATCAAGAGTGAATCTTACTGTGACGTCATATTATAAGTTTAGATATGTTTGCATGGTTTTTCTGGTTTAAAAATAGGGCTCTAAAAATAGAATCATTGTTTGTCTCCACCTATTGGTAGCGAAATTAAAATAAGGTGATCCCAGACGCTGTTATATATGCGTCTGGGTGATCGAGACTACTTTTTAATGTTCGGAATAATATTCGGTAAGACATCGATGTGTTCCGAAAGATCGTTTTGCAAATCTGCTACCCAATAATAACGTGTTTGGATTATCACCCTTCCACCAAGTTAGAAGAACACAACCAATGCAAAAATTTTCACGAGATGGTTGGGGTGGGGTACGGTAATATGGATGTGCAGCCCGAAAGAGGTCTCTTTTTTTCCCTTCCAAATTATATGAAAAGGTTGCTCTTTTCATTGAATAATATATATATATATATATATATATATATATATATATAAGTCTACAAATTAAGCCCAACACTGTTTGAATTAGATTTTTAACACTGTCAAATTTTTGCTTTCCCTCAGCGGGATTCGAACTCACACCGTTGTGACAATGTGGCACCAATTCGCCTGCACTATGTCCAGCGGTCTAGACCCCTCGGCCAAATCCGCTACATATAAATATAGCTTCATTAACCGGGGTGAATCGTAGACATAGACATAGTACATGTGTACTAGCGTGTGACGATGGAATTTTCGTAACCAATACGTATTTATCTGACAGTAATCTAATTCAGCATTTTTGTATATATTATATAGGATGACAAAGTTACTCGTCATACAGTCACAGTAAGTAAATTATATACAAACGTCTATGTATTGTGACAACCATATAATATATCTATCCAGCGGATTTCTGAAACATCAGAAATACAGGGTTAATATCAAATATTTATATATACGTCTACAAATTAAGCCCAACACTGTTTGAATTAGATTTTTAACACTGTCAAATTTTTGCTTTCCCTCAGTGTTACAACGGTGTGAGTTCGAATCCCGCTGAGGGAAAGCAAAAATTTGACAGTGTTAAAAATCTAATTCAAACAGTGTTGGGCTTAATTTGTAGACGTATATATATATATATATATATTTTTTATATAGCGGATTTGGCCGAGGGGTCTAGACCGCTGGACATAGTGCAGGCGAATTGGTGCCACAGTGTCACAACGGTGTGAGTTCGAATCCCGCTGAGGGAAAGCAAAAATTTGACAGTGTTAAAAATCCACTTCTAACAGTGTTGGGTTCAATTTGTAGACGTATATATATATATATATATATACGTCTACAAATTAAGCCCAACACTGTTTGAATTAGATTTTTAACACTTCTAACAGTGTTGGGTTCAATTTGTAGACGTATATATATATATATATATATATATACGTCTACAAATTAAGCCCAACACTGTTTGAATTAGATTTTTAACACTGTCAAATTTTTGCTTTCCCTCAGCGGGATTCGAACTCACACCGTTGTGACACTGTGGCACCAATTCGCCTGCACTATGTCCAGCGGTCTAGACCCCTCGGCCAAATCCGCTATATAAAAAATATAGCTTCATTCACCGGGGTGAATCTTAGACATAGACATAGTACATGTGTACTAGCGTGTGACGATGGAATTTTCGTAACCAATACGTATTAATCTGACAGTAATCTATTTCAGCATTTTTGTATATATTATATATATATATACAAACGTCTAAGTATTGTGACAACCATATAATATATCTATCCAGCGGATCTCTGAAACATCAGAAATACAGGGTTAATATCAAATATTTATATATACGTCTACAAATTAAGCCCAACACTGTTTGAATTAGATTTTTAACACTGTCAAATTTTTGCTTTCCCTCAGCGGGATTCGAACTCACACCGTTGTGACACTGTGGCACCAATTCGCCTGCACTATGTCCAGCGGTCTAGACCCCTATATATCTAGAAGATTATGCAACGATACATATGACGGTGTTTCTTGTCATAAATTGACACAGACTGACCAACGAATGGCCTTAGTCATTGAGTGTCAATATAAATAAATAACGTAAACAATCATAACATATTCATCTTAAACTTTCTCATATTAAAAAAACCCAAAACTTTTTTAATATTTGCTTCTCAGTCCGCTAACCGGGGACGTGCCGTGCTGTTACTTGGCTTTGCTCAAATATTCCAACAAGATGTAATCAAAATTATCAAGGTGACATATTCATTACGCCAGACGCGCGTTTCGTCTACAAAAGACTCATCAGTGGCGTTTAACTATAAATGTTTCAGATATTCTTCATTGGGAGATGGAATAATATTTTTTTCATTGGGAGATGGAATAATATAAGTCCACTGGGTACAGTGGCGTAGCCACGATTTTTAAAGCTGTATGCAGGTGGTCTGGGGGGTGGCAGCCCCCTAGAAGCTGAACAGAATTTGGAAGTCGAAGGATGACTTTGGCCTTCTCCAGGCACTTTTACCCACACATTTCGCTATTGAAGTAATGATTAAAAATGCACAAAAACATGAATATCAGATAGTAAGTTATCACAGCCAGCTTTGATTTTTTTAGGTTTTTTTTTCTTTTTTTTCTTTTTTCTCTCTTTTTTTTTTCATTTTTTCTTTTTTTTTTAAATTTTTTTTTTTATTTTTTAAAACTTTTTAAACAGTTATCTGAGAGTTATCTTCAAGACATTGGTGCAAACAGGGACCATTCATATAGGGTCCCCTGGCGAAAATACAACTGGGTATACTCAAGAAGTCTGAGTCTGATTATATAAAAAAAAACTCCACTTGTGATAACACAAAGAAGATCGACGAGAAAGTCAGAACAACCCCAAATCTTGATCACTGACTTGAAACACAACCATTCAATCTACTTCAAACTGTAATAATCGACCAGCTTAATAAGGGAACAGAAGATGGATTTTGCGGTTACCATCTGATGCAAAAGTATTGATGGCTTCATCAAAATCTATTTGGATTTCTGGATGCACATGCATCAGTGACAAGCCATTCAACCTGTCCTCTACCATCGTCGACCGAAGATAGGTCTTAACACGTTTCAGTGCACTGAAGGACCGCTCCGCTGTTGCAGAAGTGACTGGCATGGACAGGAGAATCTTAACAGCTGTGTGAATGTTTGGTTACAGCTCAGGATTAGCATGTTGGAGGGTTTCAATCAAAGATCTAGGCTTCTCATTGATATTATCCCACTTGCACCTTCATCTGACCAACTCCGTTCGAGATGTTGCTAATTTACCTTCTGACAAGTCCGCAGCAAATGGAGCAAAAACACTGGCTTCCATATCAGGAGTTAGCAAATTAAGTCTGGATGGAATCAGGTACTGGGCAAGGAACCTGTCTTTGGGAACTATGATCCTCTCTTCGATTTCATTAGCCATATGATCGAGCAAGGGGTAGAATAGGGACCTTCTCCAGTACTGTTCAGGTGTGTCCGCTGGGGTATTGGTTCTATGTTGTTGTCTACCTGCCGTTCTAGGTTTAGAAGGTTGTACATCTTGTTTCCTGGCAAGCGTTAGGATTTCTGTATAAAGTTGTTGCCAAATATTGTCGTCCTGCCTGATTCTTCTGAAGCTTTCGACGACAGTTTTTGCCTCCGATGCAGCCTCAACGAGGTCAAGAGTGGGTCGCTGTAGCAAGTTTGAAAGAGCTAAACTGTACTGCAAAACATGCTCTGCTACAATAAGAGCAACCATGAACCCAAAATCTTGAATAGCAAGTTTCAATTGTTTTGCATGTTTATCACCATTTGTCGCTAGGTAATCTAAGGTGTCAACAATGATGGAATGTGCTGACTTGAATGTGTTTAAAGCGTCGGCCCTACTAGACCATCTAGTCTCGCACATATCCTTGATTTTTCGGCGCCCATCAAGCAGCTCTCTTTGTTCTGCATCAGCCTGTTCCAGCATTGTTTTAAACCTTCCTGTTCGCTTTGAAGAATAACTAAAAGCAAACGAAACATCCTTTACTATATCAACGGCATTTCGGATGATTGGGAGTTGACACGATTTGACCACAGCCAAATTCAAGCAGTGTGCATAGCAATGTACATAATGGGCTTCTGGGATTTCTGCTTGAATACGGGTTCTAACCCCAGAAAGTTTACCCGCCATATTAGCAGCCCCGTCATACCCCTGTCCCCTCATAGCCTGTGTGACTATTCCATACTCGTTGAGTTTTCCCATAATGGTTGCCGCAAGAGCTTCTCCGGTTGTAGAACTGGCTTCAGCAAATCCGACAAATCCCTCTTTTACTTTCAATGCCCCATCTGTATCAGTATCGACATAACGAAGGCATAACGCGACCTGCTCAATGGTTGACACGTCTGTGGTTTCGTCAGCAATGATACTGAAACAGTTAGCAGCATTGCACTCCTGGACAATACGTCGCTGTATTTGATCGCCACAAATACTGATCAGCTCATTTTGGATTCGGGGTGATAAATATCTGGCATTTGGGGAACTATTCTGTAGATGATCAGCTAAAATCTTATCAGTTTCAGCTCTAAATTTGATCAAAGCGATAAAATTACTCTTGTCTTCCGTATGACCACGGAGGGGAATATTCTGTTTTCCACACAGGTAGATAGTCTTCAAGATGCTCTTTAGAATATCCCGATTTCTCGAAATTTTATGCTGGAAAGAGGTACTCAGCATAGAAATGACATCTTCCTTTTTGCCCTCAGCGACGGCCACAAAATTTTCGCTTTTTTCCACACAATTTCCATGCCCAGATTGCTTCAAGTGACGTTTGATTAAAGTCCCCAAGTTTGCCCAGTCATTCACAGGGTCACGAACAAATGCATGTTCATCACTGTTGAACAGCACACAATATAAACAATAAAGACCATCTTCAGATTGTGAATATCTGAGCCAAGGGAATTTCTCTAGCCATGATCTGGTAAATGCCCTATTTACCCCTCGAATCTTTCTAAGGGGAAAAACAAACGATGTCGGAACGAGCCAATTATTCTTTAATAAGAAAAGCTTTTGTTTGTCATCAACAGTTGTTTTATGCAATGCAATATCAAATGTTGTAGGCTGGGTAGATTTGGACTCTGGTTCCAATATGGGTGGGCTAACAGAAGCAGCATTGCTATCTGGATCAGCGATGCTCTGTTCAAGATGGGCAGACCCTGATTCAAATGTGGGCGGATTAATAGGTACAACATCGCTGCACTGAGCATCACCTTGAGCAATACTTGTAGAGGGAGCCGCAGATGAGACATTTTGCGGTTTCGAAAAATATTTCGTCACTTTACTTTGTCCCTTGTCTATTTCGGAAGACTTACTCCTCTTCATTTTAATTGATCTGCTTGCTACTGATTTATGTAAACTTATTATTATTTTATGAAATGCTACGGTAGCACGAATAAATCGTGAATAATTCACTCAATGTGAATGATAGCCGGATTGCTTAATCAAACTGTTCAAGATTTATAAAGGACGCAGGTTAAAATCGTGACGTCATGAGTCAAGAAGTAAATTAAACGCAGTTACTTTTGGGGCACCAACAGGGTAACTCCTCATGTCGCATTTTAAAAGCTATATTTTCGGGGAGGTCGCAAGTCGTTTTTGGCATACAATGTAGGTCGATTTTTGATTAATCGTAATTCAAGATCAAACGAGATGTTGAACAGTATACACAAATAATGTAGTAATAGCTATAATTATGTTAAATGTTTAAACTTTGTGCGTCCATTGATTTGATCTTGAACTTCATATATTCATAAACCCAGAAAAATGCAAATACGAAAAAAAAAATTGCCAAAATTATTTGTAAGCACATGCTTACAGTGCTAATAAACAGCTACGCCACTGAAAGGACACATTTTAATTCTTTTCCTGCTTACTGACAATGTTTACATCAACTATCTTACCATGTTTGATGCATCTAGAGATGCTTAGTATAGTGCATGCTTCAATTGCTGTCTGTCACCTATATTTTGCGGTTGCCTGATTTGGCTATCTAAACATCGTGTACTTATAATGATGTAAATAATTACAATACATCCATGTATTGCCATTTAACATTAAAATAAAACAGTATGTATTTTTGTCCATAAAGAAAAATAAAGCTATGAGACGGCTAGTTTTTTAAGAAAGCTAAATACTTGTCGTATTATATACCTGACAACTTTCTTTCGAAAGTGTAAAAACCCCATGAAAAGTGTAAAAACCCCGTGGAATAGTGTAAAAACCTTATATATATGGTGAAAACCCCTCAGAAATGATAGATATTGCTATATATTATGATAATAATGCAATATTTGTGAAAAAATAATTATGCTTTATCGCACAGAATCGATTTTTGTAACCTGAGGTCAAATAGCTAGGGGAGAACACTCTAATTCTTTGCAATAAAAGTACTACAAGTACTGTAAGTTGGAATTATATTGAAAATGTTAATACTGACAAATGATTTAATGTGTGAAATTAAAATAATGTCTATAATTTTATAATGAATTTAAAAAAAATATTTCATTAAAAGCTTTGCATTCTTTGTATTACATGTACATGTACATGTAATTATAAGATTTTAAATATGCCATCCTTTTTTGGAAGATCATATTAGGGGTCGTCCATAATTGTCAACCATTTTCATAAGTGTGCAAACCGCACACTTTAGGGAGGGGGTTAAAAATTTCAACATTTTTGCGTACGCTTTTTTTTTATCTTCAGAAATTTTTCGTTTCTGTGGAGTTTGGTTTTTGGTTGATGTACACTTTTTGATGGGGGGTGGGGGGGGGTCTCAAAAAGTGTGCTTTTTGCACACTTGTGAAAATGGTTGACAATTATGATAAATGGTAGACAATTATTAGACAAAATTAGCTACAATTACAATGAATTTAATGTATCGCTGTCCGCAAACTTACTAAGTGTCTCGTCATTGAAAAAATAGAGAAATGAATACATTGAACAAAACATTGAAATATCACTCAGAATCTAAATCGCGATTTCGTTTAGTCGTCGACAGTTCGTTGATTTTACTCTTCAGTTGACCTTTATTCCTTCCAAGGTTTAATGACAGTCATTCGTCCGTCTGTCGAAGAAAGGGTCTTTCTGGCGGCAATTGGTTACGGAATCTCTAAAAAAACGTTCTCTTTTCAACGGTCTTGGTCATCCACAGCGATTTCGACACCTGAAACTGTTTAGGGCTGTCCGCTAGTCGGTACTGTCTAATTGAAATCAATAATCTTAGTAAATCCTTATATATTGGGTGTCCACAATATCTCTTGTAACCTGTACTAAATTCAATAACGGTTGTGATTTCCAGTCGATGGCTCGCTCGGGGGATTCACTATTATTATTTGTCCAACTTTTGTCAAAGTAACCAATATGATCAGCTGTTTTCGATGTTAAATCAAGGTTGGTTTTAATTTGTTAATAAAATACCTGTGAATTTTTGAGGATAATGTCTGTGTCCTTTGTTCCATAGTGTCGCACTTGACGTCGAAACATATCGGGTCATCGGCATGGATAAATCCAGTGGCGGATCAAGGGGGGGGGGGCGTAAGGGCGTACGCCCCTCCCTTTAAAAAAGAAAACAAGGGAAAGGAATAAAAGAGAACAGGGAGGGTAACAACAAGCGCCAAAGGCAAAAATGTAATCCCCGCTCGTCCTCGCCATAAATTAATGCATTAACGGTACTACCCTTGCCGTAAATGCGCCTCTGCGAGGCGCGGGAGGACCACTTCGTGGCCTTCCTTTTCCGATATCCCCTTTTTACGCCCTCCTTTTAAAAACCCTGTATCCGCCCCTGAAATTCGTCTCTACCAGAAATGTCGATCAGTATTGAATCTCTGTCGGTCTTGTCAATTACTAGTATGTCGTCCACCAGTTTCTGTTTTGCATTCTTAGATGTTGACCATAGCCATTTTCCTTGTCTGATCCAAACACTAAGTTTTGTGTATCAGTATCAAGGGACGGATTCAGAAAATCGAGTTAGAATGACGAAATTTTGGCGGTTCTTGTGTGGTGTCCATAACGATTTATATCTGCTTGTAACTTGATGCGGTAACGCGCGTCACACAAGTTGAAGGTTTTGTCAATTTTAAAATACTGTGTCCTGAACAACATAAAGTCTTGATGTCTGTTATAACTGTTCGTCTTTGTAACGAATTAAGGCGCTTTTTCATTGTCGCGTATTATCGATTTCATTATGGAATCTTTGTCTGCAATCATTCTGTCTATTTCCTGTAAAGTCGGCAATATTTCCTCGTCTAAATATATGTCCCTATTCGTTTTTACGCTTCCATTTTGACATTATACTTTTTGTCATATACCTGTTTTCTGCTGACAGTTACGCTCAATTCCTCATTTTTCACTGTCAACCTATCGTATACATTTGGTTTAAACATATTTTATTTCTATTTATATATCGTTATATTTACAAGAAAATACAGACAAGGATTCGGAAACAAGATACAAAGCTTATATAAATCTGTCTCCCGATAATGAAAGACGTAAATAAATAAATAAATAAATAAATAAATAAATAAATAAATAAATAAATAAATAAATAAATAAATAAATAAATAAATAAATAAATAAATAAATAAATAAATAAATAAATAAATAAATAAATAAATAAATAAATAAATAAATAAATGTAAGTTTCATCGCCGTTTCAACCACTATAAAACTAGCACCCAGATTGTAGTTACAGAAGAAAAAAGGAATGTATTATTTTTTCTTCTGTATACAATTAAAGGATTGTCTGTGTGGAGTAAATCGGACATTTCTGTCATTACAGAGGCGGGTGTTCGCATGTATTCTTTTGCTTGCTTGAAATTACAATGTAGCGCCAAACCTGGGAAAGTTCCGCGGTATTCAGTTTTGTTAACAAACCAACGAAGTGCCTTTCTCAAGGTAACGAGAATAGCAAGATATCCATTTTCAGTGAAACATTAACAGGTTTGAAAAAGTAAACAAAATAATACTGAGAGCTTTTCCTCTTATAAATTTAGAGTACTTCGTCTCGCCGTTTACTAAATACATCGGCCGTACAATGACGCCGCTTAGAACATTTAAGATGTCAAATCGTGTACTGCTGCAGTCGTTGCCGCCTATCTTTCCTCTACCGGAGATGCGCTGTTGCTCGGACACTGGGAACCATCACAGTATAGCCCCAGGCAGAACAGTTTTACCAATATCGGATAAATAATAATGAAACAAATATTTTATGGGCCATGTCAAAGCTCACGTTTTGACACCGTGATAAAAATTCAAAATTAAAGGTATTTTGGTCTTTTTCTCTTTAAGATCATTTTAATGGCAACATTTAACTGGTAAAGATGGATTTGGATGATTAAAATAATAATCTGAATTGCAAAGGTCCGATGTACAACATATGTTTAGATACGTATATTTTCATTTCTTCCAGTTGATATTTATCGGATAAATAACTGGGAAGAGTGAATATCCAAAATATGATCACGAGTGCCGCATAACGCATCTGATTAAACGAGTGCGCGGAACTTGTTCCGCGCACGAGTTTAATATGATGCTTTCTGCAGAACGAGTAATCATATTTGGGATATTCACGATGCCCAATTGATAATCCTATTTATTATATAGATCAAAATTGTTTTCGTAAAATTGTAATGCTTAATCCTAAATTTTATGAACGGCGGATGAATATCTGTATAGTACAAAACGAACTGCAATTTTGGCGGGAAAAACCCGAGAGTGAAAATAAACGCTATTTTTTTACATGTGATTTACCTTGATTTCTGTCACTCGGAAAATTCAATATTTCATCTCTATCTATATAATAAATGACAATCTTATCATCTGGCAAGATATGGGGAGGTGGTTACTATGACAGTGTAACAGGACAATAAAAACTGGACGCCATGATATAGCTGAAAAATGGCTGAAATTAGCGTTAAACACAAATAAACAAACATCAATATATTTGTTTTCATTGCAAGAAACATGTTTATTGGTTTATTTAACGACATAAAGACATTAAATGTAATCAAGTGATGTTAATGGAGCACTTTATTTGCTTATTATAATTAGTCACAGAGGTTAACCTCAGCTTTAGATGAAAATAAGAAATATTTAGATAATTTACAACTAATCAAATTAAACGCCACTGATGAGTCTTTTGTAGACGAAACGCGCGTCTGGCGTAATGAATATGTCACCTTGATATTTTTGATTACATCTTGTTGGAATATTTGAGCAAAGCCAAGTAACAGCACGGCACGTCCCCGGTTCGCGGACTGAGAAGCAAATATTTAAAAAGTTTTGGGTTCATTTAATATGAGAAAGTTTAAGATGAATATGTTATGATTGTTTACGTTATTTATTTATATTGACACTCAATGACTAAGGCCATTCGTTGGTCAGTCTGTGTCTAAATTTATGACAAGAAACACAGTCATATGTATCGTTGCATAATCTTCTAGACTTGTATATTATTATTTTTTGTTTATGCTGTATCGTCATGTTTGTCGATCCGATACTAAATAAGTGTACTGGTTCAGCAGCATTCTTTTAGATCTTTTATATAATATTTTGAACTGCCTGTATTGTGTATTTACATGTACGGATGTAACCAGAATAATTTGTCCATAAAATACAAATCAGAGGCAGTATCCAAGAATTCATTGTTAGTATCCTAGATCCATCATATTCACAAAAATAGTAGATATAGACCTGTTCGCAAAAATGTTACGCTTCGGAAATTTCCGGCAATTTCCGTGTTTCTCCGTTTAAGTTTTGTGATACACATTTTATGATAAACATACACAAATCACTGCCACTTTCATTAAAAAAGTTTGATTCCAATCTAATTAAAATCATATTTTCACTTGACCCCCCTTTTGCTATTGTCGTCGTGAAAATAGCAAAAGGGGGAGCCAAGTGAAGATATAATTTTAATTAGATTGGTTTGATTCCCATTATCTTGCATATTTTTCCCCGTAAGCGATTCGAGATTCCTCGGCTTTTCTCGAGTGTCACGAACGGCGGTATGCCCATTATGATTGCTACCGCCCAGTAAAAATGCGGGGTTTTCATCCCTTACTTCGCTCTTCTTATTTGTTGACCAATCGGCAGCTATCTCCCGATTTAGCTTCCAATCAAGACACATAATTTTTTATCTGTTATCCTTGAGGTACAACTGGTTTCTGCAGTTAAGAATTCGATCATTTATCCTGTCTCGTGCGAAACGGGAAAAAACCTGACCGCGAACCGTAATGGGTAAAGTGTTTGCGGAGTACTACGTTCCATGCGCGATAAAGACCCCTTCCTTCTGTAGGCACTTTGCACCCGCTATATTATGCTTAAATATACGCGCCTCATAACTATTTCAGTGGAAGTCAAAATTCTGTTTCCGGTAGTCTATCACTTTTCTCATTATTTATTGATCATAAAAACAATAAATCAGTCAATCAATCAATAAAATAGGTTTTAAGCTTGTCATGTTATATATTATATTATAAACTATCTATATTAAACTTTTGCTGTGACAGTCTTAAAAAAACATTCACATTTCCCTATTGTCCAACATTTAAAATTCCCATGTCGTCTATTATTGTTTATCACCTTTTCTATCTGTATTACCTATAATTATCAAAAGTGGGACAATCTGGAAGACACCCTACTGAAATGAATAGTCTAAACAAAGATTGTTTGTTTGTTTGTTTAATTGGGGCTTAACGCCATTTTCAGCACTTTTTCAGCTATATCACGCCTCCAATTTTTTATTGGGAGAGTACCCGGAGAAAAATCCCGACCTGCGGTAGGAAAACATTGTCAATTAAGATTGGAGTCGAGTACACCCAGCTGCCAGCAGTGAGACTCGAACCCTCAACCTCAGTGTTGACAGATCACGCGATCAATAGTAGACGAACTATCTTAACCATTCGGCCACCGAGGCCCCCTGAACAAAGACAAAGTCAGTACAGTCGGAACGTATGTATGTACGGTTGTCCAACTAAACACTTGTATTGTTAAACAAAGAAATTCAATTTCTTACTTTTTCCATTGCCTTTTTGGAAAAATGAGAAACAAACAGAGCAAAAATAACAAAAGTGAGTAGGAATTTGGAAAGCTAGCGTCATATTGGAAAAGTAAACCTTAATAATAAAAACAATAATGATAATCATCACATCAATATTCTTGATCTTAAAATGCATGTCGTAAAATATAGCAAGAATACACATCGTCTTTCTAGGTGAACATATTTATATCAAACCCTTTCTACCAATGAAGTGTGTTCGTAATCAAACTACATGTACATTTTCTACATGACATGTCTCCGTTTAAAAATGACATTACAAAATGTAGTTGATTTCCACTTAAAATGTATCCTTAACAATAATTGTTCCTAAGTATATATGAATAAAATAAATTATTTCATTTATGATAACTTTAAGGTGACAATTTTAATGTTAGATCAATTGTTGCTCTATTCAAATTAAGACGGCAGGTAGACAGATTAACTTGGACATATATTAGTATGATTATATATTGAACACTAAAACAAATGTAACTTAATTAAATCTATTAATGAAGGCAAAGTATCCTCTAGAGGTAGCTTCACTAGATGTGTAAGAATTTATTTACATGTTTATAGCAGTAAACAAATAAAATTGACATTATTAGATTCAGTGTGCAACAGCCTAAAAGTAATTAATGCAGAAAACATTCAGATAAAATCTTGACCCTCTTTAAGATATTATATATGACCGCCTTCAGATTTCATCACAGTTGGATAATTTGCTAGAACTATATCTATTGAGCGGTTAGAGAGGTACCTAGACTCCAGTGAAATCATTTTGAAAAATATGGCATATATATATAGATGCGATCATTATATTGAATGCAGGATGGATATTTGCCTTCGCAAATTTTTTTTAGATCCGCCCCGAATCTAGTGTTAATATCGAATTCAAACTTTTTAATTGGATGAAGCATAGTCAAATTTACAATATTGCGTAATCCAATATACATCACAGATAGTACGTTTATCGACATAAACGTTAACTGGTATGTATTCAATAATTATAATGAAATAATCAATGGTGCAAATATATAAAGTTTCTGTATAGTATGACAATGTACACTAAGTGGCATTTTGCTATACAATATGATGAGAATTATTTTTGATTAATTATACACATATATTTTTTCTAAAGATGTAAATCTCTAGTGTACAATATTCCTTTCAAATATAAACAAATATTCTAGTTCATGTGTTGTATTTGGGTTAAGAAGACGATTGATAGTCTCCACCAGGAGTCCCGTTTATATCTTTATTTTATAAATTTAAAAACTTATCTCTAATTTGTTATATTAGGGACAATCAATTAAAAAATGAGGTTCATCTTCGACTTTGTCACTGCATGATATACAGAATCTTTCATTGGCAGGAGTTGTATTATTATTATTATAACTACCTGTATTTTAGATAATTTTGTTATAGAATCTCAGTTCTCCCGAGTCACTATTTTTATGTGATTTAAATGATTTTTAAGTCACTCGTGAAAGATCAACCTGTCTTTCCCAAAAACGTATGCAAGAACCTATTAATGTTTTTAAATCTCCTACAGATTTCCCCCAATATGGAGAATTTTCAATTTTAAGTGACTGTTTTATCTTCCTCAACGGCTGGTCTTTGTGAGTCGTAAACATACTCATTGGATGATTCTATCAGCATGTTTCTAAACCTTAAAACTTAAAATGGAAATTGTCCTAGCTCTATTTGAAGGTTGGAGGCTTTGCTATGCACTCCTAGTATATGTTCATTATCATGTTCTGTTTTTTTTTCCAAATGAAAAATTGTTTAAATAATCTAGGCTTAATTTTTGGTCAGCTAACCAGATTTCTTAACCATAAGTTAGAATAGGAGAAATGATAGATTAATATAATTTAATCCAACTCTGTACAGATAAGTTTTCTGAAGATGGGGTAAGCCAAAGAAAGCTTTCCTTGCCTTTTGGGCAAGGATTTCAGGTACATATTTTAATTGGACGTTATCAGTTAAGGTTATACCAAGATATTTATATTGAGTAACAGATTCTAGTTATTTATCATTAAATTTAATACTTTAATTTGCTTTGTAAGCTGAAATCTGATTGGCCAATTCAGATGTAGAAACCTATATTATACCATATAACTTGCGTTGGTCACGCGCACTATTCTTACGAGGGGCCTATACTATAGATAATGTTTGAATGTCAAAACTGAAATTGCGGGTTCGAGTCTCACTGTGGGCACAGAGTACTCGACTCCTATCTTATTTTATAATTTACCAGGACTGCCTGGATTCCTATTAAATGTTGGGGTTTTCTCCGAGTACTCCGACCGGCTTCCTTCCCTAAAACTGGACGCCTTGATATAGCTGTTAAATTGATGAACGTGCAAGCGTTAAACACCATTCAAACAAACAAACAAATACGAGGTCATGTCATTGCATTATTATTGCCTACCATGCATCATTAGATTAATATTGTATACCATATATCTGTTATAATAGGTCGTTTGCATACGAATGACACAGAGAATAATAAAGACTAATTCAATCGATAACTTTAATCTACTTCTATGTCTGACTACATAGCTAATAGTTGGGCGGAAGAGCGTGTGCGCATGATACAATTATATTTTAACACGTGTTTAACATCAATGTCAAGTTAATACTAAAAGTAATATCTGTTAAGGTAACTGTATTTAGAAATTGTACTGCTCTTGCAAAACTGTATATGTTCATGAACATAAAAAATCGATTGTCTCTGTTCCGATTGGTTTGTGTGTAGTGTTCACATTAGTTTTGAAATCTAATGCCATATATCTATTTTTTTGTGTGGCTGTGTACTTTGTAATTAATCTGAAATAAATAAAGGGAATAACAAAATATCGAACAAAAGAAACTCCAAAAAGACAATCCACAAATCAAACAATTTCTAAAACACATATCTTCTTAAGACAGAATTCACCTATACCAAACAAGGAATTGAGACATGCCAATATTAATTGATTTACTAACCTCTATAAAATATAATTAAACAATACAAACTGATAGACCTATTTCATTTGTTAAATAGTCTGTCATGCTTATTGAATACACGGATAAAGATTAACTAAACTGATTTAAATTATAAACATAGATAATCGTTTTCATAGCTGCCGAAAAAAATTCTATATCAACGTTTAAATGTGAAAAAATGTATGGTATAACGACAAACCTTTACGAAAGACAAAACTACTTAGACAAAGGAGAGTAATATAACGATAAAATTCCACATTCTCGCCAATGCAAAATTGAAAAGCGTCAAATCAAGCAAACTTTAGCTAAACCGCGACAGTATATTAATATGGTCTGATTTCAACGGCAACACGGTTTTTATAGTCAATGATAAATAGTCTCCGTTTCAATGGAAGGACCACCCGGCTCCCCCCCACGAAGAATTAGACAAATCTGTTGTTCATATTGAATCGGCTCAAGAGAAAAAGAAACAAGTAGTCATAGCATTATTTTACTCAGATGCTGGCAAGATAATTTGTCTTTATCTTTAAATTATTGAAGACAAGTGCTTATTAATAAACAGTTATTAGTTTTGAATGCAGTTACATTTCAAATTAAAATTCAGTAATAATATTTATTGTTGTCAGTGTTACCTACTAATTCTAAATCTTGCCATTATACTTAAAACTAGAAAATACTTTAAACATATGTACGAATAATTCTTCATCATACTCGATGAAAAAGTTTTTTAATAGGAATTGTAAGAAATGCAAAATATTTCCATTACATAAGTATGTAATATTGACAAAAAGCATACTATTGCTTCATACACAATGGCTATGTTGGTGCACTTAAAAATAGCATTCATTTCTTATTAAATGCAGTGTTTGATGACATTGTCTGATATTATCTTTTCGTCGTGTTCAGTTTTCTGTAATATATGTAACGACTTTTTCCCTTGTAAAAATAAAAATCCATACAGGAGGACCACAAGTTTAACAAACTTTTAAAATCAATATCCCAATAAAATGGAATTGCTTTATACCGCTGCCCAAAACTACGTTTTGGCGACGTATTGTTTTTGCACCGTTTCTTATGATATTATCCTGTTTTCCACTTTTCTACATCGTGAACCTGTCCAAAAAATTTTCAGAGACGCCTTAATAGAACCAAATGAAATTAGGCACATATCGCCTAATTGAGGGGGGGGGGGGCTGCATCAAATATTCAGTTTTGATAATGGCCTCCACTTTACTGCACCCACCTAAAATTCGGAAAAAAATTTCGCGTTCCGTTTTCAACGAAATTTAGTATGGAGGTAGATTTTAGTATTCAGAGTGAAACGCCCCCGTTTAAACATTTGACAATAAAATGTTATAAACTTCAACACTTTTTGAATCATTTTTTTCATTTATGTAGTGTGTAACACGTAATAGTTTTATACATCTTTAATATAATCTTCAGGGTAAGGTTGCTTTTTTCAAGGAGTATAGTTCTTGGTCCCCCATAATACAATACAGAGATATAAGGTATCTTATTTTCATGGGTCATTCCTCTTTTGTACAATGTGTAGATGTAAGGTAGCTGATTTTTCATGGGTAATAGTTTTATACATGTTTAATATAATCAACAGCGCAGGTCGGGGGTTCTCTCCGGTAACTCCGGCTTCCTCCCACAATAAAAACTGGACGCCATGATATAGCTGAAAAATTGCTGAAAGTTGCGTTAAAACAACATTCAAACAAAAACAATATAATCAACAGGGTAAGGTTGCTTTTTTTCAAGGAGTATAGTCTTGTTCCCCCATAATACAATACAGAGATTAGAGGTATCTTATTTTCTTGTGTCATCTTTCTGATCCCCCTTTTGTAAAATGAATAGATTAAAGGCAGCCGATATTTCATGGGTAATAGTTTTATACATCTTAATTATAAATCTACAGGATAAGCTTTCCTTTTTTCAACGATTTTAGATCTTATTCCTCTATCATACAATACAGAATTTTCAGGTATCTTATTTTCATGGGTCATCTTTCTAATTCCTCTTTTGTACAATGTTTAGATGTAAGGTAGCTGATTTTTCATGGGTAATAGTTTTATGTTTAATATAAAATACAGGGAAATGTTTTTTTCAAGGATTATAGTTCTTGTTCCCATCATACAATAAAGAGATATAAGGTATCTTATTTTCATAGGTTAACTTTCTGATTCCTCTTTTGTAAATGTATAGATTTAAGGCAGCTGATATTTCATGGGTAATAGTTTTATACATCTCGATTATATAATCTAGAGGGTAAGCTTGCTTTTTTCAACTATTTTAGTTCTTATTCGTCTATCATATAATACCGAAATTTCAGGTATGTTATTTTCATGGGATATACTGCTGATTCCTCTTTTTACAATGCAAAGATGTAAGGTAACAGATTTTTCATGGGTATTAATTTTATTTATCTTTAATATAATCTACGAGACAGCTTGCTTTTTCAAGGATTATATTTCTTATTCCTCTATCATACAGTAGAAACATTTCAGGTACACAATGTATCTCATTTTCATGGGTCATAATAAGCGAGTTCGCAGTTTCTTAATGCGCATGTGTATATTTTTAAAAAGGGGAATAACCCGCTAATTTTCTCCTATTCTGATTACTGTGTAGCACAATGTATAGCTGTAAGGTAGCTGGTATTTTATGGGTAATAGTTCTATTTATCTTTTATATAATAAATTATATGGAATTAATAAATAAACTCATGAAATAATCAATCTATTACTTTCACCTTGACTTCACCTTCTTGAGGGTAACAATCAAATTTGTAAACCCCAACCATGAGGGTGACAACTTCAACGAGGATTAGTTTACAAATATGAATGTCTCCCTCAATAAGAGAGGGCCGTACTTGTTTTATTATAAAGTACGCCAACACAAAACATGTACATGTAAATGTTAATTTAATGAAACTTTTGTTGTTGTCATCTAAACTTCTGCATTGTTAAACTTTTTATTTGTTTTTTACCTTTAGTTAACGGTTTTTTTCCTGTGAACAATAGAGTTGTTTCCCTTTTGTTTTATTTCTCCGGGAACAATAGGGTTGTTCACTTTTCTTTCATTCCATTTCATTATGTCATAAAGACAATATACACGAAAAAGTATAAAAGCTGTTTTAGTTACTTTATTATTTTGTAATAAACAACTATGTCAGGATCGCATGATACGCCCGTCCGATGATAAGGAAATGAGCCCCACACTTCATGTGTGTATTATACTATTAACTGGGGGTGTTTGGGCTAAAGGGGGGTCCATTAACAGGTAAACACTTTTTACTTTTTGTCAAAACAGATATTAGTAGATTTAAAATAATGATAACAGATAACATCAATTGACAAGAGAAAACTGAAACAAGCGAGTTAAAAAATCGAAAAAAACAGATAACAGTTACTGTAGTATCTCATCGAAGGGCAATAGTGTTCTGATTATTAACAGTTAACAGGGTTTTCATTTTCGCTATAGCAGTTTACAACAATTTCAATTTTTCAGAAAACAGATAACAGCTAATGGTACAGACGTGTTAAAATTACCAAAACACGTTAACAGAAAAGATCTTTCCCCATACTATCGACACTGATCACCTATCAATATAAACACTCTCAATATTTTAAGAAAATCTGTGAAAGCTTTCCACAGACAATTCCCTTTCCTTCCATTAAAAATCCGAATTTTACCACGAAAAAGGAAGCTCTTATCTATCAAATTACAAATTCCACAAAGATTCAAGAAAATTTGATGAAAACCGAACGTTTTTAAGCAAGAGTATGAAAACAACCCCACCCCCTTTTCATGCGCCAGGTCCAATAAGTCAGATTACACACAAGTATACAGACTGTGACACTAATACAATAAACAAACATGTGCAGTTTGTAAAAAATATCTGTGAATCTTATTTGCAAGATACGACTGATGGGCATTTGTATACCATAATACTTAGGTGTAGCTAGCATTTAAAATTTGGGTTTTTTTTTATTTATTTGATCAATTAAAATGAACAAGTTGCGAAATTTATCTTTTGTAATTATGCGATAATTGGGAGTTGAGTTAATCTACGGACTGTAGAACAAACGTTTAGTAAATTATTTAGTAACAGAACCCACTTTATGCCGTTATGGCATTGTGGATAGTAAATAACATTATAAAAATAACAGTTAGTTTATTAAAATAAGTATTTTAATAGCTCACGCCTATCTAACTCAACATTACGGTATAAGGGAGATAAATCTAATTGATGTACATGTATGTCATATGTCATACGGTAGCTTGTTTACATGGATAGTCAATTTTTAATAGCTCCGCGGTATCAAAATTTACTACCGTAGCTAATTTTCATAGGTAGCTTGATATTAATACGGCACCGGTACAAGGATTCTGATATGTGGATTGTCTTTTTGGCAGTTTCCTTAGAGTTCGCATTTTGATATAACTTTCATTTTCTTACATGTGTCCCTAAAAACCAAATGTTAGAGAACATTGAAAACATGCAGATTTAATACACCTTTAATATTTAAACATTATGACAAAGAATAGTATGGGATAAATGACCATTAAATTTCGGCCACCCTTTTAACTAGACTCTTAGAACAAAACACAAAACCGAAAACATTGCTTTGTATTTGAACAAATATGTGAGAACCATATACAATTATTAAAAGAGTTTGTAAATAATTATTAATTAATAGAGTTTGCGAATAATTGATTAATTAATAATAAATAAATCGATTACAAACCATCACTTATTAAACTAATTTATGATTTAATCAAAATGGTCTTAAGCGCCTAAGTCGAGATCCAAAATGTCATCTCATGAGCAGCCCAATGGTAACATCGACCAGATGGAATATCCTGACTCATCTTTCCAACTACTTATATAAGGTTGACAGCAAGCTTTCAGCTATATTGTGAACAATCTTGACATTGAAGTTGACCACCATAAGCGGTGTCATGAAATTAAAACTTAACTGAAACACATTGTACGTTTATTTTATTTGTATAGTTTGATGTTAAAATTATTTATAAATTATTTATAAAAATTTCATAGGTTTAAATGAGCTTCCAAAACGTGCATTCGCAAATTGTGAAAAAAATGTATAGTTAAAAAAACCTCGAACGGGCCTGCTAGTCAACATTTTTAAATTAAGATTTTTATGTCGCTAGTAGACCTTTACACATTCTTATAATTGAATTATAGATATCATTGAATGCAATACACAATCAATCGACAATCGCATATGCACTAGATTATTACATGAGACTTAATTTAGTTTTAACAAAAGACTTTACAGGATGTCCTGTTTCTTACATTTGTGTCAGAAAGATATATTTGAATATTAATTTTATATAAATGTAGCAAAAGATATATGTAAGTTAAAAAATGCAAGGGATTAGACAAAGTATTATATCAAGTGAAGAGCCTATGACAATTTAATGGGTATATATAACTGAACTGCAGTTCGAATCCGTAGATGTAGAATTTGTACAAAAGGAAATTAATCATCTAAGTGTTTAAAAGTGTAGAAGGTTAGATGATATCGCAGATTGTTTTGCTAAAACATGACAACTATTATATTGAAACCAATTACAAACTTATTCTAGCTCTTTTTTCAGTTGATCATAGGCAAATTCTGTCCTATAAGTTTAATATAGTTTGAAAAAAGGCATTAACTGACCAGTAAGTGTGCTATCCAACTTTAAAAACAAAACGTTTTGAAACAGATACATACGAAACTGTCAGAACATTTAATAATTTTGTAACCACTATGTAACAGGACTTGAGACAAGCTTTGTCTATCAGTCAACTTTGTCTGTCCTGTAAAAGATTTGAAAGCAACACTCGATAGTAATATGCACAACATGATGTGTTGCTATTAAAGCTGAACATGAAAGAGGAATTAAAAGTGCATTTTATATTTTGATTAGCTATAAAAATAACATCAGAACGTGTGAGATTCAGCCTGTTATCGTGGTATTATACAAGATGTGCAACAATTCTCAGGCCTGTAATTTTGACATAATGTGACATGAAAATGATATTTTCAGCTTCGAAAAATACTCTACAGACTTTTTAAAATTGTGCAGATGACCATACTCATAAGAATTTATAAATTTTGAAAAGTACACCAGAGTTTCATAGCAAAGCAGTAAAAGTTGGTTATGTACAAATTATGTGAAAGCGAATCCAGAAAAATTTCAGACGAGATATGTTGCTGTAGGAAGAATCAAACATTTAAGTTAAATGGTACACTTTTTTGAAATGAAATACAAGTTTTGGTGTCACAATTAGTTTGATGTCAGATTTTAATTTCCACCATAAAAGTCTCTATTACAATCCTTAAAAATTAAACCCTTAACAACTATATCTTTTGAAACATTCAAATTTATTGAAAAAGAAACTCCGATATTTTTACAAGATCTCACGGTTACTAAAAATAATGCTTATAACTACAGGTCACAAACACACATATCACCAGATACACAGCCTCTAAGATCTGAAACCGCATTGATAATCTGAATAAATTCAAACGTCACATAAATACATGAACTATACCATCATGTACATGTATTATTTGTCTATCTTAGGGACTGTTTGTTAGAGATATATGGGAGTTTTAAGTTTCTCTTAAGGTTTTGTTATAACATTGCCTTTTTTTTAGCTTTTTAATTAATTGTTTTTACCTTTGGTAGTGCTTTGTTTATAGATCTGCAAATTTATTCATAGTTTGTTTCGTTTTATATGTTATGCATGATCATGAATAATATAGATTGGGTTTTAAATACGCATTGATTGTATGCTTGTGGTGTTGTTGCTGTCCACTGTGCTTAGTTTTGTGTGTATGTATGTATGTATGTATGTATGTATGTATGTATGAAACAATCTACAATGAATCCTTGCAATCTTGATATACCAAACATTATGGGTGAGTCTGGTTTTATTGACTCCAATCTTAAATATGGTGAAACAAAATAGAAGTACATTTTGTTTTACTTGTACAAATTGTTTCTGATATTCTTTACTAAGATCATCATCGAACGTCATAGTGAATTTTTATATCTTACTGAGGACATTTTAAAAAATCTTATCTAAAACTACAATGCCAATTAGATCTTTATTTTTCAGGATTGGTGTTTTTGATTCACCTAGTAACAAATATTTATTTTAGGATAAGTCGTGCTTCTTATTGGGTCAAATTTCAAATCTCTACACCATTATGTTATTTGCATTTAATTAATTTAAACCCACATTTGTTTTTCAATCAAGCCATAAGTAATTACGTTCGGCGAAGATCACTCTTAATTTTCATCAATTAGCACTGTGCTCATCATGCGTACAGGTACACAAAACATTTTTATTGGTTGACAGGGAGTAGTGCTGGCTTGTATACATAACGCTTTACACTAGGTCTTTAAAGGATGAAGCGGTTAATGTTTGACTTTATATTGTTTAGTGCTTGCCTTTTTCTGCAGTGATTAATGACAGGTAAATTGTGCAAATTGGTAGGTAAAACGGGATGAAATTTACGTGATTCATAAAAGCCGAGCTTGGGTAAACTGGTCGATGTCAGGTATATGAAGAGTTTTGTGAAGATAATATAAATTGACTTTTAATGAGAATATGGCACAGACATTTTAAAAGGGCCGAGCTGATGGCAAAATAAGTTTTCTGAGCTTCCAATTCGGAGGAGTTTTTAATGTTTGCTTTTTTTGGCGAAAACTGAACGATTAAATGAAAATTAATAGTTTGTACTTACAGATGTTTGGGGTGTCTGGTTTCTCACGGCATTATCTTGAGATGTAGACCTGTGCTGTAGATAATGAAGCAATTAATGATTTTGGTTAGTAATAATTTGTGTTAATACTTTTGCTATGTATAACTTGTTTTCAGCACCTAAACGGAAATTAGGAAATAATTATTACTTGCATGGAATTATGCTGATCAATTAACCGTACACTTTTATACCAGTTCTATCTTAATTACCTTAATATCAGATAAGACTAAGAGCAATGAAACCCGACCGAACAACAAGAGCCAAAAGTCAACGAAAAGTTTCCCATAAAAAAACATGGGTGCATTTAGGTGCTTCGGACAAGTAAGCAGTGCATACCTCTAATTATAGTTACTCATTGTCATGTCTAGGGAAAAGTCACGTGACGACCATAGAAATTCTGGAAAGATAACATCAAACAAGGTACAAGAAACCTTTGTTTGTTTTGTTCAGTAGTCAGCAGCAGTAATCGGTCTAGAAAATCGGAATACCGATTGCAGGATCTTGAATAATGTATAAGTTGTGAAATGTACACACCATACGCTGAAGCTGCTGGAATGTTGCTGTCGATGGACCGGAAGTTGAAAATTGAAACGTTTGTTTCAGAGACTAGTTTGTAGTTTTCCTGATTCTCTTTCTGAAAGTAGGTCTAAGTTACAGGCTGGCTTAAGTGTATTGGTGATGTCTTTAATTGAAAATTCCATAGGGTAAATTGAATTAAAATAGTCACGAAATTTAGGCTTGTTGAAGGACAAAACATCATCAATATAACGTAATGTTAAAGTTCTCGGCCAGTCTTTTGTTTCCTCTTCAGCAGGCCTTCTCAAAACTCAGCCTCATGAGGGGAGTTCAAAAACAGGTCTGGGAGGAGAGGAGCACAATAAGTTCCCATTGGAATTCCAACAGTCTTTTTAAAACATGTCATCAAAACATGACGAATATTTTGTCCATCAGAAACATTAACATATGACTGATTGGGTCTTCTGTCTATTTAGTATAATATTTAGAGTCATTGATGCAAAAGTAATTTCTGTCATGACTAATACCATGTGTTTATGTCGTCGTTTTCTTTTTTCTTGAAATGTAGCGTTGAATAAAGATCTTTAACCCTGGTTTTAAGCTGCATTTGAGGGATGATCGCATAGAGCGTCGAAAAATCAAATGTTTTAATGCCGTTTCAATGTGAAAGAGATCCAGAACTCAAGATATCTATCAGATCTTTTGAAGCTTTTAATGCCCACATTTCAGTAATTCGGTTCATTGAGTAGAAAGTGTAACTGTAATTTTAAGGTCCCATTTTTACCGTTGTTAAAATAGTGGTCAGGAGTTGTGGTTGCGTTTTGATGGAATGCAGTAATCTAATAATGGTTTGGGATAAAGTAGCAGTTCCTGTACCGTAGAAAAATTGGTTGTATGTATTCAACATTAACAATCCAAACTAAAGTGAAGTAATACTGTTATTCTCTGGAAATATGTTTGGGAGAAAATGTGTATATTTGCTTTAAATAATCAGATCCAAACTTTGTATTGTAAGTTTATATTTATATTTTATTTATACATTTGCTAGAGTAAATGTTTTCTCTAGGTATTGGTCCTCCTAAATATTAGAGCAGAATATTACATCAGATGTCCCGTTTCATCAGAATGGAACATTCGGGCTTCTGCTAATTGTCCAAATGCAGCAACAACTTATAATTGTCTGTTTGAAGACATTAAACGAACATACGTGGAAAGTTGTGGTGATGAATATTTATCAAGAAATGGCAAGTATTCTTTGTTACAATTTTTACGATATATACTGGCATGACCGGCAAACTAAGAAATACCAAAACTGATTTTTTTTTGTTGCAAATTGTTGATTGAAAATATTGAGTTGACGGCATTAGAATTATCTATTCACTTTACGCACTCTTCACAAAGGTTAACATAACTAAATTCATACATTAGCACATTCATACAGACTCCATACTCTAATGGGATATATTAATTTGTTAATTGGAGGTTAGGGGAATCGGCTAGGTAAGTGTTTAAACTAAAGTTGTACAAAATATTCTCAAACAATGACTAATAGTATACTACATAAGTTTTAATTAGATTATCGTAAAAAAGTGTGGAAAACTGCAACATGCGCACATGATTTTTTAAAGAAAAAATATAATTGAAAGATATCACGGATTTTAACAGAGAAAGGCAAACAAGTATACTACAGTACAATTTAAGTTTGTAATATATCATTTGATTATTAAATGGTTCTTAATAGCCTGTTTTGTGTGGCTTCACCAGCATGGTGGTCAAAAAAGACTCATATTGTCTATTGTCTTGATTTAATATGAAACATAGACTAGCCCTAGCAGCTTAGTTTCTATATAAAGGAGTTTTTTTTCTAATAAAATGGAATTACAATCGGGTCACATATTTACCTTTCCTCTATCCCCTCCTGAGTTTTTAGTGGTGTTCCTGTTACTTAACTTTTTGTTTTTGTGTTTTGTGCCTGTCTGTTTTGTTGTTGTCCTCTTTTTTATTATTTAATCATGGATTTGTGTCCTTTACGTATGGTTTACTGGAAACGTCCTCTGTATTTTATGATTAATTGCTCTCCATGTAACGGTTAAGAAATATCTCAGGTGTCTACATATTATCAGTAATGTTAACAAATATTTTCGAACTAGCTAATAAAAAGATCAATATTTAAAGGTGGCATTTTTAAATTTGAAAATGTTATACTTTTCAAAAGCTCTTTTTCGACCTACTTATGTATTGTATGATCCACAAGTCAGAAGCCAGGAGAAAACTTAAAAATGACGAATATACAGAATTCTCTTTTGCAGAGAATACGGTCTAGACCCCTCGGCCGAATCCGCTATGGCCGAGGGGTCTAGACCGCTGGACATAGTGCAGGCGAATTGGTGCCACTGTGTCACAACGGTGTGAGTTCGAATCCCGCTGAGGGAAAGCAAAAATTTGACAGTGTTAAAAATCTAATTCAAACAGTGTTGGGCTTAATTTGTAAACGTATTTATATATTTATATATATATATATATATATATATATATATATATATATATATATATATATATATATATATATATATATATATATATATATATATATATATATATATATATATATATATATATATATATATATAGTAAACAAATGTTAAATAAAATATGACTGTAGAAAAACCTTAGCAATAATCCGTTAGGTTTGGATATAATTTAGGTAGAAAAAGGGTAAGAAGTCCAGGTATAAACGAAGTTGACTGCTCACCGTTGAGATATCAGCCCTTTATATTCACAACCAATGGAAACAGTGAGTGTATATATGATAAATCACTGTGTACTGAGGAAGGTCAGGTTGTGGCCAATAATGGTACTACCACAAAGGACGTTGGCTGTAGATGTGACTATACCAAAAGATATACATATACCTCAACACCAGAGAATGTATGTTCCTGTATACCATCAAAGGAAGATTGTAGCTGTTATCTTATACAGTGTGCTTCTGACAAAATAGTTACTGCAGGTACATAGTATTTTAAGGAAAAATTAACTAATCTTGCAAACAGCACGACATAAGACAGTTACGGTGTTCCATGGATATACATGTTTCTATTTGAACTTTTGGAATGGAACCAATAAGGTTAATTAAGATATCATATTTGTAAAACCCCGCATTGAAGAAGAGGGGGTACAGTTTTACCCTTGTCCGTTTCGTCCGTCCATCTGTATTTTGTTTATTGCTTTATCCTATAGTACTACATATAGCGAATTTATGCTTCTTGGTCATAGCGAATACCTTTGTGAAAGCGGTGGTATCACTAGTGAGCAGTAGCTCACAGATACAATTGTTTAAATTATCCACTTTTTAAATCTGAAAAAAAATGTTGAGACAATTTGAACTAAACCAATCAATAAAATTAAAAACATGTAACTGATCATTGGTTCCTGATATAAACATGCTAACCCTCTGAAACATTCACATCCTTGAAGCAAAGCATCTAGATATGCATCATTAATATTTTTCTGGATAGTTATGCAGACATTGCCATTATGTCTTCTATTGATTTTGCAATAAAATGCAATACAATTGTTAGCTGTGGAGTCTATATGGCCTTAGGTATTCATTTGATATGGCGGGCCTAATAACTTTACCATAAAAGTACCAAAGGACCCATAGAGCTGAGGTTCCTCAGTGTAGGCCAAAATAAAAGAGATTTACATTATGAAATTTTAATCAAAGTAATATATCATGATTTCTTTTAACTTTTATTCTACTTTTGTAGATTATAGATGTGTGAACAAAATTCATCTTCCACAAACTGCCTGTCCAGCTATAAGGTTTGTGTTTTGTTTTAAATTTGGATTGCATAAAAATATTCAAATGTAGTACAGAGACACTATTGAAAATAAATAGGTGTAAGGTCTTAAACACTTCAGGCGTGATAAGGTTCTGTAATCATCCCCTGTCTGTTGTACAGTATCTTCTACAAGTATGTTTATATTGTCTAATATATATTACAAAATGAAAGGCGATTTAAGTGAGTATTTAACACAGTCTGATTATTAAGTTATAATTTTGATGTTAACATTTGCTCACCTAGTTGTATAAGCTTGTTTCACTTGGTTCTGTGATCTGTTTCTGTTAATCATAAACAGTTCATGACTATGACCAAAACAATTATAAAGATTTCAAACAAATGGCAAGAACTGTTAATGAAACCATTCTACCCATAAGCGATATCAGGTATATTGTTTTCGGTCTGTGTGAGTACGTGTTAATGTATGTGTTGGTTTGTAACTCCTTTGTTGTCCAATTTTTACAAGCAAATGAAACGTGTCCTGCTTTATTTTATGTCACCGACTATAGTAATGATTTTCCTGTTCGTTACCTGATTACACCCGGATCTAAAGAGTCTTTCTATTTATATTAAAACAGTAATACACCTGTTCATTTCACAATTTATGCTACAACCTATAAACAATAACCAAAACGTAAGAAACCCAAACTCAACACAAATAATGGGTGCATCGGGTGCTCCGGATGGGTTAGCAGTGTCTGCCTCCAATTAGACACCCATAGAGTTACTCTATAAGCTATCTGCTTGTGACCTATTTTACTCTTGCGTATTAACAAAACAGCTCCAGAAATTGAATTCTATACCGCTTTAAGCTCCCATGGTTTATTTATAGGCTTCGTTCTATGACTTTGAGAGACGTTCTGTTTCGGTTATAATTTGCATTTTGAATGACAACGATGGAGCAATCTGCCCTTGTATTATACTCCATTATGGATTATTTTTAACAGGGCGATTCTATTCTAACCGCGTCCTAGTAACTGTGGGGGGTGAAAATGGGCAAACTGCGTCTATATTACTTTCATTACCTAGTATGTATTCTACTCATAATCCAGCTACACATAATTAATAAATCATACACAATGATGAATGATGCAATACTGAAATAAAATGTCATCAAAGATACCAAGGTTAATAGAATTTACTACGCCAGACGCGCGTTTCGTCTAACCAAGACCCATCATTGGCGCTCGAACCCCCAATATTTAAAATCCAAAATGAATGAGATGTTGTAGAGCTTTTATCACCAAAATTCCAAACGTTATACCAAATCCGGCTAAGGCGATCTACACCTTAAAAAACAAAAATTTTAGAATTAAAATAATTTTAGAAATTTCAGGGCAGTTAATTTAGACAATGACTATATCAATGAAAGAATCAATGATATTCCTGTCAGGACCGCAATGTGACTACTAGGCTGGTGATACCCCCGGGGACTAACAGTCCACCAGCATAGGCATCGATCCATTTGGTTGCAAATAAAATGCCATCAAAGATACATGTACTTTTGAAATTTTGTCAATAGGACTCTCTGGAAAAATTACTAATCAAAAGTTTGGTTAAACATTTGTGGAGTTATGCCCTTTGAACTTTGGATTTCTCAAAATCACCATACTAAACAAATTGGTAGTGCTTCTCTTATCCAACTAATCAGACTTTTATGGAACTTGGTTGCTATGAAGAACATTATATCTTATTTTGCAGATCATCAGAGTATATTGATTGGATATTTTTTGTAGGAGTTAGGCTTCGTGTAACTTATTACTAAAATAAGTTTGGCAAATTTTAAATAAAATAAAACCTCACACTTTATTTATTATTTAATATGTGTAAAAAGGAAAAAGCGTTCTGTAGTTTTTATTTTGGGCTTTTCAAATCTTGGACTTACTATCCTGAAAATGTCGACATCTTTGTTTAAATGTATTATAAGTATTTTTTAACTGTGTCCAATGTTGATTTGTTGGGTGTGTGAGAGTATTTACTAAGGTGTTTAATTTAATCTTGTGGATTGATGGCGTTTTTCATCTGGACCATAAGTCAGTGTAAACTATTGCCATCACTTGACATCTGTCATCCTTAATAGGGTACATCTTGTTTCAGCACTGATACCTATAATGGAATGGGAAGTACAACGTCATCTACAGATTTGCTAACTGACAATATAACTAAAACAAGTAAGATTAGTTCTTGTAATATTATAATATAATAAAACATGGATTTCCCATAGATCAATTAAATCATAGTGACGGATTAAGAGCGTCTGAAGGGATAATACCAACCTACGTACGACAAGCCCTTGTTTGGGAAGCTTAGCAGTCAACAGCAGTGACCGGTGTAGTGAATTAGAAAACTTGAATACCGGTGGCAGGATTTACCGTAGCGTACAAGTTGTGAAATATTCAAACCATACGCTAGAGCAGCTGGAATTTTGCTGTCGATGAACAGAAGTTGACAATTGGAAATTTAAGTCTTCACGTTCAGAGCATAGTTTGTAACTTTTTGAATGGTTTATAGAATTAAGTCTAAGTAAGAATAATTTCAAGCTCGATAGAGAAGATTAAATGCAAATAGTAACCAAATTTATCATTGTTCAGGAAGTGAAATGTGAAATAAAAGGTCTTGGTCAGTCTTTTCTTCTTTTTGGCAGGCATTCTAGAAACGCGACTTTATTCTAGTACAGAACAGGTTGGCGAGTGCCAATTAAAATTCCAACCGGCTGTTGAAAAATGTGTTATAAATTATGATAAATATATTGTCAATAAGCAAATCTAGCATTTAAGATATTTAATCTTCAATGATTTACAATCTGATTTGGTGTCATTTATAATTTCTTCATTCAGCTATTAGTTGCAAATTATATTTCAATGTGTTACCTCATTTCCCAGTATAATCTAAACAGTCTATATGGCTGGTTTGTATGACTAGCAAGTCCATTACACTGTTCCGTATGAGGATAAATATTGCCATTTTCTCGTTTCTAAGCATCATACTTGTTATATTGTATTTATTTCAAGTCAGTACATTAATATAATATACGTCGTCATTGTTTTGTTAATTCATTAGACATTTATACATATCATTTATCTTAACTATGCACCTTGAGTGCATTTCTACACACTAAATGTTGAACATATTAATAGACAAGAGAACATATGAATTTATGTACAATGTATTCGGGTCTATATGTAAATCTTGTACCTACGTAATGGCTGCTTTACTTAACGGATACATTCACGTCTATGTTTCCTTTATTGAAACTTCCAAACCCTTTAAAAGTTTATTTAAGTCTGTTAATATCGTCATTCAGTTATTAATTTCGATACCTCATTTCCCATCATCTTATTCAAAATATCACATATAAACCTAAGTTCTTTTCCTTTGTTGTCTGTATGTAGACATGTTATTGAGCCAGTCTGTCTGTAGTACTCTTAAGACATCATTGAGACTCTTGTTAACCAATTGTGTGTGTTTTCATATTTTACAAATATAGTCCCAGCCCTGGGGTAAAAAGGGTGGGATAGATGATGGGTAATGCAACCATTACCATTTTCAAAACAAATATGTTAACACTGTTACCTTTAAATAAGGTCTCCGACCCATAATAGAAGTCACTGTTGAATAAAATTTTTTGACCAAGACATACAGTATTATTACATCAAGTTATTGCTAATTAATGTCACAAATTAAATATTTTTAAATGCAACTTAATGTTAACAGTTTTAAACAAAAAAACTTATTCAAATAGTATTTCCGATGTTTGCCGCAGATTAAGGCGGTCTGTCTTTTGAAAAAACAATAGACATCCGGGACACCAAATATGATCATGCGGTTTTTAGTGGTCCGGATACCTTAATATTCGCTTTTTATTATTTCATCTAGTTTAGTCGCAGCTGCAGGTAGAAAAAAACTCATGAGAATTTCTTTATCTGTGTTCATAAATTTTCAGTTTATGACTTTTTTAAATAGATTTTTCTGTTTTATTATAGCACAATATAATCATTTAGTTTTTATTCGGAGAAGAAAGCAGGACATCAAGTGAACCGGGGCTTTGGCAGGAAAACTGGCAGTTTTTGTTAATTATCACACGAGCACACTCTGCCATTGTCACACTTGATTACACAACCTGTGACATGCTGGTAATCAATAGTTAATGACTATCTAAACCACTGTGCCCCCAGTTCCCCTGCAATAATTAAATATATATGTTAGTATGTTAGTCCTGTAGTGTTTGCAAAAAGAAGTCAGTATTTCATTTGGGGAATTGTTTTCGAGCGTCAATAGTTCTTGTCCTATTTTTATGATCCCGCGACCACATGTCGGTGGCAGTAAGTTTTTCCCGTCCGTCCATCCGTACGAATTTCAGTCAAGCTTTTCTCAGAAACCGTGAGGACAATTTGAAATTTGGCAGGGTGGTTCAGTATCACAAGTTGTACGTCCTAATCGACTTTCAGACCTGTCGGAGAACTACGTCTTGTTTGGGACATCATTTGTAGGTACTTACGTCCGTCCGTCCGTACGAATTTCTGTCAAGGGTTTCTCGGAAGCCATACATGAAAACAATTTGAAATTTGGCAGGGTAGTTTAGTATCACAAGTGGTACGTCCTAATCGATTTTTAGACCTGTCAGACAACTACTTTCTGTTTGGAACTTTTTTTAGCGGGGGCATCTGTCTTCCATGGACACATTCTTGGATTTTATTTATTTTATTTTCAATTATTAATGGATTTTTTATAGTGTTCTTGTTTGAGCAACTTTCACTAGTGGTATATTCCTATAAGATATTTTGAATTAGGTTCTAATGGCAGCAAATTCTTTGTTACCATTTTAAAATTCTTTATTTCTACCGATCACTCAATTTTAGTATAATTCATTATTTTAATTTAATCATCAAATGAGCTTTCAGTAGTATGTTATATTTTTCTTTTTAAAAGTCACTTGAATATTATAGTAAATGTTATATTTTAGATCTACAAGTGCCATATAACATTTTCTTTTATAACGTGCTGTCGCATCAAGTGCTCTGTAGGAGCATAATACACAGTTTAATGGTCAGTGATGTATTATGTCACATGGTAGATGTATACATGAGACAAAGATTACAGTTTTTCCTGTCGAAAGAATGAAGCATTATGTGCAGTTATTATATTAGGGTTTTGCGCAATTATTCAATTGATTTACAAATAACTAAAGTCAAATATGCTAGTGTTCATGATATGTTGCAGTCATTTGTTGCAGTTTTAACTCTTACAGTTACATGTTAGAGATTGCAGGTGCAGAGCCAGACATTACGGTTATATAAGCATAACAGCTTCCAACCCTCTGCAGTCTGCTCTTAAACCATGTTACAAGCTTCTAAAAGTATACTTGGATTATTTAGTTTTGGCAAACTTGTGTTATATTAACAGTATTGCTTCTGTATTGACACTTAGCTATCAATACATTTGTAAACAAACTTTGTCTTTATAACCAGTGCAGTATAACTTGTGCCTGTATATATTTAATAAAACACATCACAAGACCATTGGAAGGTCAACATGGTAACATACAATTATTCTCCAATAAAATGCCATGATATAGTTAAAAAGGTTGCTGCCATTAAAACTTCACTAAGAAGAAAACAAGCTAATGAGAATCCATTTACAAAATGTAAAAATATATGACTGTCAATCTCATTTGTATGTTTCAGTTAAAATGTCCTCATCTTTATAAATTGTTAAATTTTAATGCAGTGGACATGCAATTACCTTATTCAAGCATCTGAACTGTGTTGACCGTTTATTTGTCTGTGATTAACAGTCATGACAGTTAATAAAAAAATCTGACGTCACTAGTGTTTTCTTGCCACTTAATTTAATTTAGGTCAGAAGACAAAAACAAAAAATGGTCATCATTACCATTTTAGACTAAGTAGTAACAGAGGAATCCATTTTCTGAAACTGCAAAGCTTATTTCAGTCAAATTGTCTGTTGGGGAATGCATATAGGGATGCTTTTCAAAGTATACTATAGTAGATTGTTCGAACGCAGAATTTTTAACTATTTTTGTCCAATCAGAATGCAAGCTTGTCTTCAATAACAGTACGTTACCATAGGTAAGCGTCTTTTAGTTCAGAGGTCACAATTCGGAAATATACCGACTGCGTCTGAAAAAAATCAATATGAGCATTTAGCAGATTTTAGCATGTAATACAGAACTGTAGAACTCGCCTCTCTTTTTGGGCAGCTTTGCTGCCAGCTGTGAGCTGTGCTCTCAGTAAGATGTAAACCATTTGCAGTGTCGTCAAATACAGTATTGTTATTACACTACCATTCTACAAAGAATCAACATAAAAACATGAAAGTCTGTAAATTATATTGTTCTCTTGTAAATAAATAACAATGATACATGTATCTTTTTTTAAACATTCTTGTCTTTTTTTATATCAGGTTCATATGTCAGAGAGGCTCCTGCTGTTGTCAGTATTCTAAGTGTTATTAATATAGGTAAGTAAACGAGGTTACCAAACTTATTTTATCCAAAACCTTAAAATGAGTTTTCAAAGGTTTTTTCTTCTGATTGGCTTAAATGTAAAAATGCTCATTCATCCAAACACCTTGAAGTGTGATTCGGTTGAAACATACAAGGATTAACCTCTACTAATTTTGAGTCTGGTGCCGATTCTATATCGAAGTGGCTATACAACCTGGTAACATATCTGTATAGGTCTCCATAGGAAATACATCAAACAAAACCCCCACATAACCAAATAATGCATTAAAGATGCCACTTTTTAGCACTTATTGGAACAAAGGTTTAAACAGTATTATTTTATACTGCTAAAGCATTTAAAAGGGAAATAAGCAAACAATTGCAAGTCTCTAAAAAGTTTGTATTTTGAATTGTCCCTGGTGTTAAATAGGCTTTTGAGAGTCTGTACAAAAATCCTTTTGCCATTTCTTACAATTTGATGGATTATTTATCATATTTATACCCCACGCAACAAAGTGGGGAGGGGGGTATACTTTTAGATAACACTCTCATTTCTTAATGGATTTTAACGAATCTTTGGGAAATTGTTCCTTATGGTAGGTGTTGGGATGGGATTAATTTCCCTGGGAATTGTTACCTATAGAAGGTGCTTGGATGGGATTGATTTTCAGGGACATTGGTCAAGTGGACCATATTTTTGGGAGAGTGACTTTGTCAACTCTCATTTACATGTATATAAACGTCTAAGTATTGTGACAACCATATAATATATCTATCCAGCGGATTTCTGAAACATCAGAAATACAGGGTTAATATCAAATTTTTTATATATACTTCTACAAATTTAGCCCAACACTGTTTGAATTAGATTTTTAACACTGTCAAATTTTTGTTTACCCTCAGCGGGATTCGAACTCACACCGTTGTGACACTGTGGCACCAAAATTTGATATTAACCCTGTATTTCTGATGTTTCAGAAATCCGCTGGATAGATATATTATATGGTTGTCACAATACTTAGACGTTTGTATATAATTTACTTACTGTGACTGAATGACAAGTAACTTTGTCATCCTATATAATATATACAAAAATGCTGAATTAGATTACTGTCAAATTAATATGTATTGGTTACGAAAATTCCATCGTCACACGCTAGTACACATGTACTATGTCTATGTCTACGATTCACCCCGGTTAATGAAGCTATATTTTATATATAGCTGATTTGGCCGAGGGGTCTAGACTGCTGGACATAGTGCAGGCGATTTGGTGCCACAGTGTCACAACGGTGTGAGTTCGAATCCCGCTGAGGGTAAACAAAAATTTGACAGTGTTAAAAATCTAATTCAAACAGTGTTGGGCTAAATTTGTAGAAGTATATATAAAAAATTTGATATTAACCCTGTATTTCTGATGTTTCAGAAATCCGCTGGATAGATATATTATATGGTTGTCACAATACTTAGACGTTTGTATATAATTTACTTACTGTGACTGAATGACAAGTAACTTTGTCATCCTATATAATATATACAAAAATGCTGAATTAGATTACTGTCAAATTAATATGTATTGGTTACGAAAATTCCATCGTCACACGCTAGTACACATGTACTATGTCTATGTCTACGATTCACCCTAGTTAATGAAGCTATATTTTATATATAGCGGATTTGGCCGAGGGGTCTAGACCGCTGGACATAGTGCAGGCGATTTGGTGCCACAGTGTCACAACGGTGTGAGTTCGAATCCCGCTGAGGGACAGTGTTAAAAATCTAATTCAAACAGTGTTGGGCTAAATTTGTAGAAGTATATATATATATATATATATATATATAATATTGTGGCCTGGATAGCGCATTCATCTCTTCATGGATTTTCAGGAAACTTTGGGAAATTGTTAGGTATAGAAAGTGGTCGGATGGGATTGATTTTAGGGAAATTTGTCAAGGGAGGCCATATTTTTAGCAGGGGCGCAGTCAACTTTCATGTAGATGAATATTTAATGGTGTCCCCTGGTAACTCTTCCATTTCTTCATGGATTTTCATGAAACTTTGGGAAATTGTTAATTATAGTAGTTGCTTGGATGGGATTAATTTTCAGAGAATTTTGTCAAGGAAGACAATATTTTTGGGAGGGGGATAAGTCAACTTTAATGTACGTGTATATTCAATGTTGTCCCCTGCGCTTTTATTTCATCATGGATTTTCATGAAAGGACTTCAATATACCAATTTAAATACCTAATACCACCTTGTGTTTTGGGAACGTGTGGGGTATTGTGTGCTTGCTCATTAAGGTTCTTTAATTTTTAATGCAAACAGTACTTATTTTTTACAGTATATTTATTAGTCAGTTTGTATATTTCGACTTCTATGAAACTGAATCTTTCTCAACTAGAAGAGATTAAAGAGGTCCATTGAAACCTTTCATTTACATTCATGTAGGTAAATATTAATCTTTTTGACATTAAATGTCTCTGTTTGTTATCTTTTTTTTCAGTGCTTCTTGGAATATTATTTACCAAAGGTGAGTAATATTTTGAACTTTTGAATTAGAACAGCATACATGTAATCCTTTATCACTAATTTGTGGTCAGGTTGTACGGATTGCCAACCTGTTAATGGCAAAGCGGTGTTTGGATGGTCGAAAGTAGTATCAGTCACCTGTCATTTGACCTTGACCTCAATTTCACGGTCCAGAGACTATGCCAAAGTTTTGAGTTAAATCAGTTCCTCTGTAATCAAGCATGGTAGGATGACAATATTTGGTAAAAATGTTGAAGATGAAAAGCACATGACTATCTGGTAGGTGTCACCTGACCTTGACCTTCATGGACCAGTTAAAGTTTTTGTTATTAAGGTGTCAAGACACTAAAGAGGACCAATCAAATTTGGAACATATAAGAAAATAGTACTTAAAAACAAAATAGTCCTGTTTATCTTAGTGTATATTAAAAAGTGCTAACTGGATTTTAATGAATGAAAGTTTTTCTGAAATGTGAATATATTAGAAACATTTTGAGTCCTAACTTGCTCTGTTATAATGGTGTTTAGTATGTTTTATGTCACATGCACTACATGACCTATAAACCAAGATTTTCTGAAAAGAAAGAGCTATTTTTAGAGTGGGGTTTACCCTGGAAGCTGGTTTTCTCTTGGAAGGTTTTAAAGAGATCATGAAATTTTGAGAGAACATAGGCATGTCACGTACGATTCTGGATATATATGATGTCGGTCAAGTTGCACTTAAGGTAAAAGAGCTGCTCTAATTAAAAAAAATAACAAATTTAGTAGAAAATCTAAAAGAATTAGATTAGTGTTTACACACCTTAAGGCAGTTCCTCTGTAACTAGGCATGATAGTATGACATTATTTGGTATATAGGTTGCTGATGTAGAGTACATTTGGTAGGTATTGCCTGAAAATGACCTCAATTTTATAGTCCAGTGACCATACTAAAGTTTTTGGATTAAGTCCATTTCTCTGTAACCATGCATTGTATATTTGAATGATAACAATTTAATTTTAACGTAATGCTTATGATTTAATTTTTGTCGTTACTGATACAGAATGCAGGCGAGACATTTTTCTGTGTCCACATTTTTTATGTAATTTGGTTAAAATGTCAAGTCCCCATCTTTATAAAATGTCAACTTTTAATGGAGTGGACATGCAATTGCCTTATTCAAGCATCAGCACTGTGTTGACCGTTTATTTGTTTGTAATTGACTGTCGGTGACCGTTAATAAAAAAAAATGACGTTACAAGTGTTTTCTTGTCACTTAAATTAATTTTAATGCTCAAATGTAATATGAAAAAATAAGCAAGAAAACGAACCAAACAACAAGAGATGAAATGTCAAAAGTATTACCTCAAATCCAGATATAGACATATACAACAGGAAGCAAAAACCAAAAACACAAAAGCAGAACGTGAGTTACCCAAACCCAATATTATTTATTGGTGCACTCTGGTACTCGGGAGAAATAAGCAGTGCCAGCCTCTAATTGGATCCTCCGGCCAAAAGTCAAATCCAGGAATAGGACAGACTAGATATGACTCATGGAAAATGATATTTGAGAGATGGATTTCCCATAACGACCAATTAAGTCATGGTGGCAGTTTAAAACTTCTGAAGGGATAACATCAACCTAGATGCAACAAACCCTTGTTTGAGTAGTTTAGTAGTCAACATGTAGTGACCGGTCTAGACACATCGCAATACCGATAGAATTATCATTACGTATAAGTTGTGAAACGAACACACCATACCCTGTAGCTGCTTGCATATTGCTGTCGATGAATGGGAAGTTGACAATTATAAAATTAAAGTCATCCTCGCTGATGTAGATTAATGCTGCAAGTAGTCCCCAAATTAAGCATTGTTTAGAGACAAGATATCGTCACAAGAATTGTTAAATTAAAGGTCTGGGCCAGTCTTTTTTTCTTCTTCTTCAGCAGGCCTTCCAGGGACTTCGCTTCTTTCTAGTACAGAAAAGGTAGGCGAGGAAAGTAGCACACTGAATGGAATACCTTTATCCTTTTGAAAAATGTGTCCTCCAAACATGATAAATATTTAGCAAATCAGAAAATGTACCATTCGACAGATTTCATCCTAAGTATGTTTACTATCTGATCTGGAGTCATTGGTGTCAGTTCCTAACAATATATTAAATAATCAACACAGTCCGTATTTACAGTCCGCATGTCGAGCCAAATCGTACCCCTTGTCTGTATGGGAAACACTATTAGCCTTCGGGCAATATGACTCTCATATTGACCCACAGGCAAAAGAAATAAGTTATTAACTGGGTAGCCTTTTATATATATTCAGGAGATAATTATCAAGGATTATAGCATATTAGGACCAATTTTTGTGATTCTTAATAACTGAAGATTCTAGATGCAATATGGATAGTATAGGTATAAAATATAACAGGAATTTATTTACATCACAATAACAAAGTGTAGAGGTCGAATATGGGTTTAAATTTTAAGTCGTTTAAAAATAAATAGAAATTACTTAATTATAGATCATATCTATTAATATCATAGAATTGATTTGCAAGATAAACATTGACATAAAAACAATAAAATTACTCAGCTAGAAACAGAGAAAGGCGCAATAGAGCCTTGCCCTTTTAGCTCACCTGGACCCAGGTGAGCTTTTGCCATCACTTGGCGTCCGTCGTCCGTCATCTGTCGTCCGTCGTCCGACGTAAAAATCTTCTCCTCTGAAACCACTGAGACAATTTTTTTCAAAGTTAGCCACAATCATCCTTAGGGTTCCTAGTTTCAAGTTTGTACCCAGGGTGTTGATCAATAGACAAATATGGCCGCTGTTACTAAAAATAGAACATAGGGGCAAACACAGGTTTTTGATCATTATCTCAAAAATTGTAATAGCTATAGAGAAAATCGTTTCTTCATATTGAAACTGTAAATTGCACAAATGATCAGCAATAGAAGCCTTACATATGATTGCTTAGTTCAAAATTGCAAGATGACTTTTTATAGGAGTTATTGCCATTTCATTATGAATTTGGACAAATGAATAGTTTTTTAATTATAAATTAGTTTATAACACACCTAGAGTAAAACTGTACATTTCTAAATTACCCTAAAAGACAATGCCTACAAACCATATAATTTTCAGAAATTGTCTGATGGCACCTTATAGGAGTTATTGTATTTAACTAAAGTTTTTGAAGAAATGTTTAGTTTTTGCACAGAAACTTAAAAGCTAAAGCAACTAGACTGAAACTGTTAATTTCAAAAATTTAAATATAGTTGAAGTCATTTGGATTTCAGGTGAGTGATTACAGGCCCCTGTGAGCCTCTAGTTCTGGTTTCTAAGCTTTATCAGGTCGTATTACACAAAACCACGGACTTAGTTTAACACTGGACCTTTGTTCTCTGAAACCTGTAAACCAATCGAAACAAAACCTACTACCAATATTGTAGGACCTTGTTTAACATAGGACCCTATTGGAAACAGTTTTAAAAGACTTCTTTTCTGAAAGGTGTTAACCATTGCAAAGAAAACTTGCTGGTAATATTGAATGGATGGTTCACTTTAAAGTCTATGGTTTTTATTCCGATCGAAAAATCTAAATGGCTGCCACAACAGGACTTTGTCTTACATTTGACCCTGTGGAAAAAATTTGAAAAGGCTGGAAACAAAACTTTCTAGCAATATTTTGTTTTTTAAATGCCAATTGGAAATTTAAAATAGACGCCACTGTAGGACTTTGTTTAACATAGGACTCTAAGGGAACAAGTCTAAAAAGGCTTCTTCTGTAAAACCTGTTAGCAGCCAATAGAAACAAAACTCATCACCAATATGGTACTCTAAAAAATTCATGTTTTTTATGCGAATTGGAAATTCAAAATGGCCACACCAAAGGACTTTATGTAACACAGGACCATGTTAGAACAATTTTTAAAAGGCTTCCCTGAAACCAGTTGACCAAACAAATTACAAGTTTCTAGCATTATTTATTGGATGGTCCTACACAAATGTAATTTAGGTTAGGAAGACAGTACAAATGGGCACCATTACCATTTACTAAGTAGTAACAGAAGAATTCATTTTCTGAAACTGCAAAGCTTACTTAAATCAAATTGTATGTGAATGTTTATCGGATGGTTCTCTTAAAAGTTTATGTTTGCTTATTTCATCAAAAATCCATGATGGCTGCAATGGTAGGAATTAATTTAACATAGAAACCTATAGGATAATGTTTAAATAGCTTCCTATCTGAAACTATTAAAACAGTGGAACTCAAAATTCAAGATAAATTGGTTGGTCTCAACAAAGATAATGCTATTATGCCAGTTGAAAATAAAAGATTACAGGACTGAGTTTAGCATCAGGAAAATGCCATCTTTATTGCCTATAAACTTATAAGCCTTTGATTTCATATATATTTAAGTCTTAATTTCTTCATTAAGTTTTGTTACGTTTTTTCTCAGCATCTAATGCAAAATTGAATGTATAAGAATAAGGTCTTTGTGAATGCCATTACTGCTGTCTATTTGTTGACATATTAGCAAACACAACTCGCAGCGGCTAACTCGTTGCTACCCCTTCACAGCTTTATGTATCACATGATAAAAATCAAATCACATGATTGAAAATTGTAGAACTATTACTCCACGAATGGCATAAATGAAATGTGGGTATTGAAAATAAAAAAAAACCCTGAGAGATATCTGTAGATCTTTCCCTGAATGTAACAGCATTAAAATATTTGATTTTGCGGCACTCTTCACAGCCATCCGTCATATGCAGCTTACAACCAGGCTTAAAGATCTTATCAAATGCTGCTTTTTTAAAAAACCGAAAAGACGCAACATAAATACCTGGTAATTAGCCGTGACAGAACTTAATTCGTTATCAATAACTCTAATTCAATAATAAATATGCTGATGACCAAATTTTTCAAATGTTAGATTTTTTTATTGACAACATATTAGTCATACTTAGAAAACATGTTTTTTAACTTACCCTTGTTATTCCAATGGGTACTTACTGTTCTCCTTTCATTGCCAACCTGTTTGTGTACTCTTATGAGGCTGAGTTCCTTGGTACAGTTTTTATGTACCAGTGAGTTAAAGTGGTACAGTCCGAACAGTACTGGCCTTACCGCTTGCTACAACTATGAAAATACAGAATTGTAGTTATATCTTTTTTACCTTTGTATTTTTCAGTTAGACCCTATGTTATGAGACCTGCTGTAAAGTACAGGGAAAATTTGATTGCTGAAAGGTGTGATGAACCTTTTATCTATACAGTGATGCCTGGAGATGATCTAACGATAGAATGGGAGATAAAGTCATGGCTTTCTGTCAAATCAATCATCATTGAAAAGAACGGAGAGGCTGTTAAAGCAATTAAGCACAGAAAAGACAATAAGTTAGATGATGAAAAATATGCTGTGAAATGTTCAGATGAATTAACAACCGTGTCAATCACAATAAATAAATTTGAATCTGAGGATGCTGGGACATACACCTGTAAAGTAACTAATGTTGCACATCTAACCAACACATGTGCTCTTAGTTGTCTTAATTCCCTGCCATGTAAACAAAGTACCCTTGAAAATACAGTTCAGCTCAACGTTTGTAGTAAGTAATACTTGAAATTTAGATAATCAATCTAATTGAAATTAAATGTTTTACTTGCTTCCCTTTTTAGCTCACCTGGACCGAAGGTCCAGTTGATCTTTTGCTGTCACTTGGCATCTGTCGTCCGTCGTAAACTTTAAAAAAAAACTTCTATGAAACCACTAGGCCATTCTTTTTCAAACTCGGCCACAATCATCCTTAGGGTTCCTATCTTCAAATTTATACCCAGGGTGTTGATCAACAGACAAAGATGGCCACTATTACTAAAAATAGAACATGGGTGTCAATACATGTTTTTATTCATTATCTCAAAAATTATAATATCTTTAATGATGATTTTTGACAAAATTTTTGGTATTTACAATATAACTTGAAAACTATAAGAGGTAGAGTGAAACTGTAAATAGCAAAAATGATCAGCAATAAAAGTCCTACAATTCACTTAATTTGTCTGAAATGGTCAGGTTATTCCTTATAGGAGTTATTGCCCTTAAATGGCAATTTTTTTTAATAATTTGTCCGTTTTTGTCCTATAACCTAAACACTATAACAGCTAGAGTAAAACTGAAAATGGAAAAAAATAATCAGCAATTCAAGCCCTACAATTCACTTTATTGGTCTGAAATTGTCAAATGTGGGAGTTATTGCCTGTAAATTGCAATTTTTTATGACATTTTTTCGTTTTTGTCCTGTCACTTAAAAACTGTAACAGCTAGAGTGAAACTGTAAATAGCAAAAATGATCAGCAATACAAGCCCAACAATTCACCGTATAAGTCTGAAATTGTCAGATGACTCCTTATAGGAGTTATTGCCCTGAAATGGCATTTTTTAATGAAATTTTCTGTTTTCATCCTGTAACTTAAAAACTATAACAGCTAGAGTAAAACTGTAAATATCAAAAACGATCAGCAATACAAGCCCTACAATGCACTGCATTGGTCTGAAGTTATCAGATGACTCCTTATAGATGTTATTGCCCATAAATGACAATTTTTTATGAAATGTGCCATTTGTGTCCTATAACTTGAAAACTATAGCAGCTAGATTGAAACTGTAAATTGCACAAATGATCAGCAAAGCAAGGCCTACAAATGATTGCTTAGTCCAAAATTGAAGATGACTCTTTTTACTGCCCTTTAATTATGAATTTGGACAAATGATAAGTTTTTGTATTATAAATTAGTCTATAACACACCTAACTTAAAACTGTAAATTTCTAAATTACATTTAAGGACAAGGCCTACAAAATTGTCTGATGGCACCTTATAGGAGCTATTGTACTCAACTAAACTAGACTGAAACTGTACATTTCAAAAATTTAAATCTAGTTGAAATCATTTGGGTTCTAGGTGAGCGATTAAAGGCTCCTGGGAGCCTCTAGTTTTCTATTTCTGCCACTTGAAAGATCCAACTTAATAAAATTCAGGTCATTTTATGATGTCTGTTGTTAAGAAATAAAGAATGTTGAGACGTTTAAACAAACCAGTCAAACTGTAGATGTATTATTGTGTTGAAAAAGTGCTTTTCAATACACATTTGAAGATGCAACTTCACTCTGAATAATGGAAAAACCACAAAACACCAATATTAATTAAATATACATGTAGATAGTCATGCATTAACGTAATCAAACTTAGTTACAGGTGCATATGAACGATGAATATTCCAGGAATCATGTAACCATCAGAACTTGCATGTACATGTTACTGTTTACAATCAAAAGTACCTTATAAGGAAATCCAATCTCAAATACCAGTTTTCCTACCGAAGGTCGAGGGTACTCTTCGGTTAATCTTCGGTTAATGCTTCCTCCCCCAACAAAAACTGGACGTGATGAAATAGCTGAAAAATTGCTGAAAATGGCATTAAACAACATTCGAACAAACAAACAAACCAATCTCAAATTAATATCATAATTGCAATCATTTTAACACAAAACTGCACAAATCAAAACAACAGAGCATTGGGATCTACACACTTTTGTAACAATACATAATAAATTTCAAACAAATGTATAGGAAAAGCTTTGTTTCAGGCCTGGAAGCACTTTCTAATTAAACCGAGTAGGGACTCAGACATTTCCCGTAGTTGGTTTGCTGTTTCAGAATTCATAATAAAAAATAAGATTCGGAATAACTTATCACTTAAACCATTACCAAAACTCAATAATGCTGCCATTTTTGTTGGTCCTTACAGTTACATGGTCTAATATCAGTCTTTCGGACGGACCAGCGGACATCGCCATTAAAAAAATAAATGGTATAATCATATACATGTTGTGTTTCTAATGTATTCAGGAAGACATGGTTTTAATTGGGATTCTCCTTTTTAATTTACGAGGTTTTAAAATTTTGTTTGAATGTACAAGTCCAGATTGTCCTACCGAAGATTGTAGGTTTTCCCAGGGTACTCTGGCTTTCTCCCCAATAAGAACTGGATGCCGTGATATAGCTGAAAAATTGTTGAAAATGGCATTCAACATCACTCAAACAAAATGAAAACAAAACAAGTTCCAAATATTTTCTAATTTGGTACAAAACAGTTATTTGAGATCCCAGATAAAGATTCCCCATTTAGTCTTTATCAATTGAGAAATTTAAACGCTTTTTCTCTTGACAATGAGACGTTGAGGCAAAATAAAATGTGACTTTACAAAATTGAAACAAGGAAAGTGGTTTACAAATATTCCGCATTTTGTGCTGATTAGATTTTAATTTGATGTAACCATGACAAATCCTTGTTTTTGATTGGCTAAAATTAAAATAATCTGTCTTCTAAAACTACAGGGCATGCTAGATTTGTAAGGTATTTAAAGTCCTCTACTTTTCCTTATTTTGTGAAGATCACACTTTAAACATTGCCATAATGAGAAATCCTTGATTTATTTCCAGAATTTTTATACCCAAACCTGGGGTATTATGTGATACCTTCGTATGTATATGAGTGTCTGTCAGTCCGTTTATCTGTCTGTGCCTTCGTCTGTCCATCCGTTCATCTGTCTGTGCCTTAGTGGTTTCCACGTGATAACTTGAAAATGCGTCAACATATTTTTTTTAAACTTTGCACCATAATTGAATACCTTAAAATGAAGATCAAGTTTAATTTTGAGTAAAATCCTATTGGTAGTTTTCGACTTGGGCAAATTCAAGTTTTTTTGGTCAACAGTTAGTGGTTTCTAGATGATAACATTAAAATGCATCAACATGTTTTGTTTAAACTTTGCACAGCTATTTAATACTATAAAATAAAGTTCAGCAATGTTAATTTATATTAAATTAATTTTATCAGAGGTCCCTTTAAAACTTATTAAGGTCTTTCACCATTTCCAAGGGAAAGACCTTCTTGTCTTTCTTATGATTATTAAGGTCTTTCCTCCTTTCCAAGGGAAAGACTTTTTGTCTTTCTTATGATTATTAAGGGCTTTCCCACTTCCAGTGGGAAGACCTTACTGTATTTCTTCTGATTATTTTTTTTTTCTTCCGCCAAGTCTGTAGAAAAGACTTCGCGACATATCATTTTCATCTTTTATACCAAGTATCGTACACTTAAACCTTGATTGGAATTTACCCTGCAACACCGAAAACTTTTTCTTTACAGAGTTATCTGCCCAAACACCGAAACCCTTGTTATAAGAACAACTCAGAAACTATAAAATTTAAAGAAAAACTGAAAAGTGAGAAATGTTAAGTAACTTTTGAGACAACTTTGCACCATAATTTGACCAAAATTTTTTTCGAGCGAATGCGAGCGGTATACCTTGAATGTTTCAATCACTCCGGTTATCACCAAAACTCACAAACCGGAAGTCGAAAACACCTTGGCTGTTCACCATTTGTTGTTCTGTGACATGACCTTAAAGAAAATCTCAAGGTTAAAGTTTAGATATGACCTCAACCTTAGGCCTCGAATCTTGTTATCATAACAACTCGAAAACCGTAAAAGATGGAAACAGACAATAAATTGGAAAAATACTCCTCTTATTGAGACCTACATTTGGTCTTTATGTCCGAAACTGTTCAATTTACCGTTTAGGAGTTATTGCCCTTGACATGTTTTGGTTGATTGGTTTTTGACTTATGAAACGGTTAGAGATAATATAGTAAACATATATGTTTAAAGTGATCGGTATTAAAAGAGTTTCAATTTGAGCCAAAGGTCACAGGTCATAGGTCAAGGTCATTCCCTAGCAACAAGGTAACTGTTATAAAAAGTCCTTAGCAACCATATATTTTTAGAATCAGAATGATGTTCTTTACTGAAATATGTCCTTTCTCGACCGGAAGTGGCATTTTGTCCATAGCAACCAACTAAATGTCCTTAGCAACCATACATTTTCTGACTGTGGACGACTTGCTTTAGTAAAATTAGGTTTAAAGTGATCAGTATCAAAAGAGCTTCAATTTGAGCCAAAGGTCAAAGGTCATGGGTCAAGGTCACACCATAGCAACAAAGGTAACCATAATAAAAAGTCCTTAGTAACCATATATATTTAGAATCAGGATGAAGTATTTAGGTGGAATACACTATTTTACAACCCTAGCAACGGTCACAAAAGTACTTAGCAACCATATGAAGTGTGAATAGGGATGACTTGCTTTACTCTAATTTCTAATGAAAACTAATTTTCATGACTGCTAGTGACATTTTGTAATAAGGAACAGACAAAACGTCAACAGAATCCTTTTATTTACCATACCGGGAAAGACCTCACATTTGTTCTTTGAACAAATGAACTTTCATATTATTATTACTTTACTTCCGATCTAAAATTCAATTTCGTGCTGCCAAAAAGTTTCTTATCCGATCGAGCTGAAAATTTGGCGGTGTGATGGATATCCCGTGGGCTTTCTCCCATTCACACTGTAAGCACACACCGTCAAAAATGAGGGCATGGCAGGGAACCCCTATGAAAACGTTGTTATCACATCTCCTCCTAAGACACACAAAATGGTACAATAAAATGTCCTCGAATTGTGGATAGGTAGAAAATCGCTGGGTGCAACCAGTAAAAACTTACCAGTCGTGCAAGTCCAACACCACTTTTTATGTAAAAGTCGTAATTTCCCGAAAAACGATGCATCCCAGCTGTTTGAAACCCTCGCCATTCGCTTTAGAATGTCTATTTCAGTGTAAAAATGTCTCCCCGTAAGGTGTACGAGTCAATAAATCCTTAAAATCCCACATTGAAACACGTGACCACCACTCCCCCCAGCCACGTAAATTTCGTCTGTCGTGATGTCCGTTTCAGCCGTCGTCAGTGAATCGTTTTTCAACAAGTTGTTCTAACTGTCCGAACTGAATTTTACCTGAAACAATAACAAATTGAAACAATTTCCGACGTCACTTTTTTGTGTATTCTATCGTCTGCTACGTGCCTCGTGTAATTATTTTACAGGGTGAAATTTCTCTGAAATGAAGCGAGAACGTCTTTTATTAATTGTCGGCTTGCTCCGTTGATATTAATCCGTGTCGTCCTGAAATAAACAATCACTGAGATTAAAGATCGTGCATCATGTCATATATAGGTCTGTTCAGACCATCGTAACTCCCTGTTGTGACAAAATAAAACTATCTCCGCGTGATATTATATAACAATGTCACGTGACTCCAGCTAGTTCGTTTCTTTGCCTTTTACCATAAATCTCTTTCTCTTCTCCTACAAGTAAAGAAAAAGTCATTAAAATACAAAACATACAGTTCAAACAGAAATATAAACAAACAAACAAATACAAAAAAAACTGGTTCCCGGTTTTTATGTAATCATAGTTGCATATAAAACTATGAACCCCAAAAAGGGCCCAACTCTCCACCCAGGGACAGCATGTCAAAAACAATATATCATGCTGGCCCTGGGGTGGAGGGGCCGGACCCTTTTTTTCTTCAATTTTGTAATTAGAACGTTCTAGAAACAATGGAATAGAAACCCGGGGGGTATACGGGTATATTACGATGTAAAATGATAGATTTTTACCCTCTGGGGTCTCTTGTTTAACGTTTAACGCCACAGGAACACTAGGAAAGACCTTCTCATTTGTTCTTTGAACAAATGGCCTTTTATTATTATTATTATTATTATTATTATTATTAAGGTCTTTCCCACTACAGTGGAAAGACCTTCTTGTATTTCTTATGATTATTTTTTTTTCTTCTTCTTCCGCGGAGGTTTGCCAAAAAGTATCTGGACATATCATTTCGATACTTGGTATCATCAATCGGTCATATCCGGAGATGACATAGCTCATGCTTTTAGACCGATCTATTTTTAGTAACAGAGTTATCTGCCCGAACACGAAAACCCTTGTTAGCAGATAAACTTAAAAAGCGTAACCGATTCTTAAAATCTGAAGTGTAAAAAATGTGGCTGGAACTATGGGAATGATTGGTGATGGAAATTTTTTTTTCCAATCAACTTCCTGTTTACGCGTTTTTGACCTGAAAAATGTTGAAACACGTCAAAATTTTTTTCTCAAAAACTGTAAGTCCTAGAGACTTGGGACCACCACCATTGATCCTAAGTGACATATGTTATATTTAAAAATGTCAAGGTCAAAGGTCACCATAGGACTTGTTAGCACTATATCTCACAAACCATAAAAGATAGAAGCAGATAATAAATGGGAAAAATACTCCTCTGGTCAAGACCTACATATGGTACATTTGACCGGAAGCTGTGCGATGAACCGTGTTCGAGTTATTGCCCTTGATGCGTTTCGGTTAATCGGTTTTTTGGTTAAAACGGTTAGAGATAATATAGTAAACATATAGGTTTAACATGATCAGTATGAACAGAGCTTCAATTTGAGCCGAAGGTCAAAGGTCAAAAGTCAAGGTCAAAGGTCACCATTGGTCTTGTTAGCACTTTATCTCATAAACCATCAAAGATAGAAGAAGACAATAACTGGGTAAACTACTGCTCTTATCGAGACCTCCATTTGGCACATTTGGCCCGAAGCTGTACTATGAACCGTTTTCGAGTTACAGCCCTTGACGCGTTTCGGTTAATCTCTTTTTTGGTTTAAACTTGAAAACGGTTAGAGATAATATAGTAAACATATAGGTTTAACATGATCAGGAGGAAAAGAGCTTCAATTTGAGCCAAAGGTCAAAGGTCATAGGTCAAGGTCATACCATAGCAACAAGGTGACCGTTATAAAAAGTCCTTAGCAATTATATATTTTTAGATTCAGAATGATGTACTTTACTGAAATATTTCATTTCATGACCGGAATTGGCCTTTTGTCCCTATCAACCGAATGGAAGTCCTTTTATTTTTTGGCTCGGGACCACTTTTTTTACTCAAATAACTCATTTTTATGACTGGAAGTGACATTTTGTGCTGTAGCAAGACACAAAACCCATAGCATTATCTAACTTTTCTAACTTTGGAGGAACAGTGGGAAAGACCTTCTCATTTGTTCTCAGAACAAATGGCAGTTTAATTTCTTTCTGATTTGCTTTGAAGATCAGAAATAATGACAGGCCTTTCATAGCCTACTGTAATAAGTAATGAGTGATACTTTATTGTCTTGAGTTTTAGACATACACAAAGAGTTAGTGGTTTACAGTTGAATGTAGAACACTAATTGTGTAATAAAGAAAGAGAAATTAAACTTTGCATAGTTTTAACATGTTTGTGATTAAATTTGCTTCTTTTAAACATGATTACAGTCTTCATAGTTTAAAACATAAATTGATAACTTAAAGCCATTTGGGCTTAGTTTTTTTTGAAAACTTAGTCCTGATGTTGAATGCTATTTTAAATTGAGTATTATTAATTTCTGTTGATAATAGTTGAACAGAAATTTAGCTGCTGTATTATAATTCTTTCTACATTGATTTGTAATTCAGACTTCCCAACATCGGATAAGGTTGTTGTTGTCACAGTAGGACAGAATGCCAACCTGGAATGTAACATTAACCAGAATATTACAACTGTAGAATGGTTTAGATATGACAACTCTAAAACCTTATTATTACTAAGGATCTTTGATAAATACAGTGGAGGTACACCTTCTGACCCATATTTACACATCAAGTCAGCTGCAATAGAGGATGCAGGTCGATATGTTTGTCGATTGAAACATGCAAATAATAACATCCTGACATATGCATGGAAATTAACAGTTATGCTCCAAGGTTTGTCCTTTAATCTTTAAGATGGCTCAGAAAATTTAACAATAAAAAAACGAATAAACAAAAGAGGAGACAACAGCAAAACAATCCGACCCACAACACGAAACAAAAATTGAGGTATTCAAATCCCACTAAACTTCAAGGTGCTATGAAAGGGGAAGCAACTCCTGATCCATGTGTGGCTTCAGTTAAAATCTAGTAATTAGTCATATCCTGTAGTTGAGATAATCCAGTATGTTTTAGGGAAAGCGTTTACCACAAAGTGAAGAAATCATTGGTCATTTACAAACAATATTTATTGTTGCAACTTATATAAAATCCTGTTTTATTTTAAACATTTTAGCTACAATACACATTTTGTTTGACATATTTAAATCTTACAATCTTAAAATTTACAACTTTTAATTAAACTTGCTAAAACATAAATAGTTATGATATTATTTACAATCTTCAGATACATGTTTAATAAAATCCAATATCATAGTGTTCTGGTATGGTATTTTTGGTTAGTATTAAGAGATCAATTGACCAATGGCATGTCAACACACAACATTTTTAGCCTACCTTTGGGTAAGGTGTGATGAACTTCTTGCTACCAGATACTCGAGCTTCCTTGCAAATGAAAACTGTTATCAGTTTATTAAAATTTCGGAACAAACAAAGAAATAAAAACTTATGTTAGCATCATACAAATATCAGCATTGACTGATACTATATTTAATTTATATTTTTAATAATATATAATAAAAACTAGGCTGGAATACTAAAAAGAAAAATTGTGGAAAAACACAAGTTTTTATTCAATCTTGTACACGTAGGGTGTTCAATAGAAATTTTTACCAATAAGATAATCCAATTAAAATTGTTCTATCTACTTGCAATGATATTAAAAAAATCGAAATATTGTATTGGTAAAGAAAATAACTGTATAATCGGGAGGTATATAGTGATCATGGTGTCCGTCCTTCCGTCCGTCCGTCTGTCCGTCCGTTACACTTTCTCTTATTTGCAACTGCTCCTACACCACTGAATGGAATTTGATGAAACTTACACAGAATCTTTGTCACATAGTGCCATTGTGCAGGAGATTTTTAACATTTTTATCGTAATGATGTTTGGGGTTTCCCATAGAAAAACATGTACTTTGTCATTGACCTAATGGTGTCCCTATCTCTTATGTGCAACTCCTCCTACACCACTGAATGGAATTTGTTGACACTTAAACATAATTCTTGTCACAAAGTGCCATTGTGCAGGAGATATTTATCATTTTGATCGGAATGATATTTGGGGTTTCCCATAGAAAAACATGGACTGTTATGGACATAAGGGGATACCCATCTTTTATTTGCAACTCCTCCTACACCACTGAATGGAATTTGTTGAAACTTACACGGAATCTTGGTCACATATTGCCATTTTGAACCGGATATTAAACATTTTAATCAGAATATTATTGAAGTTTTCCATAGAAAAACATAGACTTTGTCATTGACATAGGGGATGCCATTCTTTGGGGGATGGGGGAGGGTTACATGTTTTATCGGAAACTCCACCTTTACGTTTAACTAGATAAAGTTTCAAGTTCATAATTAAGAACCCCTGAATTTTCAAAGTAATTATGAGCGGTGGGTATCAATGGTGAGCATTGCTCACAGGTTTTTTTCTCTAGTATTTTACAATAAACGATGGGTCAGAACTGGCTTGCTCATAAAAGTCTTATTATTTGTTGAAAATTGTATATTGTTGTAGGGGCCTCGGTGTTCAAGTCAGTTCGTCTACTATTGATCACGTAGTCTGTCAACACGAGATTGCAGGTTTGATTCTCACTGCAGACAGGGTATACTCGACTCCAATCTTAATTTACAAGGATTGCCAGTTTTCCTTCCGCAGGTCCGGGGTTTTCTCCGGGTACTCAGGCTACCTTAAAGTTGGAGAATTAACTGCTTTCCATTCATAAAAATATGACCAATTAAATCAATGTGTAAACTTCACAATTATATGCTTTTTTAGTATGATAATTGTACATGAAATTGATTAACTAGGTTCCAACTTCCTGTACATAAACTAATCTTTAATTAAAGTCATTTGAACAACATAAGATAATTACATGACCCATTTGGAATGACTTCTAGTCACTCACATTAGCAAACTGTGGTATTTTACATATATTTCTATTAAGATATAAACATGTGTACATGCTTAGTAGTGATCATTTATTTATGTTGCATCAGAAATCTGCTGGATAAAAAAGATACAGGTCAATGAGTCCCAATTCCAAATCGTCCCAAGTCAACTGGTCTCAAATTTGGTAAATTGGTGTCATTTCCAATTTGTCCCAATTCAATTGGTCCCAACTTGCATTTAAAATAGTTTATTTGTGTTTAAGAGGTTATTTAAGGAATTATTTCAACATATTGATGTATATTTATGCTTTTGAATTAGAATTTGTTATAAAATTTGTGCTCTCAGTTAATATGGTATGTGAAAATAATAACAATAGAAGACAAAACAAGTTTATGTTCTTATTGAGATTTACAGACCTATACTACTATTTTACATATATTTGAAGCACCAATTCCTACCCATTCATTCTTCCATACAAACTGTCATTCTTACTTTTCTCAATTGCTACTTTCATACCTACTTTCACCATACACAAATTAGTTTTCACACATTGGTTCTCACATTGACGATCATAGTAACTTATATAAAACATATATACATGTTATTCACTCGAAACACTTTCACACACTCCCAACTGTATTCTTGAATGTAAATGCACTAAAACAAAGCACAAAAGCACAACATAAAAACAGCAAATCACAAAAGCTCAACATAAAAAGCAAAGTACAGAAGCACAAAATAAAAACACAAAGCACAAAAGCATAACATAAAGAATATTATCCATTTTAAGTCTTTACACACTCTTCTGTGCCACTTAAAGTCCGAATGACTTTAGAAGGATAGAAGGACGTATTTCTTCTTTGCAGTAGCTCTCCCATAGTTGAAAAATATTTGACTGGCAACTTCTTGTTGCAAATCTCTGGGTCCTGGTTAGTTTCTGTTCAGATACCAACTGGATCTGCATGGGAACGTACCTTAAGATAGAAGAGATTAATACATGTACATTTTTTACATACTTGATAATTCTAAAGTAACTTGTACAGAATTAAATAAGTAAATATCTTAAATTAGTCATATTATGCATTTTGAAAGCAAATGGAGAACTTATTTATTTACAGTATAGTGCAATATATATTCGGACAAGATGGCGGCCACCGTAATTGAGCGCTAATTAATCGGACACATTTGACTGAACGGGATACAACTAAAAGAACAAATAAATGCAAAAGACTTACCTAGTATTTCGTCAGGTGTCCTTTTAATCGAATGACACTAAGAATTCGCATTGGAATAGACTGGAAGAGGCAATTTACAATGACCATCCATATCTGCTGAACTTCAGTGAACAAGTCATCCTTAGATTTTATTCTATAAAACGAGACTGCAACTTTCGTTTAATAAATAACCATAGATTTTCAATAATATTTATATCTGGGCTTTGCACAGGCCAACTCATAGTCTTGATTCCGTTCCTGTGAATAAATTCACGTGTCGAATTTGAGCGGTGAACAGGAGCATTGTCATCTTGAAAAATGTAATTTCCGTCCGGAAAATGACGAACTAGAACAGGCCACAAGTTATCATCCAAAATCTCTTGATATTTGACTGAATTATGTTACCGTCTACAGAAGCTAGTGTACCAACACCGTACCAGGAAACGCATCCCCAAATCATGATTGCAAACCGTGGGCGTGGCGCATTCACAGTCACTAAATCAGGTCTCCATCCTTCTTCTGTTTTCCTCCAAATATGGACCCGAATATCATGAACTATCATTATTTTAGATTCATCTGAGAAAATGATTTTCTTCCAAAAAGTATCAACCGTTAAATGTCTCTTTTCCCTACACCAAGCAAGACGTGTCTTGCGATTCACTTCTCGAACTACCGATTTCTTTCTTGAAATTCGTTTTTAAAGTCATGTTTATGTAGATGTAACTGAACAGTGCGTTTAGATACAGGCACATCTCTATTTTTATTAAATTTGTTGGTAATATCGATTGAACTGTCTCTTCAATTAACTTTTACTAACCGTTCTAACTTGCGATAATCGCGTTCCGTGACTCGAGGCATCCTTCCACTTCGTTTGATGTTTTCAACTGTTCCACGTTCTTCAGTTCTTTTCAAGTCACCAATAGTTGGTTTTGGTATTCCCAGAGTGTCTGCTACAGATCTGATTGTTTTCCATTCATTCAGCAATTTACGAACGACGTCTATAATGTCGTTAGTAAGCGCCTTGCCTTTTCTTCCCATGTTTACTTTTGAAGGTGTCAGAAATGAGTACGTTCAGCAGACGACAACTTTGTTACGTGATTAGTGACGTTATAAATTTTTAATTATGTCATTGAAACTGATGTTATCTGAGCTGTTGCTCAGCCAGCCGCCATCTTGTCCGAATATATATTGCACTACTCTGTATTTTTCATTTGTTTCTTAATAAATATTTATCTTTTAGGAAAATGTAGTGCTTAACATATTCATTGGACAATTTTTGAATAAATTAAAGTAAATATGTAATTTTATAATTAGCAAATTCAAAGGCAATAAACTTGAGGTATTCCGGTAATCTAATTAGCCATTTAAACATTGGCACATGCCATTGACAACTTTGTTAAATAAATTATGATACAGACTTTGAAGATAAATATGATTTTTACCAATTTTTTTAACACTGATAGTTTCGTTGCTGACCAAGTCATAAGTTATTTTAAATCTAATAATCAATTTCAAACAAAAACTTAATAAATTATTTAGTGATGTAATAATACAAAAGACTTTAAAGCAATCATCAATAAGGTTTTCTGCCCCTTGATAATTTATTGTACAACATTTTGATTATGGTCAACGAATACATTATACGCAATCAAGTTTAAAAAATTAATAAATAAGACTTACCAGAACTACATCTTCTGTGTGTCTAAGAATTGCATAACCTACAACACAAAGCTTGAAGGGTAAAGGCATGATGTTTCACTCGAGATGGTCTGGTGCAGATTACACATTCGGAAGACATGGTGTCGAATAAAGTGAATTTTATAGATACACCTTTTTCTTTTATTTTTTTTCCTTTAACGATTAAATTTGTTTTGGTTTGCTATAACTGACCTATCCTAAGACATTATTTTTTTTTACTCCTACCTCCCATGCCAAAGTCACAATCATGTGCATCTTTGATATTGTTTCTGAAAGATAGTGAGTAAAGAATTTAATTGTAAAATATACAACTGTATGGTTTAAGAGTTTAACTACTTGATGTTTGTATAATGACATTCAATTCCTTAATGGCTCCTTGAATTTTAATTAAAACTAAAACCTTATGCTTTCAAAAGATAAAAAGTAATAATTATATACCCAAGCTGCTAATGAAACTAATAAAACAGAATTATTATAATATATAACTTTTATACTTTAAAAAGAATGCACAATTCTTAAAGTATTTTTAATAATATTACTTTTATATATAAATGTATATATTAAATAATAAATTTAAAGAAATTATAATTTGTTTGTATTGTGAGCTTCTTGAATTTCAATAACTTATTATTAATTGCTATACAAAATCAAAATTTATTCTAAAATATACCTTTTAAAAGTGTTGGGAATATTGTCCATAAGTGGGATCAATTGGCAAAAATTTGGGATGAATTTGCATGTGGGACCAATTGACAAGATACCCACCTCTTTAATATACTAACCTTTAGAATATGATATACAGTTCCTTCTCTTTATAAATCATGGTAATTTTTGTAAGATCTGATTTTACATCAAAATACTTCACCTGCAATATAGATATGACATATATTTGTACTGAACTTAGCCAACAACTTAATGATTAAAGCACAATAAGCATAAGACTAATAAGTACATTTTTAAGTTATTTCACCTGTTTAATTATTTTCAATACGTTTTGTGTTGCCTTCTTTATAGTCCGTTGGGACGACCCTACTTAACACATATTTTGTTCTTCTTCAAAAACCTTTCGGTCAGTTGGAACCAAACCACAATGTATATATTTAGCAACCCCCTTAATTTAAGAACTTTATTAGAACAATATAAAGTTTAAACAAGTAGTATCACAAATTTCGTCACTACTATTTTCAGAGAAAATATACAAAGATGTGTCAAGCCACAGAACAGATCCCTTGTTTGTCAAAACACCTACAGTCTGTAAGGCTTTTCAGCGCCTACAAGATCACGGAATAGTAGTACTTACAGGAAGGGAAGGTACCGGAAAGTCTAAAATGTGCTTAGAGCTGGCATCCATGTGTGCAAATATTGACGTCTTACCGTTTGAAATAGATTTGTTAAGTGTTGATAAAAGAGAGTTCGGAAATACGAACATTTTGTACATTATAGATAATGTTAGATTTGATACACACCAAATTACTCAATTACAGAAAATATTACGTTCACTATCGTTGTCCAAAGATCAGTGGATAGTCATAACATGTAGAACTTCCGAATTGGTAATTAGATTCAAAGATGCCTTAAAAGAAATTGACACGTTTATAAACGAATGTTTAGTGAATTTGGATAAAATCATGACAGAAAAGGAAAAGAGAACTATGATTAAACTATACCTTAAAGCCAACAATATAGTAGAAACATCAAACCAGGAAAGTAACTATAATAAGGCAGAAGTAGTTTCAGATGAAACTGTACAGGTTAAATTAGATAGTGAGGCTGTACAAGAGATTATCAAGACCGAGCCATTTTATGGTTTCCCCCTGACAACAGTTCAGTTTTGTCGAGACAGGAGGAATCTGCGTTTAGGTGAAAAATATTTTACTGATCCACCAAAGGCACTTGTAGATGAAATCAAAGAAATATATCGAAATGCAAAAAATGAGAAGAACACTATTGTGATTAATCGGTATACAGTTTTAGTTTATCTTGCAAATGGCGAAGATTTAGTATTGTCAAAAATGGACACTGAAAAATATATTAGGATAATTCATGGTTTCCTTCATAAACTATTGGATGTCAGTACTAGTGAAATAGCTGATGCTGCAAACAGTATGATAGGAAAGTATATTACATTTGAAGAGGAAAGGTATGCATTGATACATCCTTATATATCTAAGGCTGTGTTATTGTCCTCTAAATATTGTGTTGAGAGTTTCCTCTTTCAGAATGGACCTTTTAGTGAAATAAAGGAATTTGTGAGGAGTGCTTTTTATGAACCAGTTGAGGGTGAACTGATATATAGATTAGAACAAAAATCTGACTATAGTTATAATCTATTTGACAGATTATTGAGTGATGCTTGGAAAGGAATAGGTCCTCCAATGGAGATTTATAGATATATGTACAATCAATTTATAAAATTACGTGACGATACCTTCATACAAGTAGTTTTTAAAAAGGTTAGTGATAAATATGACAATGTCACACCAGATGCTGATGCACAAGTACATGGTGAAAGTTCTACAGTGTCTGTACAGCAGATTGTTTCCATGCTTCATGAACTTACAGGTCATGGAAATGATACATATATTTATCAACACAAATCACTGCCTAATGTTGTTGTATCATTTGGATTGCTCGCTGCATGCAATCATGGGTATTTAAACGATTCACGCAAAGACACATTCAATCACCTTCTGGGAATATTCCATAATTCAGTTCAGCGGAATGTTCACATTGATAAAACTATTGACATAAATGGAAATACATTTTTTCATTATCTGACTTGTTACAATGAGACTGAATCGTGTTGTATTTTAGATACAGATTGTCTGTTGTTAAGATATAACCCGGATAAATTTGGCAAACCAAATAAAATTGGTGTAACACCACTTGAAATTGCAGCATTTATGGGAAAAGTTAATGTTTGCAAACGATTCCTAGTGAAAACCAAATATACAAATCGGATAAAAGGGCGTCTACGTAAGTTGGTAAATGATGGAATGCTTTATTTTTATGAAACTGCAAAGACTTCTCCTGAATTTGATATATCTGTCAACTTTGAAGAGGAAATCAGAAAATCGTTTATATGTGGTAGTAAGGATGACTATATCACATTACGGGATTTATTTGATCAACCACGCATAGACAAGAAGGAAATTGAGAAAACTTTACCGACAGTAGTGAAAACACAGAGTTCAGTCTGTATGATAATATGAACTCATATGAATATTGTCTATAACTAGTACGTCTACTCGACACTCGTATACGAGTGAGCGTTGGGATCATTGGTATCTTGCTATTGGATATTTAGTATGGTAACTCGGCAGTTATTTGTTCCCTAAGAAAAATAGAAAAGAAAACTGACCGAACAACAAGAGCCGAAAATAAACGGACAATTACAAATCTGAATATAGACAAACATACAGCACGCACAAAATCCAAAAGCACAAAAACAGAAAGATAGTAACTCTTACCCAAAAACCATGTGTGCACTCAGGTGCTCGGACGAGTAAGCAGTGCCAGTCTCTAATTAGACACCCGCCGAGGTACTTGTTGTCATGTCTACAAAAACTGTAATCCAAGAATAGGAAACAGCGTTAATTTCCGATCATATTTGAGAGATTGATTTCCCATAACGACCAATTAAGTCATTATATAGAACTTCTGGAGAGATAGATACAACAAACTCTTGTTTGAGTAGTTAAGTAGTCAACAACTGTAGCTACTTTGTTCCCCTCAGTCGATTTAAAATTTATAGAAATGAATTAAATATAAAAAAACATGCCACGCTGGTTGTTGCATCCTCCCAGGTCAGGGGTTTCGAGTCCCATCATTACCCCTGACATCTTACATATATATTTTTCAGTTCTGAATTGAAGTTGCTTCTGACCTTGAGAAACACTTATCAAAATCGTTTTGATTTAATGTGCAGCCATGTCGAACGTAAACAAAAACACGTGTTATGCGAATACTTCGATAATAATAAGGTGTGTGACTAATAATGCGTTTCTTTTATTTTCTCCTCGAATAAAAACATATTTAGGACCTTGTCAATTCAACGAAGATGAAGCTTAATTTTGTACTTGTACTCACAGGGGTTATACCTCATATACATAAACATAGCATGTATGGTAGAATTTTTTTAAGACACTATTGAATCAAATTAAAAAACCAATAAGTTTAATATGGTTTACAAAATAACCACGGTACCCTAAACCCTAACACGATGTACAAATTCTGCTAATTTAAGAAAAAAATCAGTTTGCACTATAAATGGAAACTACTTTTAATCTTCTATCCATGTCTGTAACAAGACATTAGCTATGTAATAAAGTGTCAGTATCTGACTCTTCAGGGACTTACTACTATTTGTAGAAAGAGGGGGAGTAGGATTTTATGGACACAAGTTTTAGTCCAGAAAAACTACACAATCAGTAATCTCAAACTGAGCAAAGAACATATAGGGAAAAAGAAAGTATTTTTAGCAGAATTCTATGTTATAGACCACACATCATTCCCTACCCCCCTTTCTACATAAAGGAAGTGGTTGGTTATTTTTACATGTACATTTTACAGATGTAAAAGAAAACTCAGAAATTAGAGTTGTAACCCTATTACTGTTGAAATATTTCAACAAATTATTGACTTGTATATACCGAAGCATTACTTGTGTATACACTCTGACTAGGTAATCCTGCCTCGTCCCCCAAAGAAAAACTGGATATCATTATATTGCTTACAAATGATAAAAGTGGCCATATAATTCCATTTTAAACAAACAAAATGTATGCGATCAAATGATATAAGTTATTTTCAAAAGTATAATTCAGCTTCTGCTGTTATAAATAGAGGGATCAATGCAATACGACACTAGAAAGTTAGCGTTTGTAATTCTTTTCATAAATTTAAATATTATTGTACATGCTATATTGTATTTACCTCCGACAAGTTTCAACTAGTCATCGAACATGTAGTTTAATTTTAGACCTTTTTGTACCATAACAAGTTAAACTAAACAAAGCTAAATAAAAGTCCCGTTCAGTGTCATAACTAAACTTTCACATGTTGACTGTAAGCTGCATACATGTACAAGAATCACAGCTTATTTTAAGAGAATTTGTCATTTAACTACATAGTTTGCCATGTATTTAATGACAACCCCTCAGCAATAAGGCAGTTTTCCCTGATTTTAATTCTTATGTCTTGCATACTTATTGACTGATTAAAACAAGTGCCTTGTCATAGCCAAAAATTGGACTTGCAGCTTTTGCATTTATTTCTTTAAACTAAGCAGTAATGAAGTAAAACCTAAGATTTATGTGTACTAGTACATGTTCAATACCAAAACATGACCATATACATGTAGAGAGAAAACTACACTATATTGATGGGAAAAGTCGCTTGAAAATATACATATATCTTGTATCAACAAATTTATTTTGCAAAATCAAAACTATCAATATATTTCTTAAAACCCAAATTTGGAGCCCAAACTAAATGTAATTTTTCAATTTTAGTTAAGTTAATGTACTGATGTAGGTTTGCAATCTTATTAAACTTTCATTTTACCAAAATGAGACATAATTGGGTCATTTAGAACCTTAATAAGCAGATATTCAAATATCAACCTTTAATTGTGGTCTGTATTTAGCATTCCAATACTTATAAATTATTTAAGGATTGTTTTCAATTGCTGGTTAGATTATTGGATATAAACGACTTTGGGTCGATTTACGATGAATAAACCGCGAAGCGGTTTAAGTTGCAGCGTAAATCGATCCAAAGTCGTTTATATAGTATTCTAGCATTCTATAGTAAAAATGAAGTAATAAAAACAATATTTTACAAGTAAACAAATAATATTTGCAATTCACAATTTTAGTGTCGTCACTTGTTGTTTGCGGAAGATTTCAGGTATAGTCAACGTCATCAATACATCTTATTATGACGTCACAGTCACGTGCTGAAAAACCAAGTTAGGTGATACGAAATAATCAACTTTGCTCATATATTGAGTATTTAAAAGAAATTAAAATATTATTAGATACATTTATGTCTAGCTTATGTGACAATTTATGTTCTACTAAGAGGTTCCATTTACCCAAATGAAGCAGCTGTTTGTGATTCAGCACCCAAGGGTTTAAAAATATTATCTGGTAGAGCAGTTTAGGTAGTTAGTCATCTACTATTGATCACTATTGCGGATGGGGCCTAGCTGCTGACAGGGTGCGCTTAACTCCTATCTTTATTGACAATTATTGCAAGTTTTCTTACCGAAACAGGGTCCATCCTTCTTTGTCTAAAAAAATCCATGACTTGTCAAGAACTTCTAGTAGTATGTAAACATTTTCCTTGACCGATTTTAGCATGACAATGTCATTGACACTTGCAATTTTACACAGAAAATGAGATAAAGGCACTGATAGTAGAAATTTTTCCGCTGGAACTTTGTTTTAATTTTTTATAATGAGAAATACGTGATTTGAAAGAAATACACGTACACATGGTTCATAAACCTTTTGTTGTCTTAAAATTCATTACTTTTATCATAATTGTGTGATTAAATTATTTTTCAAGGCCTTGAATTTGTTTTTGTTAGCTCACCTGGACCGATAGCTTTTGCTATCACTTGGCGTCCGTCGTCTGTAGTCCGTCGTCTGTCGTCCTTCGTAAACTTTTTCAAAAATCTTCTCCTCTGGAACAACTTGTAAGTTTGTACCCAGGGTGTTGATCAACAGACAAATATGGCCGCTGTTACTAAAAATAGAACATGCGGATCAACACAGGTTTTTGATCATTATCTAAAAACTATAAAAGCTATAGAGAAAATCGTTACTTCAAATTGATCAGCACATTAAGGTCTACAACAGTTGCTTTAGTGCGAAGTTGTGTATTGGCGTCTTATAGGAGTTATTGCCCTTTTTTGACGATTTTTGACAAAATTTTTGGTATTTACAATATAACCTGAAAACTATATATACGAGGTAGAGTGAAACTGTAAAAGGCAAAAATGATCAGCAATAAAAGCCCTACAATTCACTTGATTTGTCTGAAATTGTCAGATGACTCCTTATATGAGTTATTAAGTAGTAATTTTTTATGAAATTTTCCGTTTTTGTCCTGTAACTTTAAACTGTAAATAGCAAAAATGATCAGCAATACAAGCCCTACAAATTACTATTAAGTCTGAAATTGTCAGATGACTCCTTATAGGAGTTATTGCCCTTAAACTGCAATTTTTTATGAAATTTTCCGTTTTTTCTCCTGTAACTTAACATAACAGCTAGAGTGAAATAATAAATTGCAAAAATGATCAGCAAAAAAGCCCCACAATTCATTTAATTGGTCTGAAATTGTCAGATGACTCCTTATAGGGGTTATTGCCCTTAAATGACAATTTTGTTATGAAATTTTCTATTTTTGTCCTGTAACTTGAAAACTATAGTAGCTAGATTAAAACTGTAAATTGCACAAATGATCAGCAATAGAAGCCCTACAAATGATTGCTTAGTCCAAAATTGCAAGATGACTCTTTATAGGAGTTATTTCCCTTTCATTATGAATTTGACAAATGAATAGTTTTTATGCCCCCGTGACGACATGTCGGGGGGCATTAAGTTTTACTCATGTCTGTCTGTCCGTACGTACGTCGAACAAATTTCCGTCAAGCTTTTCTCAGAAACCGTACATGAGAACAATTTTAAATTTGGCAGAGTGGTTCAGTATCATAAGTTGTACGTCCTAAGCGAATTTCAGACCTGTCAGACAACTACTTCCTGTTTGGGACTTCATTTGTACGTAAACACGTCCGTCTGTATGTACAATTTCCGTCAAGCTTTTCTCAGAAACCGTACATGAGAACAATTTGAAATTTGGCAGGATGGTTCAGTATCACAAGTTGTACGTCCTTAGCGACTTTCAGACCTGTCGTCCAACTACTTCCTGTTTGCGATTGGGCCGATATGAAAATGTGTTAACATGAGTATGAAAATTTCCGTCAAGCTTTTCTCAGAAACCGTACATGAGAACAATTTGAAATTCGGCATTGTGGTTCAGTATCACAAGTTGTACGTCCTAAGCGACTTTCAGACCTGTCGGGCAACTACTTCCTGTTGCGACTGGGCCGATATGAAAATGTGTTACCACGAGTATGAAAGTTTCCGTCAAGCTTTTCTCAGAAACCGTACACAAGAACAATTTAAAATTTGGCAGGGTGGTTCAGTACATAAGTTGTACATCCTAAGCGACTTTCAGACCTGTTGGACAACTACTTCCTGTTTGGGACTTACTTTAGCGTGGGCATCCGTGTCCCATGGACACATTCTTCAATTTTTTATTATAAATTAGTCTATAACACACCTATTTGTAGAGTAAAACTGTAAATTTCTAAAGTACCCTAAAGGACAATGCCTAAAAACCATTTAATTTTCAGAAATTGTAGATGGCACCTTATAGGAGTTATTGTATTTAACAAATTTTTTTAAGAAATGTTTAGTTTTTGCACAGTAACTTAAAAGCTATAACAACTAGACTGAAACTGTCAATTTCAAAAATTTAAATATAGTTAAAGTCATTTGGATTCCAGGTGAGCGATTACAGGCTCCTGGGAGCCTCTAGTTTAAATTCCATGACTTTTCCAGGATTTTGTGACCCGTTAGAACCGTGTCGAAGGTTGGCAGTTTTCCTGGTACACCGACTAAATCCCCAAAACACTACATGCCATGATATAGCTGATATACTGCACAAATCTATCCCCTTTTGCTTTAACCTGGCATTTTGGGGTATTCGTATGCAAATTGATATCATATACTATGTTGGAAGGGTTGGTCTAAAACACGGAAGTGGGAAAAACCGGAAGCATAAAACACATATTTTTTGTTCATAACTTTTGAACGGGTGAACATAAAATAAAAAATTAAAATGCCTCTGGAAGGTATTAAATAGATCTTTATGAAGATGTATAGTTGCATGCAATTATTAATAAAGTACATCAAATTGTCAGGTTGGAACTTGTATTTCTCCGAAATGCTTCAACCCAGTCAACTAATTGATAGTGTTTGGTAAAGGTTATTCATTTAGCTTCAAAATGATATATAGTTTAAATAATAGAATTGAAAGAATAGTATAGAATAGTTCGTCGGAAGCATGCTTTGTTGGAAAAGTAAAACTTCGAATTTTCAACTTGGAACTCTAATTTCTCAAAAACCTAACAACCCGATCAAAGTTTGATCAGGGTCCCTTGTTCGCCTTGGAAGGGTCCTACTTAACGCAGAGAAGTGCAGAGAAATGCAGAGAAGTAATCAAAAAATGATTTATTCGATTAAATAAAGGTTTATTATATATGTTTGTTATATTTTGTATAAATTTATCAAAATTGACAAAAATACGACCTTATTTCTATATAATTCGTCTGTGAATGGACGATTTCGAGCAGTTCGACGATGTTTACATAGATTGTAATGGCTGACAGTAGAGAGCTGTAACTGTATCACACATGATATTTATTATGTAATAAGTATGATTCGGAACAATTTTATCACAAAGAACACTTTTCTGTGAAAAAAATTGTTATTAAGACCATAATAAAGAGTGATTTCATAGTAAGTAAACCAAGTGTACATTCTCGTACATTGTGTAAACAAATGTGCATATAATTACACCACGATTACCGGTTAAATTCCGGATTCACAGTTCATATTGGACAACCTACAATGAATAAAATATACAATGTATAATGGAAGAGCCCCCATGCCACGGGCTCAAGGCTATGAACTATGTGGAGGTGGGCCCATTAATTCTTTAAACTAAATTATTGTGACCCCCCATTTTATTTGAAAATTTTTTGAGATTAACAAGATGCTAAAAGAAGAATACAAAACCTCGTCAAATATAACTTTTTGGAAACTAAGAGGACTGGTAAATCCACCACGAAATGCTTTTGTTGATGGTGTCCACCTGACAGAACATTACGAGCAAGTTTATGCCAAACAGATAAAACTTGCATTATTTTGTAAATTGTTTAATGAATTCAATTTTTGATACATTTTGTAAAATAAAACTTGTTCTAATTGTTCTTTTATTGTCTTTCATTATAAGGGTTTTTTCTATGTATAACGGAATAAATTTATGACGCCTTTAATTACGTACCGTACTTAAAACCGATCCACCCCAACACCACCCAGATTTTACAGCTCAGTTTTTCAGTCGCCATATTGAATTTACATCGAACATTGGGAACAATTATTATCATTATTATATGAAATATTATAAATTCAAAGTTCATTATTTAAAAAATATTAAATTTTGTATACACTAACTCTATATATATTTATTTATGAAAATAAACCATTATTTATGTTTCTCTTGTACTTCTCTCCATTGTAGGCCATTACATCCTATGTAGACATCGTCAAACTGCTCGAAATTGGCCACTAAATGATATATTATGTAAAAAAAATGGTCTTATTTATGTTCATTTCTACACTATATAACATATATATATATATAATAAACTTAAATTTAATCAAATAAACCATTTTGTAATTACTTCTCTTCACTTCTCTGCATTTCTCTGCACTTCTCTGCGTTTAGTATGACCGCCTTGGAATTGGCTACAAATTGATATTTGATTAACGAGAAGATATGAACAATGTTGACAGGAAGCGTCCCTTGTCGCGCAAAAGCTCATCAAACTATTTTCGTCCTAATTAAAGTTTTATTACACAGGTAAATTGATTGGTGTGTTATTATTAAATTTAATTAAACAAGTTATAATTAACATCATATATAATAATGGAGGTCTCCTTTTGTACTTAAACATTATGACAAATTTTTTAAGTCGTCAATTCAAAATCATTCCGGAAAATGGATCATAAATAAATATCCAGGCATGTTCGACCCTTCTGGTGTAACAGATATGATCCTACCAAAAAATAGTTTGTCTCGATTATATTAAAGAATATTTCAAAAATGAAAAACCATTCATTTTAGAAAATAATCTGCAAGATGACACGTATGAAACATCAAAGGTTATTGACCAAACAGATGAAGAGGCAGGCTGTAATAACAACTAAATTAGGTGTTGAAAAAGATAACCTATATTTTGATAAGATAATGCCCACAGCATATGGCTTGTATTGCTCAAGGCAGAAAAATATCGTCTGCACATATAAAATTTATTCAAAAGTACATGAGGGAACATTAAGTATAATTTGTTGTTTGTAAAGGGCACATTTTAATCAAATGTCTAAAAATATAGTTGGCTTTGATCTATTTAATAGCCCCCCCCCACCCCCTACCCCCAACCCCCAAGGACCTTTTAAATTTTTATTCTATGTTAACTCTTTCAAAAGTTATGAACAAAAATATATGTGTTTTATGCTTCCGGTTTTTATACTTCCGCGTTTTATACCAACCCATATAACAATAGTCTCCTGCTTTCATCGGGCGAGTCTTTAAGCCCGTGAGTTGAAGTACACAAAATTTCAAAGCCCGTGACTTCAAGTACGCAACTTTAATAATATGTCTAAATACCACAAAAAAACAGAAGAATCGAACGATCCCGGAATAATAAAACAACGGCGTATACAGTAATTTTGCTAACTTAGCAGAAGGGATTGTTGATTGACTACAAATTTAAAGTGAATCGGGACTCGTCACGCTCCACTGATTTCCTAAAGTGTTACGTAATATTCGTAATCTACATGTCTAATATAATATAGAGAAACTCAAAATCTTAATGCAAAATCGAAAATTTAATTATAATAAAGCAAGTAAATTTATTTTAGGAGTAAAATTACTGCTGAGGGGTGGAGGGGGGGGCAAGATCTTTTCTGTTGATGTGTTTGGGCATTTTTACTTGTGTGTTAACTGTTTTTTTTTTAAATAAAGCAACTGTTAACTGTTTGTCAACCATTAGCTGTTGTTTGTTTTCCTAAAAATTGACAATTTTGTTACCTGTTATAATGAAAATAAAAACCATGTTTGCTGTTCATAGTATTACTATTGCCATTCGTTGACATTCTGCTAGCTGTTATTTGTTTTTTCATTTTTTTCATGTAAATTGCTGTTATCATTATTTTAAATTTACTGTTACATGTATTTGTTTTGGGAAAAATTGTAAATCTATTAATGGACCACCTCTAGCCCACCTAGCTCACTGCTGTAGCAGAGATTGATAGGTAGATGCCTATTATTTTCCTGTAATTATTACCCTATATAATATATGATGCGATTGGAAAAAAATACCAATATTTTCAAGTGACCTTCTTTTTTGTTTAAATCATTGGATAGCAATAGGCTTAAATGATGCTCTATCAAGGACATCCTGATATAATCTTAATAGCAAATCAGTTGCAGTTGTCATGAGATGCATAAATTCCATAAGCTGGAGTGGATCAGACTTTTGTCATACAGCATTGTACAAAGCCTTCCAGGTGTGTCAATTTCAATATTTAGATCCAAATATGAATGATTCCTAGATTCTTCTGTCTTCTGTCATAAGTCATAAGTGTCTTTCATCTCTAGTTCCTGAATCTTATGAAAAGATCATAGATAATTCTTAAATTGTTGTGATTATATAGGTATGAATTATGGCTTCAATTCTTTACAACAATGTAATTTTATCAAGTTCCTGTTGCAACTATGACATTTTCAAGTGGCTTTCAAGTGATGTTAAAAAAGAAACAAAAACAAAAAAACCAACAATCAAAATTTTTATTTACATGTATTATAATGATAACTCAAAAATGATAAACTCACTCTATTTTAATACTATAGTTATAAATTCTTAAACATTATTCATTTTAATTAAATTCAAAAATGACTTTCAGTTTATCATATTTAACTTTTAAACTATAATAGAAACATAACAAACTACTATATAATTTATAAAATTTAAAACATATCTCTACACAGGCCCGTGACTTCACATACAGACTGTTTTACATAGCTATGCAGGCACGTGACTTCAAATACAGACTCAAATATATTTATACAGGCCAGTTACTTCATATACAGACTATTACATATCTACACAGGCCTGGACTTTACATACAGACTGTGTAACATATTTATACAGGCCCCTGACTTCAAATTCAGTCTCTATAATACATCTATACAGTCCTGTGACTTCACATACAGTCTCTATACTACATCTATACAGGCCCATGACTCATACAGACTCTATTACATATCTATATTGGTCCGTGACTTCACGTACAGACTTTATAACATAATACAGGCCCATGACTTCACATACAGACTGTATAACATATTTATACAGGCCCGTGACTTCATATACAGACTATAACATATTTATACAAATAAAGACTATTATATATCTTTACAGGCCAGTGAGTTCATATACATTTATATCGGCCCCTGACTTCACATAACAGACTCTATTACATATCTATATTGGTCCGTGACTTCACGTACAGACTTTGTAACATATCTATACAGGCCCATGACTTCACATACAGACTCTATAACATATCTATACAGGTCCGTGACTTCACATACAGACTCTATTACATATTTATACAGGCCAGTGACTTCATATACAGACTCTATAACATATTTATATCGGCCCGTGACTTCACATACAGACTATAACAAATCTATATAGGCCCGTGACTTTACATAGACTGTATAACATATATATACAGGACCGTGACTTCACATACAGACTCTATAATACACCTTTACAGGCTCATGACTTCACATACAGACTGTATAACATCTATACAGGCGCGTGATTTCACATACAGACTATATTTTAATTATATTGAACTATAACATATTTACACAGGCCTGTGACTTCACATGCAGACTATAACATATTTATACAGGCCCGTGACTTCAAATACAGACTCTATAACATATCTATACAGGCCTGTGACTTCACATACAGACTGTATAACATATCTATACAGGCCCGTGACTTCAAATACAGACTGTATAACATATCTATACAGGTCCGTGACTTCAAATACAGACTCTATAACATATCTATACAGGCCCGTGACTTAACATACAGACTGTATAACATATCTATACAGTCCCGTGACTTCACATACAGACTCTATAACATATCTATACAGGCTCGTGACTTCACATACAGACTCATAACATATCTATACAGGTCCGTGACTTCAAATACAGACCCTATAACATATCTATACAGGCTCGTGACTTCACATACAGACTCTATAACATATCTATACAGGCCCGTAACTTCACATACAGACTCATAACATATCTATATAGGTCCGTGACTTCAAATACAGACCCTATAACATATCTATACAGGCTCGTGACTTCACATACAGACTCTATAACATATCTATACAGGCCCGTGACTTCACATACAGACTCTATAACATACCTATACAGGCTCGTGACTTCACGTACAAACTCTTATTACATATCTATACAGGCCCGTGACTTCACATACAGACTATATAACATATCTATACAGACCCGTGACTTCACGTACAGACTCTAACATATCTATACAGGCCCGTGACTTCACATACAGACTCTATAACATATCTATACAGGCCTGTGACTTCACTTACAGACTCTATAACATATCTATACAGGCCCGTGACTTCAAATACAGACTGTATAACATATTTATACAGGCCCGTGACTTCACGTACAGACTCTATAACATAACTATACAGGCCCGTGACTTCACATACAGACTCTATAACATATTTATGTCGTCCCGTGACTTCGCATACAGACTATAACAAATCTATATAGGCCCGTGACTTCACATACACTGTATAACATATATATATACAGGCCCGTGACTTCACATACAGACTCTATAATACACCTATACAGGCTCATGACTTCACATACAGACTGTATAACATCTATACAGGCCCGTGACTTCACATACAGACTATATTTTAATTATATTGAACTATAACATATTTATACAGGCCCGTGACTTCAAATACAGACTCTATAACATATCTATACAGGCCTGTGACTTCACATACAGACTGTATAACATATATATACAGGCCCGTGACTTCAAATACAGACTGTATAACATATCTATACAGGTCCGTGACTTCAAATACAGACTCTATAACATATCTATACAGGCCCGTGACTTAACATTCAGACTGTATAACATATCTATACAGTCCCGTGACTTCACATACAGACTCTATAACATATCTATACAGGCTCGTGACTTCACATACAGACTCATAACATATCTATACAGGTCCGTGACTTCAAATACAGACCCTATAACATATCTATACAGGCTCGTGACTTCACATACAGACTCTATAACATATCTATACAGGCCCGTAACTTCACATACAGACTCATAACATATCTATACAGGTCCGTGACTTCAAATACATACCCTATAACATATCTATACAGGCTCGTGACTTCACATACAGACTCTATAACATATCTATACAGGCCCGTGACTTCACATACAGACTCATAACATATCTATACAGGTCCGTGACTTCAAATACAGACTCTATAACATATCTATACAGGCCCGTGACTTCACGTACAAACTCTTGTTACATATCTATACAGGCCTGTGACTTCACATACAGACTATATAACATATCTATACAGACCCGTGACTTCACGTACAGACTCTAACATATCTATACAGGCCCGTGACTTCACATACAGACTCTATAACATATCTATACAGGCCTGTGACTTCACTTACGGACTCTATAACATATCTATACAGGCCAGTGACTTCAAATACAGACTGTATAACATATTTATACAGGCCCGTGACTTCACGTACAGACTCTATAACATAACTATACAGGCCCGTGACTTCACATACAGACTGTATAACATAACTATACAGGCCGCTGACTTCACATACAGACTCTATTACATATTTATACAGGCCCATGACTTCACATACAGACCCTATAACATATCTATACATGCCCATGACTTCACATACAGACTCTATGACATATTTATACAGGCCCATGACTTCACATACAGACTCTATAACATATTTACACAGGCCTGTGACTTCACATACAGACTCTATAATATATCTATAGAGGCCTGTGACTTCACATACAGACTGTATAACATATATATACAGGCCCGTGACTTCAAATACAGACTGTATAACATATCTATACAGGTCCGTGACTTCAAATACAGACTCTATAACATATCTATACAGGCCCGTGACTTAACATTCAGACTGTATAACATATCTATACAGTCCCGTGACTTCACATACAGACTCTATAACATATCTATACAGGCTCGTGACTTCACATACAGACTCATAACATATCTATACAGGTCCGTGACTTCAAATACAGACCCTATAACATATCTATACAGGCTCGTGACTTCACATACAGACTCTATAACATATCTATACAGGCCCGTAACTTCACATACAGACTCATAACATATCTATACAGGTCCGTGACTTCAAATACAGACTCTATAACATATCTATACAGGCCCGTGACTTCACGTACAAACTCTTGTTACATATCTATACAGGCCTGTGACTTCACATACAGACTATATAACATATCTATACAGACCCGTGACTTCACGTACAGACTCTAACATATCTATACAGGCCCGTGACTTCACATACAGACTCTATAACATATCTATACAGGCCTGTGACTTCACTTACAGACTCTATAACATATCTATACATGCCCGTGACTTCAAATACAGACTTTCCTACCGCAGGTCGGGGGTTCTCTCCGGGTACTCCGGCTTCCTCCCCCAATAAAAACTGGACGCCATGAAATAGCTGAAAAATTGCTGAAAGTGGCGTTAAAACACCATTCAAACAAACAAACAAACAATCAAATACAGACTGTATAACATATTTATACAGGCCCGTGACTTCACGTACAGACTCTATAACATAACTATACAGGCCCGTGACTTCACATACAAACTGTATAACATAACTATACAGGCCGCTGACTTCACATACAGACTCTATTACATATTTATACAGGCCCATGACTTCACATACAGACTCTATAACATATCTATACAGGCCCATGACTTCACATACAGACTCTATGACATATTTATACAGGCCCATGACTTCACATACAGACTCTATAACATATTTACACAGGCCTGTGACTTCACATACAGACTCTATAACATATCTATACAGGCCCATGACTTCACATACAGACTCTATCAGCGGCCTGTATAGATATGTTATACAGTCTGTATGTGAAGTCCTGGGCCTGTATAAATATGTTATACAGTCTGTATATGAAGTCAAAGGCCTGTATAAATATGTTATTGAGTCTGTATGTGAAGTCCTGGGCCTGTATAAATATGTTATACAGTGTATTTGAAGTCACGGGCCTTATTAAATATGTTTTAAAGTGTGTATGTGAAGTCACGGGCCTGTATAGTTTTGTTATAGAGTCTGTATGTGAAGCCACGGGCCTGTATAAATATGTAATAGAGTTTGCACGTGAAGTCACGGGCCTGTTGAAGTCACGGGCCTGTATGGATATGTTATTGAGTCTGTATGTGAAGTCATGGGCCTGTATAAATATGTTGTAAAGTGTGTATGTGAAGTCACGGGCCTGTATAGTTATGTTATAGAGTCTGTATTTGAAGTCACGGGCCTGTATAGATATGTTATAGAGTCTGTATGTGAAGTCACGGGCCTGTATAGTTATGTTATAGAGTCTGTATTTGAAGTCAGAGGCCTGTATAGATATGTTATTGAGTCTGTATGTGAAGCCACGGGCCTGTATAAATATGTAATAGAGTTTGTACGTGAAGTCACGGGCCTGTTGAAGTCACGGGCCTGTATAGATATGTTATTGAGTCTGTATGTGAAGTCACGGGCCTTTATAGATATGTTATTTAGTCTGTATTTGAAGTCACGGACCTGTATAGATATGTTATAGAGTCTGTATTTGAAGTCACGGAACTGTAAAGATATGTTATACAGTCTGTATTTGAAGTCATGGGCCTGTATAGATATGTTATAGAGTCTGTATGTGAAGTCACGGACCAATATAGATATGTAATAGAGTCTGTATGTGAAGTCACAGGCCTGTATAGATATGTAATAGAGTCTGTATGTGAAGTCATGGGCCTGTATAAATATGTTATCAGGTTTGTATGTGAAGTCACGGGCCTGTATAGATGTGTTATAGTCTGTATGTGAAGTCACGGGCCTGTATATCCCCGGTAGATATGTTTTAGAGTTTTGTTGTGAAGTCAAAGGCCAGAATGAACATGTACTCAAGTCTGTTTGTTTTGTCTAGGGTCTGTATAAATATTAATATTGTGTTGAAGTGGGATAGCTTGAAATTACATTTATACATAAAAAGAAACACAAATTTTGTCAAATGTACAGAACAGAAAAGCCATTTCATTTAATAATTGTTGTAATCTACTTAATTTGCTGTATTCTAGAAAACAAATAGCTATTTCATTTCAGGTCCTTTTCAACTATTTTTAACTTATTAAAACAAAAGTTGTACAAGGTCTATAAATCAAGTTGATTAACACTATCACATTCATCATGTTATGTCACTCTGTGTCTGCTATATCATAGGCCAAAAGTATTGCTAAGAATAAAAGCAGTTACCAAAACCATAAAGATTAAAAACTATATGACTGTATATAATAATAAACTTCAACAATATACTCCTACAATAGTTTTTTGACTAGTAACTCCTTGAAATGTGTAACGACATTCTTAATTTCTTCCTAAGACAACAAATTCCAAAATTAAACCTGTGTGTGTGTGTCATTTTAATTTATTTAATGGAAGGGGTGTAAAACAACACTCAGAAATAAAAACAATCAGAAAAACTTATACTGAATTGAAAACAGTTTTTGTTTAGTTTAGCAAATACAATATTATGCTATATTGTAAAATGACCATCCTACAAAAGTGTGGTTATCATACAAGAAACTAAGTTGACTTTACACAGTTGATGCAAAAAGCTCTGTTGTGAAAATTTACCAAATTTTTACAGGAGACAATAGCCATAATTAATAAAAAATGAATTTATAATACTCAATTTTATTAACAATACTTTTTTTTAATTATGATTCAACTTAAAAATTATGCACTTTTTTATAAGTCATTTTATTGATTTAAAAAAGAAAGAAAAGCATTAACAAGTCTCATTACATGCATTTAAAATCTATTGTAACATAAAGAAATAGTTTTAAAAATTTAAACAACAACTGCTACATCATAAGTAGTCCATATTATAAAGGAAATGGCAAAGAAAAGAAATAAATTCAGGAACAAATATAATTTGTATAAAGCAATGACATAAAAAGAAACTGTGAAAGAAAAAGTGATGAAGATGTTGATATAAATAGCTATATATAAAATGTGATTCTGATTACCACACTTAGACTTACCGTGTCTTGATAAACTACAATTAATTTTATTGCATAAATTGTTAATCATTTTTCTTTAATTACATTTTAGATAATACAATACATGTATATGAAAATCATCTATTTCTCCTGTTACTTATCGTGTTTATGTAGCACACATTGGATTTATTCTTTTTATTTTTTTCCTATAGGAAGCTGTTAACCCAAACTAAGTACTTGATAAAACATATTATGAAAGTTTCTAGCATATATTTGTTGCAGAATATACAATGAATGAACAAAAGCAAAGACAAAAACATCTATGTTCTGAAACTATGTTTGTTAATATACATGCAATTTAAATATAATAATAAACTGTTAACACAGAAATATGTCTTGCCTGACATAACCAATAAATGTCTAAAATGAAATAAAACACAACTCAAAATCAATTTATTTACGTTCAGTGAACAATGACTGTGGGGGCATATGGATAAAGCTATCTTGGATCTACAATGGTGCTGAAGCAACTGCATACATGTACCAAATATCATTTGTCTGGCATGATTTTTTTTTGAATGGTGTTTTAACGCCACTTTCAGCAATTTTTCATTTCATGGCGTCCAGTTTTTATTGGGGGAGGAAGCCGGAGTACCCGGAGAGAACCCCCGACCTGCGGTAGGAAAACTGGCAATCCTTGTCAATTAAGATTGGAGTCGAGTACACCCTGCCTGAAGTGAGAATCGAACCCGCAATCTCAGTGTTGACAGACCACGGGATCAATAGTAGACGAACTACCTTGACCACTCGGCCACCGAGGCCCCTCTGGCATGACTTGTAAAACAGATGTTAGAAGAACTCTTACATGTAATATTTAAACAAAGTAAAATGTCAAAGTCAGTGGACCATGAAGCATATGCATAAAGTGATCTTGGATTTGATCTACCATGCTGAAGCAAATGCATACCGTATAACTGGTAATTTTTGCGGTAATTTAATTTTTTCATTATTTCGCGGTTGACACTCGACCGCAAAATTTAAAATCGCATAAAAAAGTATGTAGTATTCCTATCCGCAAATAACGGTAAAGTTTCACAAACTTGTGTCGGTCGATATATTTTGTTAACCCTTCGGGATATTAATTATCTCGGTGGTAAATAAAAATCATCGAAGCGAAGTGAATAGTTTTCTCGTTTTCGGAGTTTTAATAAAATATTCAACCTAAATCATTCACTATAAAAACACAAATAAATTTTTCCTTAATTGTTATTGTCCATCAGATAGATACAAAATAAAAGATGTTTTTACACGAAACAAAAACACCAACAAATTTTCCTTTATTGTTATTGTCTACCGGTATATAACACAAAGGATGTTTATACAAGAAACCTTGATTAATCCGTTATTTATTTAGTTGGTTTTTTTTCCATGACAAAAATGTATATTATGTGATATAGTTTGTATTTTGTCTACTATTATAATATGTATTGTATTCATTAACTGAATCTCTATTAAGAGGACATAAAGAATGAATGAAAAAGTTCTATCAGAAATTGATTATTACTGCAATACCAATTAATAAAAAACTCATTGTTTTTCATGCTTTTAAGATTTTAAGATTTTAATGTATAGAAAAAAATGTGTACTTTTGATTCACCCTATCTACTTCCGGTAAATATAAACGACAACAGAAATAAAAACTCAACATTTTTTTGTTAAAGATGTAAAACCGCAAAAATTAAAATCAGCAAAAATAAAATATCAGAATTTTAATCCCAATCCGCAAAAATTTCACACCGCAAAAATTACCGGTTATACGGTATATCAAATATTGTTGGTCTGACATGATTATCAGAAAAAACTTACATGTCCTATATAAATAATATAATTATTGACGTTTGATGTAGTAAATATATATTAATTATTAGTATTTTTTTTCGCAAGACAAGGATTATCAGGTCTATATCAGATGAGCTCGTAGAGCGAATCTGATATGGACCTGATAATCCTTGTCAAGCGAAAAAAAATACTAATATTTTTTTTATCGGTAATTTCTCAATTTAAATACATCTTTTTTATTTGTTTTCGGTTTTTTTGACACATTTGATGTTATTTTGCTTTGTAATAGTGCCGTTTTTACGGTAAGAATCTGTGTACTACTTCTTTTGTACAATTGTAATGCGTAATGCGGTCTGACATGACGTCACTTCTACCTCATTCATTCAAAAACTGTTAAAGCGATTGTACGCACGGAGACGGAGGGAATTGAATGGAGAGGAAATGTCAATCTGGAACCATTTTCAGCGTTAAGAAAAAGTTTAAAGAGGTAAGGTTATAATGTTTGAAAACTATATTAATGTTTCTTCACAGAAGAAAATGATTCTGATTACGATTTCTTTCACTGACCGGCTTGGCCGTGTGCATGTCAGTTATTCCGTTTATGGGGCTACCGATATTGAAAAATCAATCCATATTGATTTCTTACCCCCTAAATATGTAATGAAAATTGCTGCCTGTGTAACACCAAATAATTAGTTGCCTATAGTATAAAGGGCTATAGCCTATCTATACTTTCAAGACACGTTTATCGCCGAAATTCGAGAGTACTGCCATACAAAAAAGGGGGGTATTGTATGTATATACATTGTTCGTTATTCTTATTTCAGGAGATGAATAAGATACTCTCTAGATACTGATTGTGTGTTGCGTTTTATATTTTGTAACACTTCTTAGTGTTTGGACAGGTCTGATTAATTGCAGCATAGATGTTGTATTGTTTTTTTTCGTGATGTTTGTTTTCCTTAATAATAATGAGCTTCGGTCAGTGATGCGCGATTGGTCAAAAAGTAAGGCAGATTCTTCCGCAATGTGTTCGCGCATGACAAATGACCAACAGCTGATAATTTCTAGTATCACTAGTCGTTGTTCTTCTGAACGTTGATACTAATTTTATTAGTAGTAAAGATCAAAGGAAATTGTAACAAATTACCGATAAAAGGATTTATCAATCCTAGAAAGTTATATTTGATGAAGCCGAAGTCCAAGTGCAAATATCACCTTTCTAGGAGTGATAGATCCTAATATCAACCAAAATAAAATTTTATGCTGTTTTGTTCTATGGCAACCAAGGTTTTATGGGAATTAAAAATTATCTTTCAAGCTTGCCATTAATTACTAGTTCAAATTTAACATAATTTAATTCTAACAACGGAAAAACCAATAAAGGTATAAGGTTTAATAGGACGACTTTATGGAAAATGATATTTCTATTTTAGAAGCAAATACAACGTTTGGAATGTTATGTTAAAACCTCCAACAGGCAGATGAACTTTTGCGCCATGATAATAAAGTTCTGTCAAGAAAAATTGTTACAGCCTATGAGATTTTAAAGCTAAAACTGGTCATATAATCATGTGGGGCATATGCATGAAGGTGGGAGGGCCTTAAAGTTGATCTACAATGGTGCTCATGCAACTGAATATCAGATATCAATGTTCTGACATGACTAGAAGTTGTAAAACAGACGTCATCAAAAACTCAATTGTGAAAGCCGCTGCCTGCTACATGTACTACTACACCGCCACAACAACCATACCTAAGCCTTGCCTTCCACGACTATTGTCGCAGGCAAGACAAAAAAAACTAACGAACTTATTTTTACCTCTTTTATGTTCAACCTTCTATTCTTCACATAAGTCTGTAAATGTTTATTTTCTGCATACCAATTATTTGAAGTCAAATCTTCAAGGGCAACATGATACTCCTCTTCAGTTGCAGCATAAGCAATATATCTCATCTTTTCAAGAAAGTCATCTCAAATAAACTTGTAATCTATAAAAAAAGGCCATTAACATGATTAAAGCATCAATGTTTATACATGTATATTAACACCAATTGATGTTCACTTTTAAATGAGTACAATTGTGTGTTTTAATTTGAAAAGCAAGACTTAATTACACTGTATGAGGCCCTGAAATCCTAAATATGCCGGTTTTCAAAAGTTAGACAATGTGTACTAAAAGACTAAAATTCAGAAAACAATAATACATATCACATCTTGGCATACTTGACACCTTTTAAATGAACATGCAAACCATTTACCTAATTTTGGGGTTATAGCAACCTGTATCAAATGTACACATCATTAGACTTATTATCTCTGTTGTATATTGCTGAATGTAAAAATATATGTCAAATTCAAAGCTGTAATTAAAAGAGCAATATTGTGCAACATACGTTATGTATTGTTCCTCTATTAAGAATCAAAGTAATTGGATTAAAATCAGCTATGGAAAATTCTATAGCATATCATAACAGCTGGTTCAAATCAGATTGCAATATACATGAATATATAGCTTGATAGTAAAAAATTAATCATGCAATAAAAATACTTTTGTCATGTATGTTTAAATGATACTAACCTCCTTTAGACTTTAGTTCCCATGCTTATTCTCTATGGAAGGCACACCGGAGAACGTTGGTAGTTGGAAATACAGACTCAATCGCATTTATTTCAGCCTCACAGTAGTCCACCATGAAATATCCTGGATTCCAAGATGGATTCCAATTTTTAATCACAGACATTGCCTCTTCAATAGTTGATGAAACTTCATCTTCAACAACAAATTGTGCAACTGGTAGGTAGTCGACATTTGTTTTTACTACAAGTATAAAGAATGGCAAGGCATATTTTGTTGTTTTATATGTTGCATCAAGAAGGCTGATGGTATTGCCATACAAAGATAATATTTTCCTTTGCCAATTTTCTTGATGAACAAGAAGAAATTTTTCCTCCTTTTCTGCTGATGTTGTTGCAGGCCTGTATAAGAATAATCTCTCTTCATCATCCCTTTGCCATTCTTCTATTTTCTTTTGCAAATTTTCCTGGTCAAGTCCACCAAGGCGATTCAAGAACAAAGCTCTTTGAACATGGTTTTTTATGTCTTTTGACAGAGGATAGTATGATCTGTCAAAAGGAGATGGTCTAACTTCTTCTTTGGAAAACTCTGTTTGTACAAATATTTTAAGAGATTTTTTAATAAGTGGTATATTCGTAATACCAGATGTCACAAGCTCATGAATCATGTCTATGATGGTTTTATGCACACGTTTTGAAAAGGCTGACTCAATTATTATCTCATGATTTGAATGTTGGTCTTTCAGAGGAAGAGTCAGATATATTCGTTTTTCTTCAGATCTTTCTTTCTCCTCCTTTAAAGTATCAATGAGCTTTCGTCTTTCTCTATCATTTATATTCAAACCTGTACAAGAAAACTGAGGAAAGATGGTGACATATCTAATTATTAGTTTTGCTTGACAGTCCACCTTTCTTGTAGGTTGTATTGATGTTCTTTTTTGTGCATAATCATGGACATCTATTACCTATAAATAAATTAATTCTCATATTCTTAAAAAGGGAATTTAATTATTCATCCTTGTGTAAGAATATTAACCAGAAAAATGGCCATACCAAATAGTAAGGGTCTGCCTACACCAACATTCACCCCTTTATATCCTGTATTTCTGATAATTTAAAATAATAAAAATGATTAAAGGACTTAAACACTTTTACTTATCTCTTTTGAAAGGATTTAAATAGAGTCTAAATCTCCTGACAATATCTAGTCAAATTTCCTGTATTTTTTCACTTTAAAGTATGTTAATTATTGTTATCAATAGTTTTACTTGTCTATCATACTTTCCAATATGTACATGGTTTGATGTTGATTCTAACATGGTTTTCAATGCATGAATTGTATATGGTCAGAAAGAACAAAGCATCCTCAACAGAATGGTACTATTCATTTGTTAAAATGTTGTCATCTATACTATACAGACATAATATTGTAAGACCTACCTCAAGCCTGGTACGTTTTACTCTGACAGTGTTATACTGATCTTACTGTGTTTTACTTATTGCTATGAAGGGTGTGGAACATAGGGGTTCAAAATGAGTACTTGAAACCAAACTGTCAATGACTTTGGGGAGTTCTAGGTGGAAGGAACACCAGATGATGGTAGAATGTCCTCGATAAAAGTTACTGTGAATACATGCAGGTCTATAGCTATTGTTAATAAAATTTCACATTTAAACAGTGAAGGTCCAAGACCTTGGACAAGTGCTAATTTGAACCTTTGGATTACAATGGTGATGTGCATGTACTTGTTATTGGTAATGAGTGTTAGTGTATCACTCAAAATTTGATGAATCAACAGATATCCCATCCGAAAACTAATAAGTTTTTAATCAGGATATCAAATTTAAGTACAGGAATCAACATGTTATCATGAATTTAAGTCAGTATCATTATTAATAGAAAACAATAAGACATTAAGTAAGGAAATTGGTATTAATATATAAAACATGAAAAAGAATGTTAAATTTAAGATTACAAAACATAAATGATCCCAAAACCACATTCAAAACATAACTACATGTAACAGAACCAAATATGAACATGCAATGTAAATACCAATACCTGTCAAATAGGAAATATTTATTATCATATTAAATTACTTCTTAAAACTCTAATTAAAAAAAAAGTTCAAGGAATGTGTCCGTGGTACACTGATGCCCCTTTAAAACAGGAAGTGGTGATCTGACAGGTCCAAAAATCGCTAAGGATGCACAGTTATCATACATCACGTATATGATGCTAATGTAAGTCTTAAGATTACAACAAAAGACATGATGTCGATGTCAATTTTTCAGCAATCACTAACTAAGAAGTTGGAGCCAGTGATATGATTTAAAGACAAATTTAAGCATCCACAAATAAAATTGAGAAATTTAATAAATTGTCCACAAAATTTCAAAAATACATTTTAATGAAAGTTTTTTTTCTTCAAGATGTCAAAAAAATGATAATTCCTGAAATGAAATGGTATAAATACAGAAGCATGAGGAGGTATAAAAACATACCTGTAGGTAAGAGGAAAGTGATAAACTTCCTTCATGTAGCTTTATATATATGTATATATATAATTTATAATAATATATTTCTACAAATTAAGCCCAACACTGTTTGAATTAGATTTTTAACACTGTCAAATTTTTGTTTACCCTCAGCGGGATTCGAACTCACACCGTTGTGACACTGTGGCACCAAATCGCCTGCACTATGTCCAGCGGTCTAGACCCCTCGGCCAAATCCGCTATATAAAAATATAGCTTCATTAACCGTGGTAAATCGTAGACATAGACATAGTACATGTGTACTAGCGTGTGACGATGGAATTTTCGTAACCAATACATATTAACTTGACAGTAATCTAATTCAGCATTTTTGTATATATTATATAGGATGACAAAGTTACTTGTCATTCAGTCACAGTAAGTAATTTATATACAAACGTCTAAGTATTATGACAACCATATAATATATCTATCCAGCGGATTTCTGAAACATCAGAAATACAGGGTTAATATCAAGTTTTTAAATATATTTCTACAAATTAAGCCCAACACTGTTTGAATTAGATTTTTAACACTGTCAAATTTTTGTTTACCCTCAGCGGGATTCGAACTCACACCGTTGTGACACTGTGGCACCAAATCGCCTGCACCATGTCCAGCGGTCTAGACCCCTCGGCCAAATCCGCTATATATATATTTAAGTTACATGAAGGAAGTTTATCACTTCCCTCAATATACTCAATATATGTATATATATATCATTCTATCATATTTTTATGTTTAATGTACTTTTAAAGCAATATTTTTAGCCATGATCAATTGTTAAGTATAAATATATTACCTTTTTGATTTTATTTTCTCTCTTATGGGCCTTCCCTTAGCTGCATTGGCGTATAATGTGTCGATCAAGAGTAAAGGGGCATGTGATTTCTGGAACATCTTTATGGGTCCAGAAAATTCTCCCAGCTTTTGGCCTGGTATTATCGTCATGCCTATGTAATTTTAAAATGAAAGAACCTTAGTGAGCAGGCTTACATACCCCATGCGTCCACATTTTGGACAAAGATTATATTTTCTGAGTTAGGAATCAAATGTAGTGTAGTTGTTTTCTTCCTTACCTCACAAAGTATCAACTGTGGCAAATTTATGAAATAATATTTTACAAAGAATTCTTGGGACCCCTACCTAAGCTATATACCAAATATTGAAAGCCTACAATTAATAGTTGCTGAGAAATATGTTGCAAAAATTGTAGACCCTGAAAATTTAGTGAAAAAAGTCTAAGTCTGCTTGTTAAACAGGAAGTAGAGGGGCAACAGACCTGAAAATGCATCCCAACATATGAGACCCCTACCCTAAGCTGCTTGCTAAATATGGAAGCCTACGATAAATAGTTGCTGAGAAATCTGTTATGAAAATTTTTGACGCTGGAAATTTAGTGAAAAAATCCAAGTAGGCTTCTTAAACAGGAAGTAGATGAGTGACTGACCTGAAAACGCATCCCAACATATGGGACCCCTACCTGAAGCTGCTTGCCAAATATGGAAAGCCCATGATTAATAGTTGCTGAGAAAGCTGTAACGAAAATTTTTCACCCTAAAAATTTTGTGAAAATATTCAAGTCGGCTCGTTAAACAGGAAGTAGATGATCAACAGACCTGAAAACCCATCCCAACATATGGGACACCTACCTTGCCAAATATGAAAAGCCTACGATTAATACTTGCTGAGAAATCTGTTACCAAAATTTTTCACCCGGAAATTTAGTGAAAAAGTCCAAGTCGGCTCGTTAAACAGGAAGTAGATGAGCGACAGACCTGAAAATGCATCCTATAATATTGGACCTGATACCTGCCTGCCAAATATCAAGGCCTAAGACTAATAATTGCAGAGAAATCTGTTACAGAAAATTCTTTAGGATATAATTATAAATTTAATTTGGAAAATGTGTCTTGAAGTAAAAAATTTCCTGCTTAGCACATATCAAATTTGTCATTTGTCATGACATTATCATTCTTTATTGTTCTGTACTCCATACGCTGATACATGTATATAAGTGTACAGAGTTTTATGAAGAGCTGACTTGTCATTTCCAACAAATCAACTTTATTAAAAAAGTGAACACGAGTGTGACTGACATTAAGCAACAAACAAAGAGACCAACTAGAGGGTCCTAGGCTCACATGTCTTAAATGATAATTTAATTATAAGCTGAAAATACAACGGTCTGGTTAACCTTGAAGGCAAAAATGAGCGATTTCAATACAGCTTTCCTTAATCTGCATTAGTTTTGACATGATTTTTCACCTTTAAAGGTCCATAAGGCTTGTACAAGGTGGCATCTGACAACCATAACTTAATAAAGAATAGTGTAGAGCATCTAGTGCTAATTACTGCAAATGTACTAATTTTTGAGTGTTACTTTTTTCACGAATTTCATGGTCATCAATTTTTTGCAAAATTTATTACCAGCGAAAAGATTTATTTTGTTTATGACAAATAGAATAGTATTCAGAAAACGCGAAAATTAAGTACTCCCCAAACTAGTTAAAAATCCTGTAACTGTGATAATAAGTACCCGAAAAAAAATGTTTACAGTATGTGACAAATTCATAAATACAGAAAAGGTGCAATAACTTCCTACATGGTTGAAAAATCTGAATTATTACGGTTTTGCAAAGGACATTTTTTACGGGTACATTTGAGAAAACTGTTATGAAAACTGACCCTTAAGGAGAAAAATTTACGAAGTTCACAAATAGAAAGTAGGTGTTAGACAGAAGTGAAAAAACAATCCTACTGTTCAGTTTCATGTACTGAAACTACAAACCAGATGTGGATGTGATAAGTAATTGCTGTGAAATGCCTTGCGTGCTAGAGGGACAGAAGAAACGAAATAAACCTCGGTTTTTCGACAACCAGTATTGATGTAATATCAATGCAAGTATAATATAAATAATTATATATACATATTTTTATATAGTATGCTTAAGAGTTCTATCAACTTTTGTTTTATGTCTCCATAGTAACGTCTTATCTTGTCAACTGTCTTGTTTATGTATAAATTGTGAGTGTGCTGTATATTGTAATGTATGATATTATTATAGGATTAAACACCGTTTTCAATGGATTTATCGGTATATCAACAAGACCAACTCACTCACAAACAAATAAGAGTCCGAAGGACTTTTATGATATGTTTGTGAGTGAGTTGGTCTTGTTGATATACCGATAAATCCATTGAAAACGGTGTTTAATCCTTATAATTCTTTAAAATTGCATAAAGAAATTAATTTATCTAACGTGTTTCTCAACTTCATATTTCTTGTGTATTTGGTAGCGGGATTGACTGAACGTGTGAATTTTTTGTTTATTTTTAAACGTACGATTATTTCCATAAACCATTTTTTGATTTTAATAAACACAATTTTTAGTTTTACGTCAATCTATAACCTTTCTGTCTGTATCGAACACAAGGAAAGTTTTAAATTTAACAAATCATTAATGATAATTCATCAAACAAATAATTTGTAAGTTGATCGCTACATTCGATATTGAAAGCCGCCATCTTTGTTTACATTTGTTACGCTAAAAATAGTTCGGTCAACGTCGTTTATCCTAAAATAAACGGAGTCAACTTCATTTATCAAAAAGTATATTTCGTTAAAAACTTCAACCGGAAGTAATCTAGACCAATCAAATAAACGTATTTCTAAATATGCAAATCATATTAGAATTATGTCTAAATAAAAATCTATCTATCTATCCACATCTCGGCATACCCGAAATACCGACCTACGGGACAAAAAATTGCAATATTTTCATAAATATACGTTTCGTTACACTTTTACTGAAACTTAATAATTTAATATCATAATCTTGTTATATCTTCCAAATATTTTATGAAAATTCTGTCTGATAATTACGAAAACCCTTAAAGTCGATTTCTGTCTCGGGGATTTTGTCTCGGGTTCGGGTTCCGGCTACCCGAAATACGGACCACCCTGGTCACCACCAGATGGCGACACTCCGACCCGAAAAATCTATATCATTTAGGTGTAGGACTACCAAATACCGGGAACGAGTCCTGAGGTTGTACGTAAAAGGAGTGCTATTTAAAAAAAGCTGCTCACTGTTATAATTTTAACTTTTGAACCGTAATAGATATTGGAACAAACTTGAAATTTTTGGAAAGCTGAATAATTCCGAAACCACGAGGATAAAGTTTAACTGATGTGTACCAAAGATAAAAATTATGTGAGTCATTGGAAGACATGCACTTTTTGGGGACTAAACTAGAAAGTGAACGTAGATTTTTTCACCGTGTTGACTTTCGGTTGGTCGTTCAGTCTTATATGCAATGAAAATGGTGCTGAAATTTTGAGAGAATACTTAGGGGTAACATGTTGTCATGTGACAGGAATATTTCTTGATTTGAAACAAAGGTAAAATGTTCATAAAAAATCTAAATCAACTAATTTTATATAGCCGCAGAGGCTATAAACAATGGTTTGTTTGTTTGTTTGTTTGTTTGAATGGTGTTTTAACGCCACTTTCAGCAATTTTTCAGCAATTTCATGGCATCCAGTTTTATTGGGGGAGGAAGTCGGAGTATCCGGAGAGAACCCCCGACCTGCGGTAGGAAAACTGGCAATCCTTGTCAATTAAAATTGGAGTCGAGTACACCCTGCCTGCAGTGAGAATCGAACCCGCAATCTCAGTGTTGACAATGGTGGTCTTACCCCTGATGATGTCAGGAGTGATGATGCAGCGAACGTGGACTCAGAACCCCTGTCTGGGAGGATGTGGTTGTTGCTGATAAAGTAAGACAAAAAACATTGTTGATTTATTTCAATTATTATTTCTTCCTTTATGATGTATGCTTTACAGAGAAACAACAATTAAGAATAGTTATTCCATTGACATAATGATATATATCTAAGTGCAGTATAATTCAAATTACTCCCTGATATTTATTGTATTGAAAACTCCAGACATCCGAAGGAAAACTAACAGGCCTTTCAATTAAGATTGGGTTGAGCATATCCTGCCCTATTCACTCGTTCACTGAGGTCCGCACTCTTTGTATTGGGCATAGGCATGTCAAACAAAAAATGATCAAGATACATAAAGTGGACAGAATTGAATTTAACTTAACTTAATGCTTATATTATAAATAGCTCTAGAAGTGCTCGATTATAAGATTGCAATTAAATGCTTTTTGAGTTCAGTTTAATCAATGTATTTCGCTGGAGATCTCTCTTGTGATCAGTAGAACCTTCCAGGTATCTTGAATCGTTCATTTTATGACTGATAGTGAGTATTATATTTGAAAAGTTGTGCTAAATACTATTGATGAATTGATTGATAGATCTTGCAGCGAACAGTTTTCCTCTTATTTTATGGTAATATTAACAATGAATCAGATAGGGAAATGGAGTTTACCGATGTGAATAACAGGGGTTTGACTGCCACTAGTAAAGTTTGGAGAGTTTGGTGGGGCCTTTAGAAGGCACTTAAAAGTTAAGCATCATGGTCCGCTGCAAGGTTAACCGTCTTAAAACCTGGCAACGCATATCTGGACATACCTCGCCATCCTTCTATGCGTTAAAAAATTTTATCTATCAAGTCCTGAAAAGTATCCGGTACCCATAAATAATTGGGGATATCGGTGGCATAAAAGCGTCAAATATTTTAGGTCCTATGATCATTTTTAGTTTAGGACGTACTTTGTAAAATGAAAATACATGTAAAATAAAATAAAGCAAGGTTTATAGTAACATGTTACTGTTTTTCAACCATTTATTAAAATTTAGCATTATAACACGTGATTATGATTTCCATATCTGATTCGTACTACTCAAACTGCAGCTCTTACAGTTTTTATTAGTGTGTTCGTTACATGTAGTAAAACGTGACCAAATTGCAGTTTATTCCGTAAAATTATTGTTAAAAATACGAAAATAAATAGTTCCGAACTACTTACTCTTTTTTAAAAAGAGAAACTTTACACACCTGTTTGATGAGCGAAGTAATTGGACATCTTATGCACATACTTAGTAAGTGTAAATGTAGACTAACATGAAAGTAAATTGGAAGATCCTAAGGCATTATAAACAAATAACAGACGATTTAGCGATATGAGAGTACAGTAATTTCCCCAAGAATATCGGTCTGTATATGCTGTTTGTTGATTTGTTTGTTTGATGGTGTTTAACGCCACTTTCAGCAATTTTTCAGCTATATCGTGGCGTCCAGTTTTTAATGGGGGAGTCATGAACTGAAAATGGAAATTTTGGTTAGAACATTAAATTTATAAGCCAAAAACCATGAACATCGTTTCTTACTAATCTCGTTACATAACATATATTAGAAAAATAGAAAAGGAACACGACCGAACAACAAGAGTCAAAAGTTAAGGGACAATTACAAATTCAGATTTAGACAAACATTCTACGCAAAACAAAAACCAAAAACACAAAAACAAAGTGAATGGGTACACTCAGGTACTCCGGACGAGTTGGCAGTGCCTGCCGCTAAATATACACCCGTCGAGTTAATCATTGTCATGTCAAAAGTCTAATCCAGGACTTACTCGGCGAAAATGCCCGAACGCGTATTTTAGAAATATTTTTCATCCCACGTCGATAATTAAGTCATGGTGACGACCATAGACTTTCTGAAGAAATTACATCAACCTTGGTGCAACAAACCCTTGTTTGAGTAGTTTAGTTTTCAACAGCAGTGATCAGTCTAGAAAATCGGAATACCGATGGCAGCAACTATAATAACATATAAATTGTGACATGTACACCATACGCTGCAGCTGCTGGAATGTTGGTATAGATGAAAGAGAAGTTAACAATTTAAAAATAAAGTCATCACGTTTGTCGTAGAGTCTAGTTTGCAATTTTCTTCGAGTCTATTTCTCAAAATAGGTCTAAGTAAGAGACCGAACTCATTGGTGTTGTCTTTAATTAATTTCAAGCTCGCTGGGTAAACTGAATGCAAAAAACTCCAGATTGATTGACAAAGCATCATAATTATAGCGCAATGTGAAATTTAAGGTCTAGGACAGTGTCTGTTTTTCTTCTTCAACAGATCTTCTAGGAACTTCGCCTCGCAAGAGTACAAAACAGGTCTGAGAGGGGAGGGACACATTAGTTCCCAAATGTCTGTTGAAAAAGGTGTCATTCAAGCATGACGAATATGTTGTCAGTCAGAAAATCTAACAATTGCTTTTATATATACATATTTTTATGTTTATGCCTGTTTGTTATGTCGCGTCTTCCAAAAAAATTGAAATTTACAACTTTTATTTTTATTTTTATTAATTTTTAAAATTTGTTACTTTAAACTTGAAGGTTGTTCGTATTTCGTGCACTATCACGTAATGCCTGCACAATGACTGTAAATACCTTGCATCACAAGTTGGATATCAAATCGTCAATTTATAATACAGTATGCAAAGTCAGCGTTATTTGCAACATATTCTCTTTATGTTGAAAGAACTGTATTCAAAAAAGTTTTCCGCGGAGCAAGTAGATGACCTAAACGGATTATAATTCCGCGCAACATGTATAATTAGTACATAACACATATGAATGAACGTTTTTCATTTATCAATGTGCCTTGGCTTTTTAACAGTATTGGCTTGATCTTGGCAACGGTAGCCTATACATAGCCACGGGAACTATGCTAGATTTCTCTCAAGTAATGTACTAAAGTTATACCCGAGGGTTCATGTGAGCTATTGTCATCACTGCGTCCGATGTCGTTTTAACAATTATATCTTTTCTGAAACCACTTTGCCAATCGAAATCAACATTTAAAGAATGTTCATTGGATGGACATTTACGTAGATTTAGTTTTTTATTCACATTTGAAAACTAATATTTCCGCCACCGTGGGACTTAAGTTAAAATAGGACTACAGACAAAAAAGTTAAAAAGACTTCTTCTTTGAAACCGGTTAACAAAGGGAAACAAGATTTACTACCGGTATCAATATTGTTGGATGGTTCTCTATAAAGTTAGTTTTTTACATGCCAATCGAAATTTCAAAATGACCGCCAAGACTGGACCTTACCATAGGACCCAAGTTATGAGGAATATTTGTGGGATGGTTCGCTACAAATTATTTAATGCAAGAAACGCAGTTAAAATGGCCACCATTACCATTTCAGGCTAAGTTGAAAATAGTAACAGAGGACTTTTTTCAAATGTTATCTATTCTGAAACTAGCTGCAAAGGTGATTCAAGCCTTATGTAAATGTTCATTAGATGATTCTCTGAAAAGTTTATCTTTGCTTATTTGATCGTAAAATGCATGATGGCTGTAATTGTAGGAATCAATTTAACGTTGATAGAAACCTATAGGTAATGTTTAAATAGCTTTCTTTTGAACCAGTTGAAACTAAACAGCAAGATTAATTGGATGGTCTCAACAAAGATAACGTTATTTAATGCCAGTAGAAAATACCAACCTCATTGCCTATAAAATCAGGTGAGTTATATAGGTTCTTGAGAGCCTCTGGTTATTGGTCGTTTCAGCTAAATTTAGCTCCCTTTAAATTTTGTCCCACGAAATGTTTATGAAGAAGAGCAGTGGCAAAAGGTTCGGAAATGACATTTAAAAGTTTAATCTTTCAGTTACTATTCTTTTAATATTATTCCGGTTTAGACATGGTTTATAATATCACATTCATGGCTTAGGATTTATAATCCATAAGCTGAAGGCGAATTTTATATTCCATGATCTGAAGTCAAATGGAATTGAACAGAACAGAACATAACAGATTTTTATTTACCAATTAAAGGTGCCCGTAAGAAGCAGAATCAATTACAATTGCAAGGGGTCAGGGGAGCGCCGCGCCCTGGTGGGGTAGTAGGGGTACGAAGCCCCCAGAAACTTGTGAGATTTAAGCAATTGATAGGGTTTGAGGACTACAATTTTTAACACATTCTCGCTAGCTCTTATTTCTCTCTCTCTCTGAATTTCCTCTTTTTAGCTCACTTTCTATTTATTTTCCCCTTTTAGGGTGGGGGCAAACGTCCCCTCCGTTCCCATCTGGACTTGGCTATTTATTCCTCTACAACCGTATTCATGAAGTATATTTTTATCGCGTATAGGGTCCATTCGAAGACGAATGATCATGGCCTTTTTCGATTGCAAAATTTATGAAGCAATTATCTAAACCGAACGTATTTTTAAAAAGACGTCGTTTAGCAATTTGAACGTGTGTCAAGTCCCCAAACGACAACAAACTAACTGCATCAATATGCCATAATCCATCATTCTTCAGACGTTTTATGAAAAAGTCACATTTCATCGATATTCATTGGGATCCATTAAAACGTCAGTGACTTGTTTTCTTATTTTAATTCAAGGCAACTCACAATAGACTGTTACATTGACTATTTCCCGTTACACATTCTTGATGTTTTGATTAATGGAAAAAAAATGTTACCACGACAGTCTTAGTGTCTACCTATCACAAGCCCCTATATCATTCAATGCATAAGTGATAACTTTACCACTTTACCCGTAATTCTGATTTTATTGTAGAGGAAAGACAACTCGAAAAATTACACTGGTTAAAATTCATTCGACGAATGAACACTTCTTTCCAGAAAACAAACAACCCATTAACCACTCCCAATAAATGGTGATTATCAGTGAGTGATCAAAAATCACTAATAACATTGATATGCCATCTTGTATCCAAAAGAAAGTCTTTTTAAAAAGCAGATATGTTCATCTATGTTGAAATATATCAAAATTTCTCTAATTTAGACCCAAAACTTGCAAACAAAATTAGATGACATAACGAAATGTTTCTAATCATCTACTTGTTTACATAAAACATGTATACATACATGTAGATTATTAGGTTTTATTTTCCATTGTCACAAGAGGAAGTATAAAATGTAGTAGCTTCCATCTAAGTATTTTATCCTTTTGTAATTTAAAAGTATCAACAGTTTGATCATTTTTCTGAAAAATCTGATTCCATAATAAGAGGCCTAATGGTTTATCTTTGTTACACATATCGTTAGTTAGGTAACATGTATAGAATATTTTTGGATTTTGTTGTCTGTTTATGTTTATTTGTGTTAACAGATTATTCTTCTGACAGTATATGTTTCCAATGTTTAGGAATTCCTGTACACGTTTAATGAAATGCACTTATCCAGTTTTGTTTATTTTTTAGTTTCTGAAGAATTATTCGTTCTGAATTTCTCCTTTTCCGTCAGTGATATCATTTACATATAGAATATCACTTTTAAACCATTTATTAAAGAACAAGCATTTATTATTTACTTGAATGTTTTGATTTCCTCAGATTAGTTATTTTCTTATAGTAAGAAAGTCAGTAGAATGTTTTGATTGACCGCCTTTCACAAAAACACATGTTTTTATTATATTTTGACCAAACAGGAGTAGTGTATTAAATGTATGTTTTTCTATATAGATTTTAATGTTCATTTCAAATATTAATATTTTTTTTCGAAATTTGCTAAAATCGAAACTTGGGTATTATAGACCACTTATCCTTTTCAATTTTGCTTTCCTGTAGTCGTAGTATCCATTATTTTATTGCTTCTATATATTTATCAATTTCTATCATATGCAAGCCCCCATCTAGTATGTCACTGCATAATACTGATCGTTTTATTCTATCTTTTTTCCCCATTCCAAATGAATGTGTAAATAATAATATTTTTTAAGGTTTGCAATATATCATTTGGAACTACCATGTTTGAGGCAATGTCAATAAGGTTTGTTATGATAAGAGATTTAATTTCTGTTATATTCCCAATCAAATTAAAGTTTCCTTTTATACCAATTGTATATATGTTTTGCTTTTCAGTATAAAGTTGTTGCCATAATTTTGTGTCATATCCAAAGTAATTGTATCAGGTCAAGTCGCCCCAAGACAAATCGCCCACCAGTCAAGTCATCCCCTTTTCGAGACAAATCGCCCACTTTCCGGGACAAGTCGCCCACAAATAATAAATAGACAATTTATTTTTAAAAAGTACAAATTTTACATTGCGTGTTTAAGAGTGTTTAACAGCAAAAGTTAACAAATAGCAAGTTAGAGTCAACATACAAAGGTACAAAAATAACAGTCAATCATATGTACACTACATCAATGTTTACTGGCCGCCGTAGATCTTCCTGCACTTCTTCAGGAGTTTGTTGACTGTGATCTGGTTGTCTCTGTACTGGACCCATAATGCAAAGTTTATGTGTTATAGCTGGGTTGTTTTCTTTCGCTGGTATCTTCTCATTTTTCCCTCTGTGACCATCTTCAGTTGAGTGGGTAGCAGTCTGGCTTACTTAATATGTAATAAAACGATCAGTATGTAAGGCTGTAGGTTTGGCTTCTGTGCCTTTCTGTTGCGATGATGCCATCCTTCAACGTCGTTGTTGGTCCTGACTGACTGGCGGTAAACTGTCCATGTTGTTGGTGTCCATATGCTCCCGTTGATCCATGTGTCGTTGATGTAGTCCGTGAGGCTGGTAATCTTTTCTGTGTCGACGGTAAAATTGAGTGCGTTAAATGCCTCGTTGATCTAATTAGCTAATAGGAATGGTAACGCGAGTAGTTTTCTTATGTATTTGTAGGTGCTGCCTTTCTGCGAATACTCCACTTGTAACCCTAGCTCTTGTACATGTCGCCACACAGCTTGTCCCAAGTGAAAAGCACAGCCCTGTACATGGATGTCCGGGAATACCAATTTGACCGATCGCCATTACTCATCTTCGAAATCGGCTACATGTCTCTGCAACTGGTACCGATGGAAGATCTCGAAGTATCCGGTGAAGCACCTCTTTGTAATCTTTCTTTTTCTGGAAATCAGTACGAAATCTCCAGGTAGCTGTTTCATGTCGTCGTCGTGTTTTGCCAAGAAGTGGATCGATAGTAGTTGAACGAAGGGTCTGCTGATGATCTTACAGGCACCATCAATAAATGTATAGAATCGTTGCTTATCAAAGTTCTGTAGCTGCTCGTTGCTTGCGAATATCAAGTGCCCGTGTTCTTTAACTGTGACATCTCTACAGTAAAACTAAGAAGAAGTGTGGGTACTGTTGTAATCCGTATCCAACTCAAACTCCCTATCTGTTTGCTCAGCAAGACGATCTGCTTGTCGGTGTCTGTTTTTTTTGTCCTGACTATGTTGTTGTAGTTGCGTCGTCTTCTTTTTTCGAAAACTGCATCGCCATAAAAGTGATCCATCCTTTCTCTGTTTCTTGAACACAAAGGGGAATCCATCGCTGCTTTGCGCTGTCGTCGTATATAGAATTTTCCTGCACTACATGTATCATGGGTTCTTTGTGTGGTACTCTTGGGATGTGTATTGTACTTTGATCGGCACTTTCGCTAAGTCGTGTACCCTCTGCAGCCGGGTTGTCGTAGTAAGGAAAAGTGTTATCACCACTAGTAAAGGTAGCCGACGGACCGAAATTTACCAGTTGTTCTCAACATGAGGCGGCACTCATTTCTGCTTATATCTGAGCCACAACATCTGTGCTGCTTTCTGTGACATGTTTACATAGAACATCCATGGTTAAAATGAATGCCGTAAAAGGTAAATGGGTCGTTTTCATACAAAACCTGTTTGGTTTGACAGTGTTCGTTCAATACAAACTCGAACTCACAATTGAACACATTTAATCATTGAAAACAAATAAACTTGCATCATAACGATCTGTCCACGCTTATTATATAACAAGCTAATTAGAACTAATTTGGGGTTAATTATACTCATTAACGGTTATTGGGTCAAAGGATATAATTTAGTAATTTAAAACACTGAAGTTGTTCTAAACCATAGTTCATATTTTTGTTGTATTTTTCTAATAATATTCACAATTACGTACTAGTATTTCATGTTTAATTGATCTATTACTTGTCTTATCGGGTGCACGACTTGTCTTGAAACGGAGGTCAACTTGTCTTGAAATAGCGGGGGCGAATTGTCGTGGGGGCGACTTGACTCGAATTTAAAGTAATATCCCAATGTTTTTATTGAGTTTATGTCCAGTTTATATTTTCAAATTTGTCTATTGTATGTTTAAGGGAACCTAATCCAAATGCTACTGTTTTTTAGATTGAGTACAAGACCCGAAAAACTTCCTAAAATTTCAATAATGTTCATAGCAAGAGGTACATATTTTAAAGAGTTCAGAAGTAAAGTTGTGTCTTATGCTAATTGATATATTTTAAAGGAGTGAGTCTTTCCATCTAGTTTGATTTCAATACCTTTTACATTTTTGCATAATTAACAAATTTTTAAAATCCAGTGTTTTAGACTTACTATCATAAAATCCCATTCAAGGGATATCGAACGCTTTTGTAAAATCTAAAAACAAATTGGCACCATTTACATAATTTTTTTCTTCTGAGCGAACAATCACATCTTGAACTCGTCTTAATATGTTAAATTCAATATATCGATTTTTAACATATCCTTTTTGGTCAGTATGTATAATTTTGGGAAGTACAGGTTTTAATCTTTGTGCCAGTACATAAGTTAACAATTTTCAGTCATAATTTAATAAGGTTATTGGTCTATAATTGTCTAAAGATAATGGGGCCCCCTTTTAGTGTATGAGTGAGATTCTCCTTTTTGTGAATTAGTTAATCTTCTTTTTCCAGGCAAAAGTTAAAAACTGGTACGATCAGATTGTTTATATCTTTCCAAAAAGTTCTACATTTACTCCCATCAATTCAAGGAGCTTATTTATGTTATTTGGAAAATTGATTCAGTACATTTCTTTCCAGTAATTTCTTTTTCACATGAAAGACTGTCTAATTGATCTATATATTGATTTATTTGGATCTGGTACGGGTTTTTTGTTGAAAACAGATTTGAATAATAGTTAACTTCTAAGTCTACTATTTCTTCTTGGTTAAATGTTACATTTTTGTTTTTGTCATAAAGTTGAGTAATGGTTTTTTACATTGTCTTGTTTTTTTCTAATCAAATAAAGAGGGGTTGTTTTTTTCTCCTTCTTCAAACCATTTTACTCTTGATCTTATTTGACTCTCTTTAGCCTTTTCATTATATAGTATTGCTAATTGTTTTTCTACTTTTTTCCTTTTCTAATTCAAGACTATTTTCATCTTTATTATATTTACTTCAAGTATTTTTAGATCAATGTTATTGAGTTTAGATTCCAGTTGATTAATTTCATCTTTTTTAATTTGACTTGACTTTAGTATTTCATTGTGTTGTCACTAACTTCAAGTTAAGAGTTATCACATAAGGAATCAAGATTTTCATATTTACTTTGGTTCATACGTTTTGTATATTATTATATTAGTTTACAAATCATAGTCTTCTTGTTGAAGTATGCCAGTATTAAGTTTCCAGTACCCCCTCCCTTTGATGTTTCTTTTTATATTCAATTTTAGTGACACACTGTTGTGGTCAGTATATTGAATTACAATTTGTCTAATGTCATTTATTATAATAAGCTATTACGCAAATTTTATAATTTTCAGTGCTGACAAGAAAATAGTCCATTCTAGTTGCTAGTGATTTATTTTTTCGACGTCATGTATATTGGGTTTTTGTTTGACTGTCTATAAAATTAAGCATTATAAGGAGCATATATGTTGCAAATACAATATATGCTGTCATCTGTTTCAACGTTTTGTTCTATAAAATGGGTTTCTTGTATCAAGAAGATATCACTTTTTGTTGTTTTGTCCATTCTATTAATCTATTGGATTTTACAGTTTTCTGTAAACTCTTAGAATTAACAGTACATATAATTGTTTTAGGTATTATATTAAAACAGGTTATGTTTTTAACGTGTATATATTTACACACATAATTTATCATGAATGTGTTGAGGTTAATTATTGCTTTATTACATTTATCTTTTAATTTTTTGTTATTATTTCTTAAGACTTGCTTGTTTTCCACATACTTCAACATCTCTGGCATACTGAATGTACAAATAAAGAAAGTACATGCATATTTTAACCAATAGTAGTGTTTGACAAAAAATGTATAAACAGGCATATAAATAGTACACGTGTTTATAACATATTCATGTGTCACAGGGCGAAATGACGCTCAAAAACATGATTTCAAACCAACTTGTTTATTTCATATTGAAAGTATACATATATAAATGAAATTGTAAATACCTCTCTTATACAATTATTCTAAATAAACACTAGATTATGAAAGGGAATGAATTTATAGTAAATAAAACAAATATCAACTGTACCTGAAAGTATAGGGAAAAGTGAATGGTTCCCTCATCCGTTCTCCGGCATTAGAAATGGATTGAATACCGGGATCAGCAAGTCTGAATATACCCGGTAGTTAGTGGCGGGAATGCATGCTTTTAAGTGCTTAGTGTTATATGTGCTTTACTGTTAGTTATATAATACTGTCTGCAAACGCGGTCAAGTCCGTTAATTTGTCAAACCGTCCGTAATGAGTGATAAATGAATGATTTAATGATTATATGACGAATTAGTTAAACGGAAAATATTCCGCATATATAAATTCAACACACCCTATTCTACAGTAGGAATCGAAATCATAAATCCGGTGACATGTTTCCCGTGGCAAGGTGAAAATTCGTCCCTGAATTTTTATTATATGAACAAATGATAAATAACTAAAATTAAATGACAAAATTTATACACACAATGGCATACATGTATAATTAGATGAATATCCCACATTCCATTCTACAATAGGCCGCAAGTGCAACTCTACCATAAACGAATTGGGGAAATTCACTCACCAATGTAAAGTATATTAACAGCAACATATATACATGTAGTTGGTATAGGCATGAACAGTATATTACACGTTAGTATCAACTGCCCCATCCCAACAACCTCATCCCGCACACTGTGAAATTAAATTCGCCACGTTCAGATACATAAACCGCTGCAAGTAATATGTCAAGACTCGGCTTATTTAGCTGTCGGATGAACACCATCGACCAACTTTGGGAACTGAAACCGAATTTTATTTTTATTTTTCTTGTGAACACATGAGTGTAGAAAAGGTGTTATCATACCATTTACAATGTTCAATTTAGTAATAAACCTGTTCACGTCAAACAAAATCTCATGAAATTTGTTTTGCATTTCGGGATAATCTGCAAGATGTAACAAATAATCCGTCTTGCCAATGTTCCGTCTTTGTTCATTCCACATACAAAACTAGACGTAGTAATAGTAGTAAACACAACTTTACCTCCACAACTTATTATTCTATGCTCGCAGTCTATAATTGATCTTTTCCACTTAGAAGAATGATCTATACTCAAATCTAACCATGACTCTTCATAAACAGAATTTCCATTCTTACACCTAGATAACGTGCAAATATCGGGAATTCCAAAAACGAAATATATGACTTTATCAAACATTTCACCATGAAGTTTCGATAATGCCAAACAACATAATTCATCCAATTTACCACCAGGTTTTACTACATTTTCTGAACATGATATGCTAATCGTCCAACGAAACTTTTCCCTCTACTAGACGTAAACACATAAGAGTGGGGATGGCATGCTATACCTAAAAATGATAAATCACAAAACATTCACGTAATAAAAGCAACACTGAGAAAGAAATAAATATAATAAATACTGATACATAAAACTTTCGGGAACCTTACGTTATCTTGTCGTCCTACGTAAAACATGTTCAGACGACTCGGCAACCTCGAGTTCTTCGACCGTATTCTGATTAACTGATTCCTCTCCATCTGAATGAACTGACAAATCACTACCGATAGCGCCTAAAACACAACTATTCGCTAAAAGCGAGGAAGAAGAATAATTTTCATTAAAGCTAACACAATCTATATCTGAAAATTGACTGACCTCCGACTGTCTGTGAACAAATTGCGGTGCTAAAGGATTAAGTGACGACTGAGATGATTCAAACGTACCTTTATAGCCAGGAATTATTAGTATATCGACATCACCGTCGCTATTTTCCTCATCTATGGGATCACTTACCTTGTGAATGAACTTGCCATTGTGATTAGTATCAATTGTCTCAGACAACTTACCTATATTTCGTTTTCCGGGGACGCGTTCTTGGAGTACTATTTCATCAGTTGGTAGAGAATATATCGGTAATATCATGTTTCTGTGTGCTGTTATCCTTTTTGAACGACCATATTCTGGTCTAAGAACATATACAGGCATCTCTGGATCGGGTTGGGATTCTACTATGTAAGGGTTCCTTTCCCACCTGTTTTCGAGTTAATGCTTACCTTTAAATCCAACCTTTTTCAACAAAACTCGATCATTTTTCTTCCGATTTGAATGCCTAACCTTCAAATTATATCTCACTTTGTGTCGTCTACTTGCCTTATCAGCTAACTTGGTTGCGGTGTAATAAGCAAACCTTAATCTCTTTTCCAGATTACTTACGTATGTTTGATGGTTTACACTGATGAACCAGAGGAAATCCCCAGAAACGCGTCGATGGCCAATCTAGGATGCCAGCCAAACATGAGAAAGTGAGGTACTTTCATGCCTGGTAGCATTGTAAGAATTAAGTATTGGGAATTTTATATTTTTTGAGAACAATTGAAGAAGACGGTGTTTCGTATTTCAACTCCTCCAAAGAGATACCATATGCACAGGTACTAGTGGAAAGGACCCCCTTTGGTGCCCCAATAAGCCCTACCTCCCTTCCTAAATATTTAGACTTAAGATAATTTAATATAATATAGTTTTCAACCCAGATCTCTGACACTCCATTGAAAGATGTGATTTTGATGCGCGTGTTCGTGATTCGAACATATGTACACTTATTGAAATCAAGAAAATATCATTGAATGTTATTGTTATTTATTTATTAAAAATGTCAAGTTTATATTTTCTTATTAACTTCCATATCCTCACATAAAAATATCTAAAATATATGATAAAATGGTTATTATATGGCGATTTTCATCACACCCATATATGAACATGCCATTGCTCTGGATTTGGCCCGGAGGCTTCTGAATTTTTTACCCTTATCCGGGCTACCGGGAAGGTCGTTGGAATCTCCTGGTTTCAAGAAAAAAGCAGAAAGTCTAAATTATGTTTAAAATTGTGTTAAAATAGCTTTTTCTAATCAAGAATAAATAAAATAAAAGCGTATGTCAGCTCAAAAAACTTAATAAGTAAATATTTGTCTATCGACACTTCAAATAATATAGAGATATTCTTAAATCGTTTTCGGAGCACCTCATGGGCACCAGGGCTTTTGCCATGCACGCACTATCCCCTTGAGCAGTCACAAGTCCCCTTAATTATCCCGAAATTATCAGGAATTCTACCACAAATATGTTAGCAAGTATGATATCAACCCTCGACCCATATCTACCCTCGGGCCTATAGGCCTTCTGGTAGATATTGGGTCTCGGGTTGATATGGGGTGTGATATGAAAATCGCCATATAATAACCTCTTATTATCACATTGTTATTGACAAATTGTATCTGAGATACAGCATTATCCCAGATACACCATGTGTTACATCTGGGGTATCCAGGGAAATACCTATCAATGCAAAAAAATTATTATATATATGTACATAGATCAGTATAATTGTTGTTCTACTGTAAAATAACAAAAAAGAAAGTTCAGTGAAACACCTATCAGTGGAAAAAATAAATTTTCTTTTTACGATACGAAAACTTTATTTTAATTCGGCACATACATAACAGTAAACACATAAATCGGTTTAAGTATTGTTTTACTGTAAAGTAACAAAAACGTTCAGTAAAGCATTATTTCACTGTAATCTTTGACACACACATTATTCGTCGGATGTACTTTAAATACACAAGATCAAAAGCGTGCGATCTATTAAAACCCACATAGTTTTTACGACATCGATCAATCGAGCGGATGATGTGACTTTCGGACTAGCGGTGGAGATTTTTTTTGGGGAGTCTCTTATCTAAGGAAGGGTGGAAAAAACGGAAGGGTTTTTTGGCATATTTTTGACTATAACTTTTGAACGGATAAACATACCGATGTAAATTAAACAGATTCTTAAAGAAAATAACAATTTCTATGCAATGAATATAAAATGATTTTAATTATCTTATTTAAAAAACTTGACCGGAAGGGTTTTTTCTCCACTAAAATTGAACACGATTTTTCAACTTTGGTACTAAATTGTGTTCAACTTATTTAACCCGGTCAAAAGTGGTTAACATATTCCTCTAGTAAATTTTATAGCAAATTCATTGATATATAAGTCAATTTTATTCATAAAGACGAAAGTTGTGAAAAGTTGACCGGAGGGTGGTCCGTTGGAGTATTAAGTATTGTGTTATTTCAACTGGCCTTTCCCCCAACAATACCAGTTTCATTATGCCATCTCATTAGCCTACTGATGACAGAATGGCTAACCTTGAACCTATCTGAACCGCTGTGTCATTCCAGCAAAAATAAATAAATTTTTGCCAAATTTGTTAAAATAAAAATTTGGTATTATAGACCAGTTATACTTTTCAATTTTCCTTTCCTGTAGTCGTAGAATCCATTTAATTTTTATTGTTTCTATAAATTGATCAATGTCTATCATATTTAATATACTACAAGAATATTGTTGATTAAATCCGTGAAAGATTAATCGTTGAAGGGTAATCCGAGGATAATATAGTTGAGTATCGTCCGCTATTTAGAAACATTTAAATGTCTAGTTAACTGACCGTAACGTGTTAGGACCGAATCGATGTTAGGCGCTATGGTTGAAATATTTGATTATTTTTATCAATAATTAATGTTTTAGATATAATAATTAAAAAATATATTAACAGAAATAATAAAGCTTAAAATACTATTTAGTCTGTTTATATACAGAGAGACGTAAACAATAATAAAACTAATTTTGTAGAGAAGAAATATTGTAAATGACCATAGAAAAAAATGTAACCCTGAAGACATAACAAGAACGAGATCATATCATTGTTTAATGATAAAAATGAGAGCATTTCATTATTAAATATTAATTTATAAAGTACTGGCGGTATAGTCAAATTTTCGTTGGTTAAAGTGAAAGGTTTAAGTCGACATCCATAAATGTGCATTAATATAGAGATCGGTATTCTTGACCTGAATTATAATTTTATTTTATTTGTATTTCGTGGAAGTGTTGATATGTTACACAAAAGATTACCGAAATGTAATAACATTATCGTAACCCCGAAGACATAACTAGAACTTGATCATATCCTTATTTAATTCAAATAACGTTAACAACCATCAGGAATGATCGTTTTGATTGGCGCATTCAAACATTTAAATCTCTAGTTTACTGACCGTATCGCGTTATGACAGGTGTGTATGCCCGGATCGATAATCGGCGTTATGTTTGAAATATTTTATTGTACCAATAAATTAATGTTTTAGATATCGTTTAATTAAGCGAATGGGAATTAATTCCGTAAAATTATCCGTTTTCATCAATTGCAAAAATATATATGGAATGGCGAATGATCATTATACGATACGCGAGGATTCATGCTATGCTCGTGTTTGTTGACTTCAGGTAACGTTATTGCCATATATAGAAAGGAGGCGGAGAATGCCCATATATGTTGGTGCCCCAGTGCCCTGCGTTTTTGGGGTGATTAAAACACCTCACACCCTACTACTTCTCTGTCTCAACAGTGGACGTTCCATGGGACGACGAGCTCTCAACCTTGCATTATTTAAGCGCCTGTTAACTGTTCGAATGGCGACTGGTTGCAATTATTCCAATTCTCACGAAGATATCTTGCAGTGGCAAACGGTTGGCGTTTGGCTACTCGAACGAGTGCTCTGTCCTACCTTTCGGATGTTTTTAGTGGTCGACCTGACCTAGGACGTTCCTGGATCGTTCCTTCAATACTAAAGTGAATGCCAAAGTGTTGTGCTATCTGACGCAAGCTCTGTCCACTATTACGCATTCCAACGATCTGCAACTTCCCAGCATTACTAAATTTCCGTCTAGGCATTGTAAAAATATCAAGATGAAGTCGAAAAAGACCATGAGATGAACACTAAATCGTAACGGAAAACAAGGTTTTTAGGCGTGCTCGACTACCGTATGACAAACTGTCTTTGCTTTTTAAAGATTTACCTGAGGAGTTAAAGTAACTTTCCCGTGCTCGAATGATGGCTTTAGTACATACATAACACAGTTAATATTCATTAATATTTTTGAAATAAAAAAAAAAATTGAAGGTGTGGCTTTACTTTTGCCGCGATGTATAATTCCGTTTGAGTGATTGGAGTCTTTTTAGGATTCTTTTTTAGCTCGCTGCAGTATAGATTGTGATTGTTCAAAATCTTGACTAAGACTATCGCCCTCCTCCTGGATTGTTGCTTGTTTTTCATCAGGCTCATCGTCACAGAATGTATCATCTATACTGAACAAATTAAGAAATGCGCCAGATAAATATGTGTTTATGACAAATTTACTAGGATATTTATACCAAAACTAAGAATTACATCAGATTAACATGTTCAAAGTTGTCAAAATTTTGTGTCAACAATATTCATCTCTTGAGGAATATCGTCACGTCAAACACAAAATGAAAAGAACTGGAAAATCCAAAATCAGTATCTGGTATGGCCACCTCTTGCGTTATTGCACAGCGGCGTCCCATTGAGCAAATAATGTTTGAATTTTAATCAGCGGCATGGCATGTTTGTCCACTCTTCCGTCAATACCCGTCGAAGCTCATGTAACGTAGTGGGTTTTAAAGGACGGTTATTAATCAATCGTCTTAACTCATCCCAGACAAGCTCTATCGGTGCCATATCTGGGGACAACGAAGGCCATGGCATTACAGGGATGTTAGCATCGTCTAAGAACTGAGTAGAGATCGATTCCTGCTGTGTGCGGACGGGCATTATCCTGCTGATTGACTTTTAAGTCTGGGTGATAATGGAACATTAGTTGGACTCGAGCTGACAAGATGTCATCTGTGTTTCTCTGTGCGTTAAGGATATTGTCACAAAAGTGCAAGTCAGAGCGATAATGAATCGACACAGATACCCAGATCATCACACTCACTGCCGCCACCCTAACGATCAACTTCCTGTACGCAGCATAGTACAAACCTCTCTTGACGTATCCTCCAAATGCGTTTGCGTCCTTCAGATCTAGACTGATGAAAACGAGATTCATTAGAAAAGAGGACAGTATTCCAGCGTTGACGTGTCCAGGGAAGATGGCGTCGTGCCCATTCTAGTCTTCTTCGTTTATGACGTTGGGTAAACACCTGACCTTTGTAAGGACGACAAGCATTACATTGATTTTTCCCGGAGACGCCTACGAACTATCTGGCAACTAATCCTTTGTTTGTTGCGTCCAGGAGTTACTCTGGCAGTCTGTGTAGCAGTTCGGAAGCGATCTCGGAAATGTTCCAGTCGAATGAAAAGGTCTTGTGAGTTGTTACCATTGGTGCACCTGGCCTGGGTCTATCGGAAACAATGGTAGCGATGATTTAGACGGACAATGGTACTGTGGTGACATTTGAAATGATTTGCAACGTTTCGCGATGAGACTCCAGCACTAAGTATAACTAAAGCCTGGTTACGTTCCTCCACACTCAGACGAGGCATCCCAGGAAGCTTATTCGTTACCAAAAAAGGAAATTTCAGATTTTCTTTTTGCAGTTAACGTCCTTACACATACAAAACAAGATTTGATTTTCATTTTGGGAATTCGACACTCATTGCACGTAAACAATTAATTTTTTTTATCTTACTCGACGTTTTACACGCTTGATTGATCATGGACTTTAAATTTAGCAAGAACGAAGTATTTTAAATGGTCGATAAAAGACATGCATTACAAAATAGTTTATCGAAAAAAGAAATTAATTTCTAACTGGTGCGTTTCTTATGTTGTTCAGTATATTTCATCACCACTTGAATTGTCAGATTTATTAGTATTAACTGAAAAGACATTTTGTGTGCATGTATTTTACCCCTATACCTCAGTCAAGGGACGTAATCGCAGAAAACCAGAAAGCGACAACATTATTCGTATGAATATTGCTACATGTAAGGAACACATTCCAATAATATACATGTGAGTCAGCTTTTATGGTGGATTTCGTTGAAAAAAGCAAAGCAGCTGATTTTGCGACACAGGTATGATGAATATAATAATCATACCTTCAATCAAGCTGATTTAAGCACTGGATTTAAGTCCCATTGTTGTCACATGACTTTGTTCAAATTGAAAGTGAAATGTTGGAATGTAAGGGTATCGATGGAAATGAGCTTAGAAATGGACTTCAGTCAGCTTGAATGAAGGTATAATGATTATATTCAGTGGAAAATATCTCTAAAGAAGCGAATTATATTTAGTTTAACTGGACGAAAATGTTTTATAACATCTGGACACGATGAAATTTGCAGACTCGAACCAGTGTCGCGAAATCTCTTCTGACTTCCTACCCCAAAAAACATTGGACAGCAGATGATTCAAGGACTATACTTATAGATAACTATTGAAATGTCCAAAAATCATTTGAACACATCCAAAGACAGTTATAAATATCCCGAAAAGAAATAACACAAGCAAAAATTTTTTGTTAATGCAAGATTACCACTCATCAACTGAACAATTAATAATATTCAAATTTACAGAAAGTAGGTTGGGTACAATTACAGCATGGCTGGGTCGTCAATTCTTAAAGTAATTTATAATTATCTGTTTATTACTCGGGTTTTTTTAACTTAAATAATAGTTACTTTATTGATAGTTTTTCACTTAATTTTTTTAAGTATGCACAAGGTGAATTTGTAATAATATGAATAAAAGCAATGAGTGTTTCTATTATTAAGGTCTTTCCCACTACAGTGGGAAGACCTTACTGTATTTCTTCTGATTATTTCATGGAAGTGGCCTTTTGTCCCTAGCAACCGAATGAAAGTCCTTAACAACCATATATTTTTAGGCTCGGGACCACTTTCTTTACACAAATAATTCATTTTCATGACTGGAAGTGACATTTTGTGCTATAGCAAGACACAAAATCCTATAGCATCACCTATCTTTTCTTACTTAAGAGGAACAGTGGGAAAGACGTTCTCATTTGTTCTCAGAACAAATGGCATTTTAATTATTATTGTTATTCTTGTGAAATTTGACAACCAATGTACAGGTAAAATACGTACCTGAACAAACTAAAGATACGATGATAGTACATATGACAATATTTTTTCATTTATGCTTCTTCTGTATTCCACCAAAACACAATAAACTGCAATGTAAATAATGCTTTCATCGATTCATGCTACATGTAAACAATCCAATTAAATAATCCTTTAAATAATCACCTGACTCATTACGCCACGTATTTGCCAGGTATGAATCCGGTATGACATCCTGGTGGTATAAATATAGTGGCATTCCTTTTCTATTATATCGATAGTAAATTTATAGCAACAATCCTTCTGTTGAACAAAAATAAACCACATTTTCGTTTGGAACGTTCAATTCACAGTAATATATACGTATATAACATTAACTTTACAAGATTTATAAACCTGTGATCGCTCACCTGCAACACAACTGACTTCAACTATATTGACATTTTTGCAATTGACAATGTAAGCCTGGTTGTTATAGCTTTTAAGTTACTGGGAAAAAATTAACATTTCTTCAAAAATATTGGTTTCATACGATAATTCCTATAATGTGCCATCACACAATTTCTAAAAATTTAATGATTTGTAGGCCTTGTTAATTAAGAGTTTTCATTCAAAGTCAGTTAACGTGCGCCAATTACAAATATTGTGGTCACAGACGTTTTTTGATTACCAATAGTATAATTGTTATGGGAATTTGACTTTAATTTAACTCGTAGGTAATTATGTGTTGAACAAAATAACAATAATGTTCTGTTTGACTCATTTATTGGTCAACACTGACTAATTTTGAAGCCTACATAGTAAAAACCATTATGTCACAAATTTGGAGTACTAAATTTATTTACAAAGAAAGAAAATTTATAGTGAAATACATAAGTGAAATATGTTTTCTATGATAGAGAATTGTCAGAATTTGGATCGAAACACTCTGTTTTTATGTCAGTATATTTGGAAATAAAAAAAAACAACACATTATTTATGTTCCATAAAATGCTGTGAATTACGTTACAATTTTATGATAGTCGTATTGCAAACATATTTGATTAATACAGTAATGATTCGTGAACGAATATGTACAAGAATGCTTCAAAATATTTATAAATCAGGATTAAAAGGTGTGTGAATAATTTTGGCCTAAAAACCAGTCTTTGATTTAAATTTTTAATTTTTTGCATTTAATTGTGAATTACGTTACGGTACCTTCCTCATAATAAGTATACGCTATAAGCGTCAAACACCGTGAGTAATAAACACACTGATGTTAAACATAATTGCCATATAAACATTGTTTTTAGCTGTTAAAACATTTCTCAAATATTTGCAAATGCTTATGTCAGTAAATTACGTTGCGGTAAATTACGTTATGGTATATTCAGTAAACATGCTTTAAAACTTATTTCCTAGGAACCAATTACCTGGAAACATTATTTTTTGACACCGCCTAAAATAAGGGCGTTTATTGAAAACTAAGTTGCCAAGCGGGAGACATTTAAAACATTTTCTTGTGTAAACATTACCATCACTCGTTAATACACATTTATTTAACAAGAACACATATAATATAGCATTAATTGTCAGCGAAAATTATTATTAAACGGCAAAATATATAATATACTGAAGAACTGTGAATATGGAATATTGATTCCATTTGTATTTACGTCACGTGAGGGCACACAGTGTAACGTAATTTACGTTTTGTAACGTAAATCACATGCACATTTATGGTATAGTTTGTTTCCAATAAATGGTAAACGTTGATAAAATGATGTGAAAAAAATGTTAAAACACTAACCGAAGACAGTCATACAATTTAGAAGGAGTTAGGCATTTGGAACGTTGACATTACCTTACAGATACTACCAACACCAGTTGAATATATCATTTTGTTTTAAAATGGCACTTTCATTTTAAATTTTATCTTGCTATAATTGAAAGCATTTGCAAAAAAATAAGTATAAATTATAATACAACACCATGACAATAAATAGTTTAGAAAATCATGTAGTAAAGATCTATCACTCTTACTTTCTTGTGTAACGTGTAATTCACTATTGTGTAAAAAGACAATTGGCAATACAACAGAACTGAAACACAACCATTTGTTCCAAAACATTTAAAGGTGTGAAATGATCATAGCCCATTGTTTATCTTTAATCAAATCGTTGTGAACAGCACAATTTCATTGTGTAACTGGGGATTTTTTTAATATTTCTTCGCATTGGGAATTTAATGTGACATTTTACTTTCTTGTGTAACGTAATTCACTATTTTGTAAAAAGACAATTGGCAATACAACAGTACTGAAACACAACCATTTGTTCCAAAACATTTAAAGGTGTGAAATGATCATAGCCTATTGTTTATCTTTAATCAAATCGTTGTGAACAGCACAATTTTATTTGTGTAACTGGGGATTTTTTAAATATTTCTTCGCATTGGGAATTTAATGTGACATTTTAACAGATTTTTTGTTTTATGTGTTAATATAGTTGCAAAGATATTACAAATCATGGTAGCAAAAAAATAATCATAACCCAAAAGCTCTTGTTCTATAATGGTTCCAATTTAAACATAAGATAACAAGATTGTATATATTTTATGGACTTCTGTGAATTAGGTTACACATAGTACTCCTACTGTAAAGTGTAATAAATATCTGTTTGGTAAAATTTCAAGTCTTTTAAATTTGTTAAGTATTATCTTAAATGGTCAACAAATGAGCAGATTTATTTAAATGGTCTTTAGACTTTGAAACTAAAAGTATCAACATTGAAAAACAGACACTTTTTCTTTAAAGCGTCTATTTTCCTTTTTATTGTTCAAGTATTAAGGAGTTGACCGATATCTTTTAGAGTTGGTTAATGTAGGGTTTCTTAAATGTTTTATTTGGTAAATCAATCATATATCTATCATATAAATGTGTTTTATATGCAATTGTGGTTCTTTTTACGATAAAATATGTTTGACATAGTTACAGTAGACATAAGTAACGTGATTCACCATCCAAAATACCACCACATGTATATTCATGTTTTTCTTGATGTGAATTTGTTATTCAAGAGCTACCTTTTTTGTTTTCTAATTGTTCAAATATAGTTCTTACAAAATAAATACATTTGTCTTGTTTTCAAAGCCGAAAATCTTCAGCCGTTTTCCTGTGCAAATGGCGCACTTTAACTGACTTTGAACCTTTTACTCTAAGTTTTAATGATTTTAATTTATAACACAAACACTGATTATTTTGATTATAATTGACAATTAACGGGCAATAATGTCTATAGATAGTCGTCTAACAATTTGGACTAAGCAATGATCTGTAGGACTTGCTTTGCTGATCATTTGTGCAATTTACAGTTTCAATCTTGCAGTTATGGCATTTGAGTTACAGAACAAAAACTACAAATTTCACCCAAAATATTTATTAAAGAACAATAACTCCAATAAGAAGTTATCTGACAATTTCAATACTTGTATTATTGCTGATCATTTTTGCAACTTTTAGCTTCACTGTAGCTGTCATAGGTTTTTGAGTTTTTTGTTTGTTTGTTTGATGTTGTAAAGACGTAGGATAGTCGTATTGTCAGTTCGCCAGCATTCATAGGAACACAAAATGAAAATAATATTTTATTAAAACTAAATAAACTGAACATGCAACTAAAAAGAGGTTTCGTTGATAATTTTCATCGAAATAATTTATTAAAAAACAATAGCTTACTAATTGCACATTTACCGACGTATGATCCCACTTTCTTCCAATACCAGGTATTACGAACGGTACTTAAAAAATACAAATGGTTTACACCAACTTTCAGTAAGTAAATCTCTAACTTCCGGTTAATTACAATCCAACTTCCGGTAAGTGACACTCCAACTTCCGGTTAATACTTTCGATTTCAATTTACCACTACACCCATTTCTGGTTAATACACCTTAAACGTCCATATAAAACGATATTTCCGTGCTGCTATTTACAAACATTGGCCGTTGTGCACGACTTTGACATTGACATAAACTTTATAGCTGGTTTTTAGTTAGATCTTTCTTCTAGATAAATAGGACGCACGATGATTGACCTACGTGTCTTTACCCCTGATTAAACAAGCGTTTAACTGACAAGATAATTTAGACCATAAATTGATCCGTCACGTGTAGAATGGACTCCCGGTCTGTTCGACACGCCAAAATGACAGGAATAATAAACAAGCCGATATAAATATTAATAATCTTTTTTACCTGAGCAAATTCAGCTTATTTTCTTGTGAAACTCCATGTACTTAACTAACAATCCCGAGATTCACCAAATATCTAAACTACATGCAGAATACATATATTCTTTTCTCTGAGTGGTGGCAAATGACTGACAAATAAATATAATGAAGTTCGTTACAGAGGCTTAACGCCAATTTCAGCAATTTTTCAGCTATTCCATGGCGTCCAGTTTTTATTGGGGAAGGAAGCCGGAGTTTCCGGAGAAAACCCCTGACCTGCGGCAGGATTACTGGCAACCTGTGTCAGTTAAGATTAGAGTCGAGTACACCCTGCCCGTAATGAGACTCGCACCCGCAATCTCAGTGTTGACAGACCACGTGATCGATAGTAGACGAACTATCGACAAAAATCATTTAAAATTGTCATTAAGGGCAACAACTCCTATATTTCAGACCAATACAAATAAATTGTATGGCTTGTATTGCTCATCATTTTTGCAATTGACTGTTTCACTCCAGCCGTTATAGTTTTTATGTGACGGGACAAAAACGAAAAATGTCATAAAATCGAATTGTCATTCAAGAGCAATAACTCCTATAATAAGTAATATGACAATTTCAGACCAATTAAGTGAATTAAGAGACACGTATTGCTGATAATTTTTGCACTTACGGTTTCACTCTACCTGTTATAAGTTATAAGTAACAGGACAGAAAGGAAAAAAAAATAGTCATAAAAATGCCATTAAAAACAATAACTCATATAAGGAATCATCTGGCAATTTCAAAACAATAAAACAAATTTTAGGGCTTGCATTATTGATTATTTTTGCAATTGGCAGTTTCACTCTAGCTGTTATAGTTTTTAGGTTACAGGTCAAAAACGGAAAATGTCATAAAAAACCTGTCATTCAAGAGCAGAACTTCCTATAAGGAGTCACCTGACAATTCCATTCTTATAAGATGAATTGTAGGGCTTGCACCGTTTATAATTTTTGCAATTTACAGTTTCACTCTAGCTTTTATTGTTTTAAGTTACATGACAAAAACAAAAAAAAATCATAAAAAAATTGTCATTTAAGGGCAATACCTCATAAAAGGAGTCTTATGACATTTTCAGAACAATTGATTAAATTGTAGGACTTGTATTGACGATCATTTTTGTCATTTACAGTTTTACTCTTGCTGTTACAGTTTTAGGTTACAGGACAAAAATGAAAAATAAAGTCTTAAAAATTGTCATTTAAGTGCAATAACTCCTATAAGGAGTCACCTGACAATTTCAGACCAATAAAGTGAATTTCATAATTTTTATTGCTGATCACTTTTTCAATTTATAGTTTCAATCTAGCTGTCATAGGTTTTTGGGTTAAACAACAGAAATGAAAAAATCATTTAAAATGTTATTAAAGGGCAATAACTCAAATAAGGAGTCATCTTACAATTTCAGACCAATACAAATGAATTGTAGGGCTTGTATTGCTGATCATTTTTGCAATTTACAGTTTCACTTTATCCGTTATAGTTTTAAGTGACAGGACAAAAGAGGAAAATGTCATTAAAATTGTCACTAAAGGGCAATAACTCAAATAAGGAGTCATCTTACAATTTCAGACCAAAAAAATGAATTGTAGGGCTTGTATTGCTGATCATTTTTGCAATTTACAGTTTCACTCTTTCTGTTATAGTTTTAAGTGACAGGACAAAAATGGAAAATGTCATTAAAAATTGTCATTAAAGGGCAATAACTCAAATAATGAGCCATCTGACAATTTCAGATGAAGAAAGTGAATTGTAGGGCTTGTATTGCTGAACATTTTTAAAAATTTGCTGTTTCACTGTAGTTGCAACAGTTTTTGAGTTACATGATAAAAAAGAAAAATTTCATAAACAATTGTCATTTAAGGTCAATAACTCATATAAGGAGTCATCTGACAATTTCAGACCAATTAATTGAATAGTACGACTTGTATTGCTGATAATTATTTTTGCAATTTATAGTCTTACTCTTGCTGTAACATTTTTAGGTTACAGAACAAAAGAAAAAAAATCATAAAAGATTTCATTAAATGGAAATAACTCTTATAAGGAGTCATCCGACAATTTTAAACCAATGAAAATGAATTGTAGGGTTTGTATTGATGATAATTTTTGCAATTTACAGTTTCACTCTAGCTGTTATAGTTTTTAAGTTACAGGACAAAAATGGAAAAATTCATATTAAATTTTTTTATTTCTGGGCAATAACTCATATTGAGAGTCATCTGGCTGCTCGGGCGTTAAACACCATTAATCAATCAATTGAGAGTCATCTGACAATTTTAAACCAATTAAGTGAATTGTTGGACTTGTATTGCTGATAAGTTTTGCTATTTACAGTTTCACTATAGCTATTCAAAATAAGTTGAATTTCAAAAACAGTCTGGTAAATTTGTCCACTGGTACGAAATATTCACACAATCTCTCAAAGTTTTCAATTTGTCTAGTAAATACTGAAAATTCAGTAAAAAATCGTCATTAAAAGGGAATAACTCCTACAAGAAGACCTTACACAACTTCACAGTAGTATCAACTATTGTAGACCTTAATGTGCTGATCAATTTGAAGTAACGGTTTTGTCTATCGCTTTTATAATTTTTGAGATATTGAGAAAAAACAACTCTTCACACCCATGTTCTTTTTTATTAACGGCAGCCATCTTTGTCTGTTGATCAATATCCCGGGTACAAATTTGAATCTGGGAACACTAAGGATGATTGTGCACAAGTTAGAAAAAAATTATCCCAGTGGTTTCAGAGGAAATTTTTTTTTAAAGTTTACGACCAACGACAGACGATGGACGACGGACGAAATTTTCCTGCATTTTTTAATGAAGAGGAATATGATCATTTGTAATGCAATAAGTAATGAACTAATAATATACTTATATTTATGTATTTAATACATTACATTCTTGTAAGTGCAGCCGATATGATGTTTGTTTGTTTGTTTGAACGGTGTTTTAACGCAACTTTCAGCAATTTTTCAGCTATTTCATGGCGTCCAGTTTTTATTGGGGGAGGAAGCCGGAGTACCCGGAGAGAACCCCGGATCTGCGGTAGGAAAACTGGCAATCCTTGTCAATTAAGATTGGAGTCGATTACACCCTGATTGCAGTGAGAATCGAACCCGCAATCTTAGTGTTGACAGACCACGTGATCAATATTAGACGAACTACCTTGACCACTCGGCCACCGAGGCCCCCGCCAGACATGATGGAACAGGGTATTGGAGTCTGAGAAACACCAGTGTCTCGTAAAATACGAATAGGCTTTAGAGTAGAATTATCCATGTAATCACGAACAGTTGTACTTAAGACCTGGCTATCAACAGGACAACTCAGTTCACCAGAATTAATGGGTGTCGTACAACCACTTGGTCGTGGCTTTAATTGTATCTCATTTCGTTTCTTGAGCTTAAAACATACAGAAATCAGATGACTAGGTTTCTTACAGTAAGCAGAGGTCATTATTTTTTCTCAAAAGAGTCGGACCTAGGACTCTTAAAAGCTGGATTATGTTGTGGTTTTGGCGGAACCTTCGGTTCATTCATCACATTTTCAATAGGACTCTCAATACTTTGATATTTATATCTACCACTTTGAGCAGTGTAAATTGGAACCGTGAAAGCATTCGTGTATTCAAGACTTTAATTTTCAGAAACAATAGCTGCATCTATAAAATTTTCAATGTTTCTGTAATCTAAATGAGTTTTTAAATCTAAATTAACACACTGCTTAAACTCATTTAACAGCATAAGTTCCCTTAACAAATTATAATGTTTTTCAAATCTTTTAGAAGAAAGCCATTTGTCAAAGAGATCTTCGTTTTCTCTAGCAAATTCAACATATGTTTGTGATTCAAATTTTTGTAACCTAAATTTTTGTCTATAAGTTTCTTTTGCTTACTCATAAGCTTTTAAAATTTCCTTTTTAACTAAGTCATATTCAGAACTTTGTCCAGAAGATAATTCTGAGAAAATATCAGCGGACTTACGAACGAGAACCCTTTGTAACAAAGTAGACCAAACGGGTTTCGGCCATTTAGAATTTTCAGCAATTTTCTCAACAAAAGACAAACACAAATTACAATATATTTATTAAATAATTATAATTAATTACACTTAATCACAACTATAGAGTAAACTGTTAACTAATCCGTTTTCCAAAGTTCCAATTGGTGTCCAAAGTGAATTGTCCAATCAACAAGAACCCCAAATGTTGTATCCAATATAAGTTGAATTCCCAGAACAGTTCGGAAAATATGTCCACTGGTACGAAATATTAAGTCCAATATTAATGAAATATCTAATATAATTTCCAGCAAAACATTATTAAAAAATTCCTCTAAAACAAGATCTATATCCAGTAATGCAAATAAAAGTCAAACAAAAATATGTCACTAGAATCCTTACCCAAGTCCTTAATATAATTCTCCAAAGTGAATGTTCCAGAATTTAGAAGGTCACACCTGTAAAATTTCAGGAACAATGAGTTTGAAGATTGTGTGCAGTGCTCAACAGCTATTTTAGTTGACAAGGATTGCCAGTTTTCCTACCAAAGATAATGTACTCCAGTATCCTTCTCCAATAGAAACTGTATGCCACGAGATTGCTGAAAAATACAGAAAGTGGCGTTAAACACCATTCAAATAAACACACATAAATGTTCTGGTCCAAAGATAATTCAGAGACAGTGATTTCATACCGTGTCAATACAAGTGTGATATTGTTGTTCAAATACAAATAAATTGGTTTTTAGATAATGTTTGTTTTAGTTATCCATACATAACCAGCTGATATAAAGATTTGTGCCTACTAAATAAATAGTTTTTTTTCCACATTTCCAAGTTTACATTGTAACTTCAGTGACGATATCTACACAGTAGACCAGTGTGTGTGGATCATGAATCACAAAAAACAAGCTTTACAATATAATCGTAACTTTACAAAAAACAGCAGAAACTAAACTTCTTCGTGGAAAATACAATTTTCACCCATGGACATACAATCCAAAAAAGGACAAAAGTTTCGACGTCCAAATCACACTGCATTTGCGAGGCATTTTGAACAGCAACATATAAACAATTTAAATTCTGTCCTCAAAATTAGCTCTATACTGAAGAACCATAAGTGATAAAAATCCCAGTGACCTCGTAACTTTCAGAAAGTTTTAGGAAAAAATGTCTTGTAGATTTTCTTGTAGATTAATGATTTTAAGCATAAAAAAGCAACAACAGCTGATTAATGATCAGTTAAACTTTCTTTGTATATTGTACGTGGTTTTGAACAACAAAAATAAAAATAGAAAACTCAAAATAAATCTTGATCACTGGCTACTAATTCATTTCATGGATTTTTGTCTTTCATTGGCCACTTATTCAGTAGAGAAATGTAGTTTTTAGCCTTTTCTGGCAAAACTTTAGAACAGTACTGTTTAATTTTAGATCAATTTTATGAAGTTGTTAAAAACATATTTTATAATAATTTTGTTTAAAAAATATGCATCACACAAATAAGATTCTGTTTCAATAACTGCGGTGGCCCTTAAAAGGACCAATTTGTAACATTGTTCATAATTTATCTCATTTATGGTGCTCCGTCAACTTGTGGTAGATTGTCCAATCCAATAGTCAGTACCAGTATATGCAAAGCTTATGCAAGCAAGTGACTGTAGTTTCAGGATTGATAATTGTGTGTCTTGCTTCATATAACATCATAACATCATTATTAAAATGCACAGATGTAATTACTGTAACCAGTAGGATTATCCATACAGGCAATATATATACAAGGCTATCCAAGGGTTCAAATATCTCTTTATTACGACATTATATAAAGGTTCGTATATATGATGAACATAAAAAAATCCAGTGGATAGACGCCCTTACATGTGGTGCGAAAAGGCATCCATTAGGTGTTCTTAAATACAATTACATACAAAAACAAAACGTATCTATAATTCAGTCAAAGTAAAGTACACAAATTATATGCATCTTTTGTGTACGATGACCATGTGCAAAGTTAGTAGACAGAAATAAGAATAGAAGATTTTACATTCAAAATCGGCAGTACCGGCCCGACAAGTTGTTAGATAAAAATCGATACTAAATGACACCAAGTATTAGCTTTCCTAAAAAGATAGCCGTCGCTAAGCGTTGGTTGTCTTTGTGTACAAAAATACGTACTGTTCTTTGAATGTTAAATAACAATATGCATTGTTATTATTTAAATCACTTCCTTATAAGTACACAATGTTTAGATAGATAAATCAGGTAACCGGAAAATATAGGTCAGAGGCAGCAATTAAAGCATGCACTGGGCTAAGCATCTATAGATGCATCTTCGCTAGCCAAGGGTTACAATACGATTCTCTTATCTTCACCCTTGGCAGATCTAGACGGTATTTTGGTTTCACACAGGAACGGTTTTGATTGGACGCAGGGACACACAACTGCACCAGTCAGATTGTGTTAAACAAAAAACACGTGTACGTTTAAGACAGTAAACAAATCATGGCGACTATCGATTGTGTATAATGATACATAAAAAAGTCTACCTAAGAAGGACAGTCGTACGATTTTTGTCAACACCTTCTGTGTTTTTAATAAGTTATTTGAAATTCTGGCTTACATACCGCACTGTGTTGATGGGATTTCTATGACGTATGTTTGCGGTTTTTGTTTTACAAAATTGAACATTTACTTTCGAAATCGAATATGATACTTCGAAGAAATATCCTAAAAAGGAAAAATATGAACTGATAAGTTTGCTTAGATAAAAATTCACAAGTCAACAATGTGTACGCTCCGCCAGCGTTTCTCTGTGGCTCCTACTGAAATGTCCGATGAAAATGTCAACCAGACGCAGCAATTAGCCCAGAAGTAACGACCCCGACGAGAACTGCGAAGCACAAAATATTGCACTCGCCAACACCTAGAAAAACGAAGATAACTATAACTCCAAGACAGGGAGATAGCGTCAGATCAGTAACTACATATCTGCTATGGATTCTAAAAATGTATTGACAAGGAAAAGAATTTGTGTGAATTTGTTTTTGCCAGATAAAGTTAAGGTAATAATATTTTATATTTAAAAAAAAAACATCATTGGCCATATGGATACATTCTTTTAGGCATTTAACATTTTATAAATATTTAAAAAAAGGGGGGTGGGGGTGGTTGGGTACTAGTGTTATCAACATCACAACAGTTGACTGAACTTGATGTATTATTGATTGAATTGTGGATGTGGGCAAAACATGTCTCTCCACTGGTTCCAGGTTGTTTGCATGCAGTGTCTACTACAAACTATCGCAACACTTTGGAAAAGTAACCCATTGAAAAGGCAAATGCAGTTCAATTAAGTGCCCTTATTCACAACAAAAGGGATTGAAGTAGAGTGAACATTGTCATGTCATCAAATGTAAAGGAAAGTACCATCCTCCTCAGCTGAAGTATTGTGTAAATGCATTCTTTTATTTTACAGCGGTATCCATGATTTCATAAAGAACATCATCCCTTGATGACCAAACGTATGAAAAAAGAATAATGTTTGACAATCTGGAAAACAAATATATTTGTGTTGTTTGCACCAAAAAATAAAAGACAACTGGTGAATTAAAAAGACAACTGAGGAAGGATCATGGGAGGATCTAGACATTGATGAACCAGTTAGCTCAAAATCCAATAACATTGCCTTGTACAGAGCATAGTTTATGAAATGTGAATTTCTGCTGAGTGATCCATATGACGCCTGTAAAATAGATATGTGGACAGAATATAATGCAATGCTAAATTTCAAATGTTCTGCCTTGGTAATCGCACAAAATATCAGTTATGGTTGTTCGGTTTCATAGCATACTGTATTTCACTTTATTGCAACAGAAAGGTTCTGAATGTAAATGGAATTTTTGTACAAACCTTCATGGAGGCACTGCCATAATATTCCCAATGGCAATCTGGTTGAACTTCTAGTCCAAGTAATAATACACTTTTTTCATCTATATCATAGCGTTGTTGTTTTTTTGTTTTTGTTTTTTTAGAGAGAAGCCAGAGAACCCCTGACCTTAGATAGAAAAACTGGCAATCCTTGTCAATTAAGATTGGAGTCCAGCGCACCCTGCCTGCAGTTAGACTCGAACCAGCCTCCTCATTTTTGACAGACCATGTGATCAAAAGTAGACGAACTTCCTTAACCACTCAGCCAGCAAGATCCATACTAGTTATAATATTATAAAAGCTGCACTGTCTACACAAATTCAGGAGGGAATTGCAACTTACTTGGAAACTGAATGTAATTAGAAACAATCAACACCATCAAGACATGATTATATTCCTGCAATAGTTTCAGAACTTAATTATATTATATACCTGGTCGTGAATACACGGTTTCCCAAATTTGTCATATAAACAGATAGACAATCTTGGTAAATGGATCATAGAAAACAAGGAGCGACTTGTAGGTATCAGTGTAAAATATATTTCACCACATTTGTAATACTGTACTCTGACATAAAAAATCATAATCCATGTGAAACCTGTTTGTTATTGTCTTACATTAGTACTTCTTACTTTTTATACCCCCCTCACAAACTAGTTTGGGGGGTATATAGGATCACCCTGTCTGTCCGTCTGTCCACATCCCTTGTAAGCTCTTCTCCTCCTAAACCGCTTGACAGATTTTGATGAAACTTTACATAAGGAAGTACATCATATTTAGATGTGCATGAAGAATTTTCGTCGCTTTCGGATATTATTCAGGGGAGATAATTGGACTTGAAGTGAAGCAGGTGGTATCCCTGTGTGATCTTGCTCACAGTCCACACTTGTTTTATTAGTTGCTACTGTATGATATTGATTGATTGGTTTATAGCGTTGATCATCACTGTCGACAATATTTCAGTTGTTTCATGGTGACCAATAGTAACTTATTGGTTAAGAAAGCAGGAGTGCTTAGAGACAACTGCCAACCTTGGACCCTAACCTGTAACAACTTTATCACACGAGAGTGAATTCATTGCACCACTTTCTGTATGTTTTCACTAATGGTGTTTAATGCCACTTTCAGCAATTCTTTTGACATATCGTCCATTTTTTATTGGGACAGGAAGCCCCAATACCCGGAGAAAACAGTTAAGATGATCATCCGCATGAAATAGGAAGATGATCAATTAGGGTAGATGCAACATCCTGGCTTCATTCTGATATATGTTAAAATAAATAAAGGCAACAATATACTTTTTGGAGAGGACCAATACATCTTTTAGCTTAAAATTTATAATACATGTATATAGGCAAAATATACATTAACCATAGTAATTATAAAAATGACATGTCAGTTTAATTTAATATATCTGACACTTTAATAAGATGAGGTGTTTCAACCATTATCGGACATGTACATTTAACTATTTTCAAAAACATAACATTTTATTTGGCATATATTCATATGAAAGTTTCTCATAACTTCATTTGGTGTAAATAATATTTCACATCTTCATGCAATATTGACAGTACTGTATCAGTAAATCCTTGAAGGACTTCATGGTGAAGTAATACTCCTGATGTATATACGGTCCTTGAACTTTTAAATGACTCCAGCTTCTTTCGAGAATGCTCTAGACTCCCTGGATAAATAAATCTGTTCATACTTAAGCTTCCTTCATTAGAAGAATCAGAATCCTGTTGAGTTGCCACAGCAGCAACATGTGTTCTTGGACATGTCTCCTCTCCACAAGCATTACAAAGGCATTTTTTGTGGCAAACATCACAACAATTGTGCAAAGGTGCAATGGAAGTAGGTTTAGTCATATAACTAGAACACCATAGCTGGTGTTTGCACATTGTCTTATCGTTGAGAAATTTAACTAAGTCACACTCTACTTTCTTCATATGTCCTTTGTGTTATATAAACAAACAAAACAAGTTCATCAAAAAGTGTTCCATCTCTGCCGGCTCTACCCAACTGCTGTGCAATGTATCCATTTCCCTGGGTTATCAACAGTGTACGATATTGTGAACACCCTAGAAATTCACTTCTATTACTGCTGAATTTGTGCATATCAGGATGAGAATCTTGTCATCCATGGTCATGTCGTTCATTTCATTTGTTTTTTGAAAATGTTCACAACTGATTCTTAATAATTTTACAAACATCAGGTACAGTTTTGCTACATGTTCATCTGCTATAGTTGTTCAGAAAATCACATGCATAAGTGTTTTGCTTTTATGCTGTTTATTAGCCATTCAAACACATGTTCAAGATTATTTTTGTTTGGATTGCAAACAGTGGATATTTTGATGTTGGTGTGTCTCAAGACTCCAGTACTACTTCTGCTCTTGCAGCCAAGCACAGCCTTTTCATATTTTTTCTTCTTTGACTGGGTCCAGAAATAGCTGTTGATGCAGCCAATGGAAGGTTAGGACAAGGAAATCTTAGTTCTAATCTTGAAAACCATTCTCTAAATGGGTCATCATTCTTACTTTGGTCACCCCTGCAAAATTGTTACAATTATATTAGTTCCAAGTATATATTAACTATCATGTTATTTGGCACTTTAACATTACACTGTTTTACCTGAAATACCCTCCCACATTTGGTTAATGCAGTAGATTATCAGTTATTTTTTTTGTTTGCTTTAATGGTGTTCAACACTATCATGGCATCCAGGTTTTATTGGAAAAGGCAGTGTAGAGAATTTTTATTTTTCAATGACATGTCACATAACAACCAAGTCGACAGCGTCAATTTCAAGCACTTATTAATAGGACAACAATAAACCATTAATTAAAAAAAACCTTAAAATATTTGTTAGACATACATGTACAGCTGACATTGTGTCTTCTGAATAGCTTGACCATATATTGTTGCAATTGACAACCTTCGATATTAATTAGTAGTGTATAATGAATCATCATTTTAAACGTTTTAATCAATTGTAATTATTTTTCCTAATTAATTTTAATTAATTATTCGTCTATTATATTATTCTTATTTAAATAATTATTTGTTGATATGATAATATCTGTATTTACTATTTTATTTTTTTCGTGGTCCGTTTTGGTAATGGTCCTTTTTACTATATATTATAGTATGGGATAAATCGTCCTGCAGCGAAAATAACACATCTATGACTATGTGTAATGACACCCGTAAACGAAGGAAAAGTCATAAAATATCAATCAACAAACGAATAAATAAATTATTAATGTTGCTTACCACTGAACTGTGTGTGTCTCAATTTTAATTTCTCCTGGTAGACGCTCGACTTCAATATCCCTCTCCACTTGTCATCGCCAACAAGCTTTTTGTCTACCAAAAACAAATTCAAACTCTCCGCTAGTGATTTTCAGCTTCCCGTGGTACAAACAAAAACATATTTTCGTTGTAAAATTGCCTAAATATTGATTTAACCTGATTTCTAGCGCGACTAGAAATTCACAAGCTTTCTCGAAGCTGGGCGCTGCCATTTTACTTCAGAAATAACATCAAACCGACATACAAGACTTATTCTGTTTGGTTGATTATGATGTAATATAAAGGGATGCAACTTGTGAAATCGTAAGGTGGCGTTGGCGGGAATTACAAAAAACTAATCTAGATCTGCAAAGGGTGAAGAGAGGGGAGATCTGATCGTAACACTTGGCTATCGAAGATGCTATCGATGCATCATACGTAAGATAGTTGAACATTGTCAGTAAGCAGGAAAAGAATCAAAAGTTTTCTACTAGCCGGAGTCATTTGTTTTGTTTTTTGTGTTTTTCGTGTCTAAGTTTTATGATATAACTTTTATGATAAACATAAACAAATCAATGCCACTTTTCGTTTTGAACAGTTTGATTCATATTATCTTTCATATTGTGTCCCTTTTTTCATCGTATCGCTCGGCGGTTGACTTATGATTGCTACCGCCCCATAATCATGCGGGGGTTTTCATCCCTAACTGTGTTGGCCACTCGGCACCAATTTCCCACAGCCAATCAAGACACAGCATTGTTCATCTGTTATCCTTGAGGTACGACTGGTTTCTGCAGGTTAGCTTTTGATTATTTATCTTGCCTCGCATACGAGACGTGAAAAAGGGACCACTACTCACTACATTAGGACCGGAAATATCCGAACTAGTTAAAAATAAATCAAACTTACACTTGGATAAATATTAACTAAAATAAAAACAAGACTATATTTAATTAATCAGTCGGAATGATTCAAAACAATAAGTTTTTTGTAAGAGCAAACAATATGTACACGATGCACAAATACAGTCTACCACATTCTCATCTTGTCAAGACATGAGGTCCCATCATTTACCTCGTCTGTAAGCTATGAACTGATAACTTTATAAGGTCCAGAATATTCTGCCAGCTTTTTTCTGAAGTTCTGCTGTTGCTAGCGCCTTGCTGTGCTCTGCTTTACTGTACCACTCATCACTACCCTTTGTCCCTTGTCGTCTTGTTAAAGCGATTATCAGAGAGATCTCACGTAGATCACCGACACCAGGAACTTCTTCGTGGTGTTCTGCAAGAACTGGCAAAGCGTTTTTCGAATGAGACTGATGGATGGCTTCATCGGATTCTACTTCAAAGAAAATCTCATTGTCCTCTATGTCAGTTTCGTCGACTAATGTGTGTCATCAGAAGTGGATGAGCTATTGCTTGCAGTCCTATGAAAATGGCTAACCTAGAAAACCAGTGTCCGATTCATCTGATGATATTTATACTTCCGATTCAGACACTGTAGTCTTCACTTCGGTCTCAGATTTCTTCGTCCGACGTCTAGTTTTAGGTAGTGATGATGGTGATACAGAAACAGGATCAGATGGTTAGGTATCCAATAGCCAACAACACATTTCTATGCAGATTTATTTTCTGCCCTTCCCCATTTTTCATCTGTGCTGTGAATACTGGGATTTCTTTATTCGGTTGATCCAATACTATACATTTGGAAAAAGTTAAGCACCCCTATCTTTTCAAGTCATACATATTCGAACACCTTTGGACTAATATTGGACTGCATTCGTTTTTAAAGCAAACAACAATATGCATTATTGGGCAAAATGAAACATTATTTTAACAAAAAAACTCATTACTTTATTAACATATCATTTCATCAAAATATGGACGATCTTTGCTCTTGCACGTAGTCATTAAATTTATTGTCACCGAAAGCTTCAAACTGTTATATAATTGTCCAGTCACACCTGAAAACGTCAATCATAAACAAAAAAATTGATAATCATACGTCGAAGGGTTAATGTCGGTATATCCACCGTTAGCATGAATGAATGCAGAGTCGAGGAAGAGTGGACTCAGCTTTGGTCTCCAGATATGTCCTTAAAACACAGCAACGATGAGGTGTAGCGTTGTCATCCATGAAAACAGGTCTTTTTTTGACTCTAACTACAGATGTAAGCACGTCCCGGGTGTACTTTTCGCCATTAATGTTGCCATTCATTGTTACCAGATTCAGATTGCACACCATAACTAAGCCCCAACAAAAGGCACTGTTGGAACAATGTTTCTTGCCGTGTAAGCTGTGTTTTGATGGCTCCAAACACGGGTTCGCCCATTATTTACACGGAGTAAAAATATCCTCTCATCTGACCAGTGTATTCGTCAGCATATTCCAAGGTTCAATTTGTCTTGCTCTGTACTAGGCCAAACTGTCCCTTTGATGGCGATCATCAAGCATTGGGCGTTAATGACTCTCTTTGACATCAATCCTGCAGTTTTAAGACAATTTCGTACTGTTCTGGCTGACAGATTACGACCAGGTAACCATTGTTGCTTGCGACAATGCTTTTTCAAACGGATTTCGACTAAGCAATCTATCAAGGCTCCTATATTCACGTTGGGTTGTCACAGATAGTACACTAGATCGAGAACTGTCTTTCACATCTTCCGTGGCAGATGTGTTTTCTAACATAACGACTAATGACTGTATAATGCTAGCCAAGCTAACGTCCTATTGCCTTGTTAGACATACCAGTGGAATGCAAATGATGATTTGCCATCTCGGTGCTTCTGATATCCGCTTCATTGCCATGCTTACTTTAAATGATTTGTCAATTAGAAATTCGGGATTTAAATACATGTATGTTGCACGAAAAAATAGTGCACTTTGGACGTGAAGAAGGGAGCAAGCTTTATGTGGACAGAAAACCGCTCTTGATTAAAATTTCACAATTGAACGCTCACATACTTTTTATTATACATTAAGGAATTAATAATGGCCAAAATAATCAAAATTAAACTTTATTTACAATAGACAAAAAAAAATATTCGGGGTGCTTTTTTCTCTGGGTATATATATGACTGGTCTTACCATCTATCGGCTATTTTGTGTTAACCGTCATAAGCTACTTTTTTCACTAGAACTCTATCTTTTTTCTGGTTCCGCTGACTTTTTTGTTCGTATAGCTAATTGGTATTCTTTAAGAAGTCTATTTCTTAGGTCCTTAATGTACTTTTATCTTGGTTGCTCTTGTTCCTTGAGAATACTAAAGGTAAGATATATCGGTAATCGGGGGTTTCTTCCATATACGGTGCCTGTTCAGTGGTTTTATGTCTAGTACAATTGTATGCGTGTACTAATGGTTAGGGTTAGGGTTAGGGTTTAGGCTTAGGGTTAGGGTTTAGGCTTAGGGTTAGGGTTAGGGTCAAAGGTTAGGGTACTAATGTTTCCAATTAATCTTTTGATATGGTTACAATGCTTTTTTGGCTTTCCTCTAATGACAGTCTTGTTTTGTTAGGATGGAAGGCGACTTCATATAAAGTATTTTACTGCACAACCAATATTCTGGCTGAAACGAAAATGATTTTTCGACTTGGAAAGGACGAGCAAAAGGAGGAAATATGAATGAATACTGCTTTCTGGTTTATATTGCAACGAATGACGACTAAATGCTAACATCCGTGAATACTAACCAATACTTGGAAATTAAAAAAACAGTGTATTTAATAGCCGGTCAAATTAGGTGCCATTACGAATTTACAGCATGAAATTAATGGTGCAGCAAACAGAATGATCGGGAAGTATCTTACATATTTCGACGGAAGACACAGATATCTGCATCCATATGTGTTAATGGTAGTGAAGTTGTCTTCTGTTTATTGTGCTCATTTCCTACGTAATCAAAACGGATCATTTGACGTAATAGAGAAATTGGTAAGAAGTGTCAAATATGAACCAAGAAGAGATGAATTGATACACAAATTGACTGACATAATGTACGGAACACTCTGTGAACGATTGGTTGATGATTTATGTGGTAGTATAAATGTGGCAAACAAATATGATGAAATATATTCTTATATATACAAAGAGTACATACAATTGAGGGACACTATATTTCTAACAGCCCTAATGAATCAGATCTAAACCCTGAGTTATAAGAATCAGTATAAGGATTCCTCCAAAAGTGGGTCAGCATGAAGCATGCACCGACCTCAGACACGTTACGACACACAAACACAATTAGAACCATGTGCGTCTACAAAATATCTGTCTGCTTGGCAGATTATGATACTACTTGATCAACTGACACTAATGTTTCCAATTAATCTTTTGATATGGTTACAATGCTTTTTTGGCTTTCCTCTAATGACAGTCTTGTTTTGTTAGGATGGAAGGCGACTTCATATAAAGTATTTTACTGCACAACCAATATTCTGGCTGAAACGAAAATGATTTTTCGACTTGGAAAGGACGAGCAAAAGGAGGAAATATGAATGAATACTGCTTTCTGGTTTATATTGCAACGAATGACGACTAAATGCTAACATCCGTGAATACTAACCAATACTTGGAAATTAAAAAAACAGTGTATTTAATAGCCGGTCAAATTAGGTGCCATTACGAATTTACAGCATGAAATTAATGGTGCAGCAAACAGAATGATCGGGAAGTATCTTACATATTTCGACGGAAGACACAGATATCTGCATCCATATGTGTTAATGGTAGTGAAGTTGTCTTCTGTTTATTGTGCTCATTTCCTACGTAATCAAAACGGATCATTTGACGTAATAGAGAAATTGGTAAGAAGTGTCAAATATGAACCAAGAAGAGATGAATTGATACACAAATTGACTGACATAATGTACGGAACACTCTGTGAACGATTGGTTGATGATTTATGTGGTAGTATAAATGTGGCAAACAAATATGATGAAATATATTCTTATATATACAAAGAGTACATACAATTGAGGGACACTATATTTCTAACAGCCCTAATGAATCAGATCTAAACCCTGAGTTATAAGAATCAGTATAAGGATTCCTCCAAAAGTGGGTCAGCATGAAGCATGCACCGACCTCAGACACGTTACGACACACAAACACAATTAGAACCATGTGCGTCTACAAAATATCTGTCTGCTTGGCAGATTATGATACTACTTGATCAACTGACACATTTTGGGAAGAATCCGTGAATTTACTGTGATCATACACTACCTGATGTTATTATTATTGGTGGGTTAATTGCAGCATGCAACCATAAATATCTGTCAAATTCTGAACAGAAAAAATATTTACAGTGAACCCGAGTCGTGCTATATGTATGGTACTGATTCACGTGACCTGTCAAAATATTACTATTTTAACCGTGGTATCCTAATACAGCTGGATGTACACAACTTGAAATGGCAGCCTTTATGGGAAAATTCAAATTGTTGAAACTGTTCTTATATAATGGGTTGGAAAAAAAGGAAATGTCAGCTCCAGTTTGCCAAGGATGGCAAGTATTATGGTATCAACGAACATGTGACTAAATTTTATCTGAATGAAAATTTTGAAGATTGGTATATTAGATCATCTGAATTTGGGGAAATGAGGATTATGATGCTAGATTTAGCTGACTTAGTTTACACACTATATTTGGTGCGTTTGCCATACAGCTACATATATGAAGTCATATACTTAGTTTAAATACACGTACAATTATATCACACAATGTTAAAATTTAAGCAAGTATAACGTTTAAAATGCTTAATTGTTTTCCTTAGATATTTAATCAACTGCATACTCTGTCGTATACGTGGATGTACTCAGCCCCAACAATCCCCTAAGCAATCTTAGCATTCTATAACATCCGTGGTAGTCCTCTTTTTTAAATTGCGTGTGCAAAAAAAAGAGAATTGTAATCCTATCGTGCCGAATTCGCTTTATGTCGCATTTTCTTAGCAATAATAAATGATTATCTTGCCGTTTTTTCAAACATCTCAGACTCCTGCTTGCTGTTTATTATTAACAAGCCTTTCATATGATATACACCAGGTTTTTGTTAGGGCCCTGCCAGACGCCCTATAGTGATCAGTTGTCCGTCCGTCCGAAGCTAATCGTGTCCGAGATAAAACTTTTTTATCTTTTGAGGTATGATTTCGGTATTTGGTATGTGGTAGATAATATCAAAGCGATGTGTTGCATACCGTGGTTGATGACATTGTACTTTAACCTCAAGGACGGCGGGGCCTACAGAGATGGGTACCATCTCACTGACATCTAGTTAGTTATGGTTTCTCCTATGCATTATGGTTTCTCACAAAAGTAGATAAATTATTTATATTAAAAAGAAAAAAATATTAATATTTATAAATCCCATTAGTAAATTGCAACATGGTTTCTAATGTGGCTGTAATTATTACCGATATGCGAGACACTAAAAACAAATCTGTTCGAAGGGTATTTTTACAATTCGCTATACATCCAGCACTCAACATCGTCCTGGTGCGTTGTGAATACAAAATAATAATTCCATATTTTATGTCCTCACTAAATCCTAGCTCCTGAGATGGACTCGCATACAACAACTACAGTCCATATTAACCTATATTTATCAATTACGATTTGAATGATTTTTTTTTCAGTTTTATTAACAGGTAAAATATACAGAAACGAATATGTATTGATTGTTTTATTGAATGTTTTCTGGTAAACAGTATTCTAGCTATATTCAGGACAAGAAGAAGATAACAAACAATAAGTCGGTTTGAAGTGCCACTGAAACAAAAGTTTGGCTGCCACTGTTAAAAAAGAAGACAATCTTCAAACAAGTTGTCCGGTATGGTCCTCGGTCAAGCTTACTGTTATAAAACTTGAACCTTCTCCTTGCCAAACTTTTCTGCAAACTGGGTACGTATTAAGCCTCCCTAGGTCAAGTCATGGGAACGCTTACCTACACGGTTAGTTTTGAAAAAAAAGTTACTTGATTGAAGTTTTCTTTTATTTTTCAACGCGCGGGTCGTGCCTTGAAGGAATATATGTTTGATGATGGTAATGTGCAAACTAAATGCAAACTTATACTTTAATAATAGAAAATAGCAGATTGCAGTCATGTAAAATTATTTTGTAGTAAGTTGTCATACATTGTTGTATTAATGAAATACATTAAGGGAAGCCCAAATTTATCGATCAGTTGAATTATATACATGAATACATTCCTCGCTTGGGTAATACAACAGTCTTACGGTACGGGAAATAATTAAAAGTAAACCAGATTATAAATACATTTGGGATATATTCTCCATTTACTTCTAAAAATTTTATATAAGAATGTCAAAACACCATTTAGTCTAATTTCGAACTAGTATTGGGAAATGTCAATCGACCAGAAGGTAAATTGGATAATGAATTATATTAAACTTTATACGGCTGTTTTTGTGATAATGTGGCTTAAAATTGGTATATTTTGTATTCAGAACTGGATCGATGTTTTTATGTTCTAGCATTACATATTAAAGTTTGTTTTAGTTAATTGCAGCTTTAATGTGACTTTTTTAGCAACTTTGTAGCATTGAAAGTTCTATATGTTTTGTCTCGACTGTTTGTTGTCCTACCTGTCATTTCGCACCTTCGTTTAGCAGCCAATACTGCACCAGCTAGAAGGACTGGGTGATCAGGAAAAGTTTTTGTGTTTTAAACATTTTCGGAAGAGGAAGACCCACACCGACAAAAATTGCTTACATACTCATTCCAGTTGACAGAGTTAGAAGAAGACTGCAGTATTAAGTTTGTTTCACGTAATTGCAAAGCCACATCAATGCAACTAGTAAACAGGGAGATATCTAGCGGTATTTTACTTAGAACTTCGTTAATGCTATTGTCCAAAGATATTAAACGCGTTACTGCTTCCATACTTTCACCGTTAATCATTGACACGAGAACTTTAGCCGACTGCGGTCTTAACGGCGTTAATACATTAATACCAACATGCACGTTAGCTCCCTCTCCAGCCTCCAGTTTCAGGTTCCAAGCCAAAGGTAGGTCTAATACCGGTACATTGATATTATCGTGTAAATTTTCAGGTTTTGAGCTGGTGGAGGTGAGAGTAGTGACAGTGTATGGTACAGTTGGTTTACTTAGTAGTTCAGTGGTTACATGTAGCTAGTAGAACTAATAATCGGAGAGCATGTTCATTCGATAATGGCTTAAAACTTTTGTAGGCTGAAAAAAGACTGCTGCCGCATTTAGTACATTAGCGGATTCCACGTGTAAATACTACGTGAACGGAAACCTCAACTAATATTGCTAGTTTTAAATGCCTGCATATAAAGTTTATCTCCCAATCGATGGAGTACCTGTATTTCATATACTGATTTCCTTAATAAGGGTGTTTGCTGACAGACACTTAACCAGGGGTTAACGATGGCAAGGTGGAATACAACAATTAGAAAATGTTACCGTCGTCATCTTGCTTACCTGTCACAGTATATCTATGGCATTTGTTCCGTTTGTCGTACTACTTGCTCCTCTTCCTACTGAATGATGACTCCCCCGGATATGACTAATTACCAGATTTTAACCTGACTGACACGACGGGTGCAACTTCTAATGCTGGCGATGCTATCCTTCCGAAATACATAGATTCGTATCCTTTTATAAGAGGTGTTCACGTCACTAAGATTTGGTTTCCGTGTTATTTCCGTTTTTGTTGTTTTCTTTTTTGTTTGACCATAGCTTTATCTGTGTTTGACTTATTCTGTTATAAGTGTGTACAAAATAATGTGTCGAACAGTTAAGCATGTCTTTAGAAGATTAGTCATTATTTACACTATTTTCCTCCTGCTAATGTAACTACAATTTTAGTAACATTATAATCCGTATACAATATTTTATATTTCTGTTTAAAAAACTTCCGTCATACTAAAGCTGATTTCCAGTGTGATGTTACAGTCTTATCGACCATTTTCATAGAAATTGTTCTGGTGTGTGGAAAATCTGGTATTTAATCGACCGAAACATAACTCCAATAAGCACATTAATGAAAGGAGAACTGGCAGGCCAGTAGGAGTGCTCTGTAAATAAACTGACTTACTCCCCCTGAAGGATGTCCCACATGGCCAGGATGTTGTCTGTAACATACAAGTCAATATGTTATTTGTATAAAACATTTTAATTTGAATCAGTGAAAATGATGTTTACTCAGAATTTTGTAATGATTTCCAACTTGCTATATCAAACAGTGCTTTGATTTATAAGTTTCTATCTGCCTGCAACTTATCCTCGATACCAAAAGTTTCTATCTATCTAGCATTTATCCTCAATTGTCTAAATTTCGATCTGTGTGCCACTTATCCTTGATTTTATAAGTTTCAATCTGTATCTATTGTATAAAGACCTTACTACCAGTCTGCGAAAAGGTGTAGAGACTTATTGTATACAGTCCTTACTACCAGTCTGTGACAAGGTGTAGAGACTTATTGTATACAGTTCGTACTACCAATCAATGACAAGGTGTAGAGACTTATTGTATACAGTCCTTACTACCAGTCAATGACAAGGTGTAGACATTTATTGTATACAGTCCTTACTACCAATCAATGACAAGGTGTAGAGGCTTATTGTATACAGTTCGTACTACCAGTCTGTGACAAGGTGTAGAGACTTATTGTATACAGTCCTTACTACCAGTGAATGACAAGGTGGGGAAACTTATTGTATACAGTCCTTACTACCAGCCAATGATGAGGTTAGAGACGTATTGTATAGGTTTTAATACCAGTTGAGGACGGGGTGGAGAGAATTATTGTATACAGTCCTTACGACCAGTCAAGGATTGGGTGTAGAGACTTAATGTATACAGTCCTTACTACCAGTTGAGTACAGGTTGGAGAGAATTATTGTATACAGTCCCTACTGTTCTAGTTCCTCAGGCATTGGTTGCTGTATATACTGTGGCTACTCTACGGTATATTGTGGTTCCTTTGGCGGTGGTGAGGTGGTTCACCCATTCCAAGTTATGTGGGAAAAATTAACATATATAATCAAAGAAAGTCAATATGTGTTAGGATTTCAGGATAAATGGTTCAAATAGTCTACGATGAAATGTCTAAAAATAAACATTGCCATGGTTTTAAAATGGACAGTCAAAAAAAGATAGGTAAGTTTGTAGAAAAGCATTGTCCAATCAAATGAATAAATGACTTATCCAGTCCAATTATCAGATAAGTATGTAGAAATACACTGTCCAGTCAAATCCTCAGATAAGTACGTAGAATTACATTGTCCAGTCAAATGTACAAATGAATTTTCTAGTCAAATAATCAGATAAGTATATAGAAATTCATAGATAATGCTCTTGTGTACATAAAACTAGCAAACAACTAACCTATCCAACGTTATATGCTTCCATATTTATCGTGCAATCCAATTTAACATCCGGGCCAGTGCAAAAAAATAAAATGAAGAATTATTGACTGCGATTTCGTAGCTCTTTGGGTCTGATATTACTATCAGAAAAAGAAATTTGATGTTTAAAAAAAACATTAATTTAATTCCTAATATAAGCTGTTTAGGTCTTCTGTGATGATTTGATACTGTGGTCTGCTACAACGCTACTGGCAGTAGACCCGTACCTAAAATTTGTCTCAACATTTTCTGAAGAATTAACCATATGATTTGTGACTAATTTATTTTGTCTAATAACTGTAAATGTACATAATGTTTTTTTATTTGGAGGACCATAGACTACGGTCCTCAAAATCAAAATAAAACAGCGAAAGATAAATACTATTCCGCATCTATACAATAACACTACACAGCGACAGGTCGCATGTTCAATAAAATTCAATATACACCAATATATGCGTTATTAGAAAACACAATACAACAACCTAGAACAAGTAGAGTAAACTTGCAACACTTATAGATATCCCCAAAAGGCACAATTTTTCCACCAACATAAAACATCCAACTGTGACTAGAACTGATCCATAAAAACAAACGAAGCCTTACAATATGTGATCTGTTATTTCTCCATAGAACACATTCTAATCACTTTAATTATTTATCATACTACAAACTTCTTGATTTAACCTGGTCCCTGGTGTAATATTTTTATTTACGAAGCTCCACTTTCAAATATAACCCCAGGTCACCACCCGCCTTCTACTCAATTCGACTGGTTGTTTAAAACGCCATGTTTAGCTAGCTTTTCGCATGTTTTTTACCGTTGAAAATGTCTGTTAGAACTTAAATAAAGTACACAAGTAATTACCTGCTTCTTGTTTCCAGCTTTCGTGTCAAACTGACCACTCCTGTTGAGCACTTTTCAAAAACGGGACAAAAATCTATAAGAGCATTCTAAATATAATACTGGAAACGTTAAAAGTTTAAGGCATTCCGAATATTGCAAACCGGTCGAAACTTTGAATAGTCTTCATCACACAGACGCATATACAATTGCGTCTGGGATCACCTTGTAATTTCGCTACTAATATGTGAAGACAAAACAGTAATTATATTTTAAGGCCCTATTTTTATACCAGGGAAACCACGAAAACATGTCTATACTTATAAAATGACATCACAGTAAGATTCTCTCTTGATTGTGCATTACAATAAGAAAAAAATCTTAGTTGCCCCAATTTTATGGATTATTTAAATATGATTAGGCATTATATTCATGAATATTTTGCTACGGGCGTTAGCGAGTAGTAAAATATCATGAACATAATGCCTAGTACCCATATTCAAATTATCCATAAAATTGGGGCAGCCATGAATTATTTTAATTCTGATATGAAAATAAAGATATTTTACATTTCGCGCCTATATAGGTGAAGGTTTCTTTTGGCTTTTCCAATTTCCGAGATCCTCCATTGTTACACAATTATTATTTTTCTCGTGTAAATTTTGGCAGAAAAAGGGAAGAAATATCAATTAAAAACAAACTAACATATTTATTTATATTTACAATAAAATTTAACAACTAGAACAAAGAACGACAAACATCGAATACTTCATTACATCAGCCACTGTCTCTTTGAATGTGTTGCTGTGTTTGCGTGACATATTCAAAACTTCTTACCGCATTTGGTCGAGCTTTAGCTTCTGGTTTAGATCCAATATAGTGTAAATTAAAATCATTTTCCACAGTGTAAGCAACGCAATGCTGCTTGAAAACAAAACGTAGCAGAGGTCAAGGAAGATTTGTGACATGTAAACAATAAAGGCATCAAATAGGATTCTGAAACGTCAAAACTTTTTTCTGTTGGATATTCGTAATACAAAGGTACAATATGGAATAATAAAAAAAGGCAAGCAAAAACATCAACATAAGGCGAGTGATTTTTTTATGGCTGGAGCAGCCATATTTCATTGAACATTTAAATAGAGGTGTGTTTCCAAAGCGTTTGAAGGACATCATATTATAATATTTGTTTAATGAATTGATAAAGTAATATTTGTAAAACATATTCATATGTAAACTGTGGTACAATTTTTTTTATACACTTCTTGATATGAAATGAAGTAATAGTGTGTATCTGTTATTTCCCAATTTAAATACAGAATTTTGATTTTGTTTTTGTTTTTTGACATATTTTAGTTATTGTGGGCTTTGTAATAGTGTTGCTTTTTACAACAAGAATCTATGCACTACTTCTTTGTACAATGTGTATGCATAGTGCGGTTTAACATAACATCACTACGATATGATTTCTTTCACTGACTGCATATGTCATGACGTTATGTGTATATGTCAGTAATTCTGTTTAAAACTACCGATACTGATAAATCAATCCATACTGAGTGTACATTGTTCGTTATTCTTATTTCAGGAGACTAATAAGATACTCTCTAGATACTGATTGTGTTTTCTTTTTATATTGTGTACCACATCTTAGTGTGTGGACAGGTCTGATTAATTGCAGCATAGATTCTGGGTTTTTTATTGTGATGTTTGTTCTCCTCAATACTCATGAGCTTTGGTTAGTGATGCGTGATTGGTCAAAAAAGTTTAGCTGTTTCTACAGAAATTATAGACATTCTCGCATAAAAGTATACAGCTGCTTCAAGCATGTTGATTGAACAGTAAAACGTTGATTCGAGGTGCTGGGGGTGAATTAAACAATAACAGAAGGCAAAATGCATAAGAAACATTTTAGCGGCAGTTTGTGCATCTCTTTGAACCCTTTTTCATAATTTGTAATAATAGACAATTTATGTGCTGAATTTAGTTTCAATATTACTTAAAGTAAAACAAATCAACGGAATTCGCAAACTCCGATGTTATTTTATTGTCATAATGATATAGGTTAATAATTTAAACTATTGGTTAGCTACGGCTTGTCAAACACTTGAACCATTTACGAATCGTCGTAGTAACGTTTGCTAATAATCTTTATTACATAGAATGTCCATAACGGATGCCATTTCTGTGACGTCTAGGAAAAACGCTGGTAATCTTTTATGCGATTCTACGAGGAGTGGAAAAGGAAAGAGCTCATTATTAACGGAGGATTGAAATGGTACTTATGAGATAAGTTTAATATAGTTTCTTATTATAGAAGACTAAACAACGGTTCAGTAGCAATTAGATTTTTTATCTATCATGTTTAATTCCATAAGTTTTTTTACTAGCAGGTATCTGTTCCTTTTGTGCAAAACTGACCCATTTTCGGCAAAGCATGTTTATTTTCAAATCCGTGTTTGCATTTATAGGGAAACAAACACCCCCATATTAAATAATTGTTATAACCCTCACAAAATGAACAACACAGACACAACCAAACGCATCACACAACCACCAACAAAAACTACATTCTGCACTATAGACAAGAAAGACCCGTAGAAAAATATTAAGGTAATTGACCAGAAGAATCTACATTTTCTGCCGTTGTCTAACTTCCATTACAATACTACTTAAGTACTTGTCTTTTTGAGTGCTAAAACTTTTGGTTATCTAATATTTAGACACTTTAAGATATAATTTATGTTATATGTTTATAACACTCACTTCTGTTCACGTGGAGACGATGAAATAAAAGAAATAATAAGGAATACCGATCAAACAGTCATGTACTGAACTGAAAGGGAGAGTGTAAGAAGTTCGTTATTTGTTGGAAATCAATAAGAATTTCGTGGTGGTGTTCTTGATTTTCTTAACGTCATATGGAATTTTTATAGTTGATTACAAATCATCTACACACGAGAAGACTACACTTCTTTTATAAGATAAGCAATTAATTTTCTTCTGGTACGTAGTCAACGATAAACTGTTTTATTTTCTGTCTCTATAAGAGGTAAAAGTTGTTCTGGTTAGTTGGAGGTCACTTTGGCAGCAAAAACGTCTGACCGCTTTTGTGATATATTTCAAATCAATTCTAATAGTAATATTAGGATATAATAAGACCATCGTGCAATCAGGTGCTACGGACGAGTAAGTAGTTCTGTCACTTTTTAGACAGTTGTGGAGTAAAAAAGTGATTTGAATTTCAATCTCGCTAGGATGGATTTAATGCAAATAGTCAACAAAATTAGCATTGTGGACGGAAAAAAATCATCAATATTACGGAATGTAAAATTAAAGGTCAGTGCCAGTGTCTATTCTTCATTCTTTAGCAGGCTTTTACAAAATCGGCCTCATAAGAGTACAAAAAGGTCCGCAAGGAGTTGAGCACAATTATTACCCTCTAGAATACTAACAGGCTGTTAAAATCATGTCCACCAAACATGACCAATGTGTTCTTGTCTAAACTTTTTGTATGAATAAATATTGTATTGTTAAATTAATTTAAATCCGTAAAGCTATTAAACATATAAAACGTTTCTGAAATAGTTAATATAAAGATAACAAACCTGATACTTTACGCTTTGATAAGACTGTATTAAAACCAAAATGTGTTATATAACATTTTAAATAGTAACTGACCTACTTTCCCCATAAATTCGGTTATAGTGCCAATAAGATGTTATTGACTGTCTATTCTTATTCCTATCTAGTTACTCTACACTTGCTTGTCGTGATGGAATATTTAGGAATTTGTATTTTAATTCCACTGAATTTGAAGATACATTTGGTTACACTCAGAACACATAATGAGGCTTCTTTTCAGTGGACTGTTGATTTTGATCCTATATAAAGGATAGCAACAATATACTATTTTTAAATCATATTTTGCTGGTTACATGCTAGTTTGCGATTAATATAATTACAAGTATCAGCTATCATATAAGTCAACCGTGTGTGAACAAAATAAATGAAAACATAACACAACAAAGGCATACTATTAAAGAAAGAGTTTCTTTTATAAAATAAGAATCTAACGTCACATAAAAACAATAACGTTTATGTAACTCTTGAAAATCGTGAAAAACGACAAACTAGAAACTGGTCCTTATTTGGAGTCGTTCGCGTCCACAGATCTCTAAGATATACGATTATAGTATTATACATGTCTACATATACTTATTGTCATTGTATCGTTATGCATTACGTATTTTATCGATGATGTGCCACATATTTTCTTTTTTAATGCCATGTAGAAGAGACATATAACTTGCAAGTATCGTGTGCCTGTGGTTAAAGAAAGTTCATAAATCAAAATACCGAAGACAAAGGAATCTTTCAAAACGACAATCCCTAATCGAATGAAAACAATAACAAAATACCGAACACTAAGTAACTGCCGAAAAAGGCAATCCACAAATCAAAGTCCAAACAACTTAGAACCAACAACCAAAAATATAGCAACTAAAACAATGGTCCTGACTTTCATTGCACACTGTGGATCAAACCAGATCCCAAGGTATGCCAAAACTCCAGCCTTTTTTATTTTAATGTGTAAGTTGTTCTGTTGCGGTTCGTACACCACTAGTTAGTCACCAATGATAATTCCGACACAAGCACTGTCTACTGAATACACAGATTGGGGAAAGAAACTTCGTATCTTCAAAATATATAAAATATTTATAAAAAAAGAATTGTATCTATGATTTAACGTACTGAAGACACGGGCAAGATGTGTTTTCTTTCAATCACGTCTCATAGCGTATCCCCAAGAAATTGATGACGTTTGCAAAAATTAGTATACTGGTTGCGAGCCCTTGCATATTTGATCAACTGAGAAATGTAAACACCGTGTGCAGAAGAAGCTGGAATGTTACGGCGGAAGTGAGGAAAATTATGTAAATAGAGCTGTTTTGTGTTGTATTTAATTTTCAATTCTGTAGGATATATTAACGTAAGACACTCAACAAATTAAGAGCTGTTGATTAAAAGGACATCACAAATATATCTTACCCGAGGTACAGAAAATATCTTGGACTTCCTGTTGGGAAGGTTTCTCTGTTTTACCGGGTGAGAAAGCTTATTGTGAGGTCAATTAATTATAACGTCAAGCTACGTATACACAAATGGCTACCAAGCATACTAAAGAAATTCCTAAAAATCTGAAAGTCAGGTGAGAAGACTGGTGTGGAGGTTTACTTATCTCGACCTCCCACTTGTGATAGATACTATACACTTGGCCAAAAGTTAGGGACCACCAGGTTTTGCTTCAAATAGATAAAAAATATTAATTGTTTCCGGTTCCTTGTACACATATTATCAACGACGCCTGTAGTATCTATTGTTAAAAGATTTAAATCGCTCGATTCACGATACAATAACAATAGAGATTTAAAAAACACTACCCTCAGCTTTAGTTTGGCGCCTTTTTTCATTTCATCATAAGCACGTGCGTAACAGGTAAAACCTAGCCTGTTTTGAAATCATTTCAACACGGTACATCGAAAACAAGACGATGCAGAGGGATTGCAAGCAGTTAGTATGATAATGGCTGGAATGACACAGCTGCAGGCTTTAGATAGGTTCAATGTTAGCCATTCTGTCATCAGTAGGTTAATGAGACGATAATATAAAACTGGTATTGTTGGGGAAAGGCCAAGATCAGGGCGACCAAAGAAGACAACAGAGAGAACATAGACTACTTCGAAGACTTGGTAGACAAAAAACCTTTTACCAATGCAAACAGGTTCCGTAGTCGATGGAATGTTCATGTTAGAATCAGTAGACGGACAGTAAACAGAAGACTTAACTGCGGAAGACTTTGAACACGGAGACCAATAAAGCGACCAGCACTTACACAAAGACTTACGGATGCCCGGCTGCAGTTGGCGCGTGACCATACTGGGTGGAATATTCGCTCTTGGAAAAGAATTATTTGGTCCGACAAAAGTCGTTTTCTTCTAAAACCAGTTGATGGTAGGATACGGGTATGGCGTCCAACGACACACATCTTTTGATCCTGTACATGTTCTGGGAACTATAGCTTTTGGTGGTGGCGGAGTGTCAGTTGGGACTGCTTCTCATATGACTGTAAGTTAGACTTGTATACATTAGATGGCACACTAACTGCTTTAAAAAAGAGAGATCAGATTCTGTACATCCGTATTGTGCCCCATTTTGATGCGCATCTACTTGAAAACAGACCCGTGTTCATGGACGACAACGCAAGACCTAATAGAGCATGCATCGTCAAAGATTATCTTGCAAATGAGGCAATTGAGACATTACCATGGAATGCCATGTCTCCGGATATGAATCCGAAAGAGCATGTTTGGAACCATCTCGACCAGAAAGTGAATGAACGTGACCCTCCATGTCAGAACATTCAAGAATTGCGTGATACTTTAATTCAGGAGTGGCGGCAAATCCCTCAACGTAGATTTCAGAGACTTGTCCAGAGTATGAGGAGACGAGTTCAAGAATTGCACAGGAAACTTAGTGGATACACACGATACTGACTTTTCTTGTGAATAAATGTTTAAAAATTGATTTGTTTTAAATCTTGATAATCCTCAACCTGCCAACTCTTTGTATGTAACACTATCAACGGTTCAAACTGAAACTTTTTTTGAGTTATGACTTTGCAGTTTTATGACATATTTTTACAAACGACATCTTGTTGGTCTTTTCTATACATTTTGAATAGTAAAATCATAAACTGCTTAAAAATAGTAGACTATTTTAAAACGAACGTGAAATGAACAATGGAGGGTGGTTATATATTGATAAAAATATTGGTTTTAAAAATTCACCTTCGCTAAAATCCTAGTCGTTCCTAACTTATGGGCAAGTGTATATTCATCTCTAAATGAACTTTTAACATGAATCCTTTGTTCTTTTTTACGAATAAACAAGAGACGACGAGAATGTATGCTCTAAATTAAAACACTTGTATAATATTGCATGAAAGGTCACGTGTGCCTGTTAAACTCAAGGGAAAAACAGCCATGCAATAACCAACTACAATTATGCATATAATTACGATAATGCACAGTAAAACTCCGCCTTAATTAAGTCGAATTTTATCGATGTTCACTGGAAAAGGATAGCACGAACTTATAATATTAGCTTTTCATTTGATTAAACGAATATCGGTCGCACCATAATAAACACCGCCCTCTTTATTTATAACCAATTATTAATTGGCGGGATCTATTCATGTTACAAGTAATTTATAGCACCGCCTTCCTCGTTAGACAAATACACTTTCGAACAGTAAAGCGTTCGAAGGTGTATCTGTCTAACTCAGAAGACTGTGCTATAAATATAACTTAATTGCTTTCTGCTATTTTATTGACTTTTGTTGATGAAAATTAGTTTGCTAGTATTGGGTCACATTTTGTACCTGTAGGAATTTCAATTACCTGCTGAAAATCAAATCCTCCGAAGTTACAAACATGTAAATATTGAGAAGTGTTATAAAAGATATATAATCAACGAATTTTAATGAACTACTGTTTAGGTTTTAGATGTAATGATAAGGAAAATATGTATAAATTGGAACTGTAAGACATTCTGGAATGCAGCAAAATAGTGTGTTAAGATAAATTACTCTATTTTAAATTGCAGCTTTAATAACTTCTTATTGAGATATGGATTAATATTAAAATTGTTTGCTTTCTAATTATATGCTCGCTAGTAAAAGAGAATTTAGGAATCTAGTGACCAAATAATTGAAGTGGACAAAATAATTGGGGCTATACACGATAGTACATCTGCAAAAAAGAACCGTTTTAATAATTCATATTATTAGGAAATAAGGCAATGTTGACGACTTCATACAAAAGATTTTATTTTATTTCTTGTTCTGTCGGTTTTTGTAATGTACCATCTTAATTTAATGTATTGTAAGTAATAAATTTTATGGGCAAGAACTGTTCATTTCACTGCTAAGCTTAATAGCACAGTGACCATATGTGGCTGCAGATTAAGTAAAATTTATTGTGCTTTTTATGAATTATGTAAGTAGATTTCCCTACATTTTCTGCAAGCTGTAGTTGTAATAGTTTAATCAGAATCATGGTCCTTAATCAACGTTATCACTATATGATATTTCTAAAGGTTGACGCTTGCTGGTCGAGAATTTATGATAAAAACGGGCTTTTTAAATTTCATTTATAAGAAATTAAAACTTCTATTGGAACATTAATTGTACAAAATACTTCAACTTTAGAAAGAAATTATATTTAATAGAAATATAATTGATTATATTTCATTTTTGGTTTTTAATAAATAATAGGACAACGCTCACACTTAAATGTCATCAATTGCCAAATGGTACAGGTACACAGGTACAACATGTTTATTGACTGACAAAGATTAGTGATAGCTTGTGTACACAACACGTAAGACTGATTACGTCCTCTGTGGAAAAACCAGTTGATATATGACTGTATATTTTGTGACGATTTCCTGTTTCTTCGTGGATTTATGACAGGTAAATGTTATAACTAGCCGTGAATATAGGGTTACATTTACTTGGTTTATTTAATCAAAACTCAGAACAGAGGCGGGTGTCCGGCTTGTAGAGGTCGCCGGTTTTGTGACGATAATTTACAATGGTTACAGACCGAGACTTTTCCAAACGGCTGTTTTCAATTGACAATCGGTAAAGCCCGATTTCAAGGAACAACTTGTTTGAATAACTGTTTACCAAAGATCGGTTTTGTAGAATTCAAGTAAAAATGCATTAATTAATTTCAACTAAAAAATGTGCGTAATTATGAAAATAACTTGTACTAAATATTTTATCTAGATTTGAAAAGAGGGTTATAATGTGTGATAAAATTCTGTCATAAGAACTTTTCTGTAAGTGGAATAAGCTTGTGCCTTGCCATGATTGAAATTTACATCTAAAACATAAAACAAAATAGGCAAATAACACATTCTGTGGTCACCGTTCAAATTTTTCTTGATGAAGGATATATGTATTTTTTTGAATGTTTTTATCCAATTCTCGAAAACGGGTTTTTACCAATATTTTGCTAAGAGTACGACACATTTTTTTGAGTTTTTGTATCTGAAACATCATCTTTATGTGTAATACCACCACATACCAGCAGTCCATTGATTGTACGTAAAACTGGTACTATTCGCTTGGTCTGTTTATTGTTGCAGACTATATAAACAATACATGATACTAGAATAAGTTTTATAGTTTTGGAAAAAAAATTATTTCAGAAAAAATGATAATATAATTTCACCGTTAATAAGTGAACAAAAAAATGTCTAGCGTCAATTAAGTGGACTTAAAGTGAAAGTGGAAGTAGTTTTGAGACTATACATATGATCTTTCAGTCTGGCGTTTGTTCTTCTATGCAATGATCATACGGGTGAAATTTTGACTGATTCCTACCGCAGTGTATATTATTACAGGAATAACCATCAAAATTTTATATTGCCTAAGTGGTGAAAAACAATCGTGGTTTTGCACCTGTTAGTGGAAATTGTCTAGTATATCTAAGTACATGTATATAGGCGTTATTAAAATGATATATTAATAAGGTTAATCACCTAGCAGATCATTTTAAGTTCTTAATTGAGCCAAAGCTATGTTAATTCCTAAAAATGCTATTATGTCAAATGTGATAAAAATGTGTAGAATGTGTAAAATTATGTATGAGTTATCTAATGCTCAGGGTGTGGTAAATATAGAGATTTTTTGCAATTTCGATCAGTAAGCCATGTAAAGAAGTCACCTAATTCAATGAAATTGTTAAAAGTTCTATTCAAGCAGTTTGGATGCAGACAAAGTATCGTTGGAAAAGTGAAGGGGTTGGATTTAAACTGAAGAAATGCAAAAAATGTGTTAACTTCTGTATTTAGAACTTTTATATGTGTAAACTAAGTTAATGTATGTTAGCAGTCTTTGCCAGAGGTTGCAAAATAGGTATAAACCTATAGATATGTTTTCTGTGGCCGAATATATAATTTCAACTATAGATGGTCCTTATGTTGTTGCCATATCAGGCTAAATTCCAAAAAGGACTATATGAGATAAAAACGGTATTGCGGTATAGTGACGATATCTTGTCTCTGAACAATTCCAAATGTGGCGATTATTTGCGTTGAATCTACCCCAGTGAGCATGAAATTAACGACACCACCAATACACTTAAGTCGACATCTAATTTATCCCTATGTTTAGAAATAGACTCGGGAAAACTACAAACTAAACTCTACGACAAAACACCAATTTTTCATCAATAGCAATTTTTCAGAAGTTCCAATGTGCGTATATTTTGCAACGTATGCGTAATGTTTAATCCTGTGATCGGTATTACGACTTTCTAGACCGGTCACTGCTGTTGACTTGACTACTAAACTATTTAAACAAAGGTTTGTTGAATCTAGGTTGTTTTTATCCCATCAAAAGTTCTATGGCCGTCATCTTGACTTCATTCATCGTTGTCAATAATGGATAATCATTTCTGAAATACCATCGGACATTTACGATCAGTCATAGGTAGTCTTTCCTATTCCAAGATTTGTCATTTTTCCTAGACATGACTATTAGTTAATAGACTGGGTCTAATTAAATGCGGTACTGAGTCCACAGTGTTTTTCGTTGTCGCCGGTTACTCACTATCTGTTTTTGTATTTCGGCTTTGTTTCCTGTTTTATGTTTCTCCTAATCAGGATTTGCAATCATCATTGGATTTTCGAATCTTATTGTATAGTCGGTTTTCTTGCTATTTTTATGATACCCGGGTTTTGATAATTTTTTTAAGCTGAATATTTCAGAAAACATGCGAAGAATGTTTTCTGCGTAATGTTGAGAATCAATTCAGGACATGCACTTGTTTGAACTGACATTGAAAGCGAAAGTAGATTGTAAGATGATGTGAACCTCTGGTCTAGACTTTGTCTTATGGGCAATACAAGTTATGGTGTAATTTCATCAGATTGCTGATCCTGTGTATACTTTTGGGGTAAAAATTGTTTCTAAACAAAGATAAATGTAAATTTTCTACGAAAGTTCAAAATATTAAATTGAGTATTGCTAAAAGAGGCGAAAATAAGGATGGGTCTGTAATTGTGTCCCCTAGCCATAATCCTGTTAGTCAAGGTAATATAAAGCTTGGCCGCTTTACTCGCGATGGATAATCGAATTGTCAACGTGATCAATTTTATGTATCTGAACTACGTGCAGTTACAGACAAAAGTACAATTTGTTTGAAACTGTTTTAATTACTCCAATAAATTCAAAAAACAATTGTAATCAGTAGGTCTATTTTTCTGTGATCATGGGCAACTTTGAATTTTATATACCGATGGCAAATAAGGGATAATAGCTTTTTTTAACAGGACAATTACAAACATAACTTGAAATATCCACGAGCCGATTGCTCATTGTAAAATATTGACAAATATTAGGTCTGATATGTTCTATTTGCATAGAGCTCTTTCGGTTTGGTCTATTTCGACTCTAATATGTCTAACAAATGTTTTTAAATGTCGAAGCGGCTCTAAGAGGAAGCTTTCAATGCTAAAACTGTTTTTTTAAACTAATAAGATATCTCAAAAAACAGTATGTTTAAGCAAAATAATATTGACATTAACATATATTTATTCGTACCTTTTAGGCTTAAAATATTAAGAAATCTTAACAAACTGACATTGTTCCTGTTTGCAATTTTCAGTATAGCGTATATAACGTCAAAATTCTAATGTATAGCGGGCTCTATGCTTATTAGAACCCTAATGTGTTCTCATAGCGCATAAAGGACGTCATATTAGAATTTTTTTAAGAGTATGAAAATTAATTACTTATTGTAATTAGTGACCCGATATAACCTAAAAAAAACCAGAACATAATTAATATTAAATAAGGCAAATAAAGTATTGGCGAGTAAGGGAGGCGAGTCTGTCGTTTTGGTTCAGCATAACAAATTTTGTTAATCGAAAAGAAATGTCGCGATTTGAGAAACAAATGCTGGTTTGATAAAAAAAACAACTTAAAGGCCACACATTTCAAATTTTGTTATGAAGTGTTTATTATTTTACTTATTGTTTTCCTTTAGATATGTACGTTATATATCTTTACATCAAATATGGTGTAATGCTTGCCTTTGTTGGGTTCTGTATATATTTGTGTTGTTAGGAATAAAGGGAATGGGTTCGGATTTATTTAATTGGTTCATCCCAATCATTAGTTTATGCTTTTTGTTCTTTATGTTGTATTTATATCAGTTCCTTTTGGTAAGTTGTTGTTCTGTCTAATAGTAAGTTATGAAAAAGTACGGTTTTTGGTTGGTTTATCTTCTCTTTACATAATTAAAAATTATTATTTTAAAAAATAAGGTAAATGGTTATTTCTAACATCTTGATTGATTGCAGCATGGCTTCAAAGTAGTTTTAAAAGTGTGGAGGACACAATTTCACTTAATATCATGCTTAAGCTAATTTTTGGTGTCTGTGGCTAAGAAGACCTAACGGTAAAATCTTTTTTGTTGTATACTGGTTAGTTAAAAATATTTTTAAATTAAATGACTAGCCACAAGGTAGCAATAACAGGTATAATGCCGTTGTAATGAACATGGTTTCTGTTTTTACTTTTTTAATTTACAGCTTTTGTGAATGATGACGCTTAGAATCATGACTGTATGTACTGCATAAATTACTACCAAGCTAAAACCAAAACTGTACGGTAAGTGTCTTTTGAAGATTTAACACTTACTTTTTTATAAGCCATATAACACGACAGTTCGTTTTTCCCGACTGGATAAACAGAACAGCAACTGCTAATTGAACTGAATCTTTGCATTACTTAAATTAAAGGGAGTCCTGTTAAAATCATGTTAATAGTATTCAAATAGTAATCCCGATTTGAATAATGAAGGTCCTTCACCAAAATTAGTCATTCTCATGTAAGTACATTAATTTGTTGGCAAATCAAAATTAAAATTACATGAGCTTTTATAAAATGTGTTTGTTGTTATTTCACAGGTTATATGTTAGCATGATTATTCTTAGTTTATATATAGTTCAATTCAATAAGAACAATATGAATATCATACTGCTTAGACATGTTTTAGCAGCACTAAATTTTGGTTGTAACAACAATTGTAGTTGTGCATGTATGACTATAATTGTTCATGCATATACATATCAATAACACCTATTATAACCATAGATGTAGCTGCTTATTTTTCAAAAGAATTATACATTTAATTGATTTTAATGTTACGTTTTGTCTTTTAATAGTGATCATTTAATAGGCTTTACCCTCTGGTTCACCTGCAAAAGTGTCGTTAAACCTGGACCTACTGGTATTTGTTCGCCACGTCCCGAACGTACCCACATTAAATACCGTCTCTAGCTAGGTCTAGATTTGTTTTTGTTAACTAAACAACTAGTGTTATTGGACTGTTTTATCTGTATCAAAGTTTAACAGCTGCATGTTTTAAACCAGGGTATTTTCTTTAGACATATTTAATAAAATTGTTGTTTTAATCCTTTATAGATGTCTGTCTTCTTGTGGCTCAGAACAGAGTCATATGAAATAAGATGTCCAAATCCATCAGAGTGGAATCTCAGGGCTACATCAGCGTGTACCTCTGATATGCATTACATCTGCCTGTATAATAACGCTCGGTCTGATGATGTCTATTCCGAAAAGTGTTGTTTGGAGGAGTTTTTGTCAAAGAAAGGCATGTTTTTACAATTAAATAAATAATATATTCAACGTATTAAAATAGGTGAGAAGTAACAACATACAGATAAACATTCAGAAAAAACTCTGTATATTGTTATTATTCAAAATAAAAGCAAAACACAATAAGTTTCTACAGTGCATTTTGATTTCTGTTGGATGCATGGAATTAATGATTTTTGATAGCTGGGCCAAAATTGGGTCGGTGAACAACCAACTGTAAATATACAAAATTAATAAAAAGTTTAATGACTGTGGAATTAACTTACCAAATGACTTAATAGCACTCAACAGTATCCTAACAAAATAAAATAGAATTATTGAAGAATACATACATGCTTAAGTGTACGATATTGTATTGGTGTTTAATTTTAAAAGCATTGCCATTAAAATAATAGAATTTCTAAAACATACACAAGTCTAAATTTCAACTACTCAGAAGGGAAGTAAGTCTGCATCTGTATTATAGAACATTGTAAGTTATGTTTTTTAGGAAAGAGAAGAGTAAGAAGTCCAGGTATAAATGAAATTGATTGCTCGTCAGACAGATATCAACCATTTATATTTAACACTACTGGTAACAGTGATTGTGTATTAGACAAAACATTATGTAGTGAGGAGGGTCAAGTAATTGCAAACAATGGTAGCACATCCACAGACAGAGCATGCAGGTGTGATTATACCAAGGGTTATGTCTATGTCACAACACCAAGGGATATATGTTCATGTTTACAATCTGAGGAAGATTGTACCTGTTACGTGCAACATTGTCATGTTGGTCAAAATTCTGACGCAGGTATAAATGTACTAAATAAAAACATAAGTTAAAAATGCAGAATGTAATTAAATACATTTGGTTTCTACACATATTTATATTAACATAATGTTACCAGTTTTTAGAATTTGGGTTATAACTTCTTAATTTTATGTAAAACAAAAATTCTGTAAATTCTGGTTTTCACAGATAACACCTGATAATAATTTCTACTCTAGAAATGCATGATGTGTTTAATCATTTTTCGTCTTCGTCGTAGGACTCAAAAACAAAGTCATAATAATGTATCATCTGTTTTTGTCATTTTATTCCCACCTTTAAGTTACCTTTTGTTGACTAAAAGTGCACACTATAAATAGATATTGTTGGGATTCTTAACCCAGAGATTGACACCCTCTACACTATCCAATGGCATCTAAGAACTAAATAGCCACTACTACTTTAGACCACGCAGTCTAGAAAAATAAACCCTAACTCCTACCATGGAGTCCAGAAAATGCCCCCAAACGCAGTTTAGAAAATAAACCTGAAAACTACACCTTTGACCATGGAGTCCAGAAAACAAGCTCCACAATGGAGTGAAAAAAGTAAATCCATTCCTTATACCATGAATTAAAATAAATAAACCCTTCCTTAGACTATAGAGGCCAGAAAACACCTTTGCCTCTGGAGTTCTGCATACAAACCTCTTACCTTAGACCCTGGCTTTTAGAAGATAAATAAACCACAACCTTTGGCCCTGGGAACTAGGATTTTAATCACCACCCTTGGATCCTGGAATTTAATAGATAGCACTACCTTAAATCTTAAAGGTTAGAAAATAAGCCCAACCGTAAATAGTGGCGACATAAAAAATAGACTTCACTATAAATCTATAAGTTTAGACAATAACCTTCACCGTAGCCACTTAAGTCTAGATAAAAAACTCCAATTACCCTGGATAAAAAAAAAACCACCTGATACATTGGAGTCTTGAATATAAACTTTTACCTTAGAATCAGATGTCTAAAAAACCCAACACTTTTAGTAGACTTCGCCCCCCTCATACCTTGAAGCAGAGAAAAAATCACCAACCACAGCCGCTATTGTCTAGAAAATAGACACTAACCTTTTTGCATCCTCTGGATCTTTAAAACTTAAAAATTTTAAAATCAACTAATACTTAAACAAGGAGTCCTAAAGATAATCCCTACCTTAGACCTCTAAGAGTCCAGAAAATAACTTACCACCTGAAACACGCACTTTTTACCATAGAGTCTAGAAAACACCCAAATATACATGGAATTCTGTAAGTCTGGCGTTTTGGGAACTTAAAATCATTCATGACATATCCCTTTCCTAATTAACACTTACAGTATAAATTAAGTGAATGTGATCCTGGTTAGTTAACTTCTGTTTTATAATTACTTTTGTATTGTAGATGATAGTTGTAGAAGTACAGATTGGTCTGAATCACATACCTGTACCGAGATCAGGTATCACATAGCTTAGTTGCACTTCAAGCCTTAGTAACCTGTCCTTCAGCTGTTGTAATTTTCTTGTATAATACAGTCACTTGTATTACTTTTGTTTATAAATCTGTGGGATAGTATAACCTTGATATTTTCTGGTAGGCGTTCCTTACGTACTTAGAAGTAATATGACAGGTTGTGCATATGTATAACAAACAGATGTAAACTAGCTTTTCTGATAATACGGACATTAAGACACTACCAAGACAGATATGGAAAAGACCATAAGTCCGAACACCACCCCCCTAAAAATGTAAAAATTTAAACGTCATCCGATTTAGACGAAATTTGGTATACAGGTAGCTTATGATACCCTAAGTGTGCCACTATTTAAAAATGTTTTGTCCGACTTCCGGTTTCAAAATGGCGGCCGTTTTAAAGTTTTACAAAATGGCGGCCGTTGTCAGATCTCAGTTATGGCCAGAGCAATTTCAATGAAAATTGGTATACTGATACAGCTAACTATCCTGAGCATTTTTGCAAAAAAAATTTTTTGTCTGACTTCCGGTTTCAAAATGGCGGCCGTTTTAAAGTTTGCTCGTTTTCTCGCTCATCTTTTAACCGATCGAAATGAAACTTGGCCAACTGAAAGCTCATGTTATGAAGTTGTGCTCTTGACTTTTAGTTCCCTCTACTCGGTCAAAAGTGCGGAACGGGAGGCGACTTCAACGTTTCGGGAAACGTAAATTTTAATTATGTCTCCCAAACGAAGTTTTGGGAGACATATTGTTTTTGTCCGGTTTCTTATTATTATTATTCTTCTTTCTTTCTTTCTTTTTTCTTTCCGTTCAATCTTGTCCGCACATTTTCTCAGAGATGCAATGTCCAATCAAGACGAAACTTTGGGAACATGTTAAGGGTGACCTGAAGTTGTGCAATCCACTTTTGAAATTTTCAAAATGGCCGCCATTTTCAAAATGGCCGCCGTTGAAAAAAAATGACGGCCGTTGTCAGATCTCAGTAATTGCCAAAGCAATTTCAATGAAAATTGGTATACTGATACAGCTATCTATCCAGAGCATTTTTGCAAAAAAAAATTTGACGCGGCCGCCATTTCAAAATGGCCGCCATCCGAACACCACCCCCTAAAAATGTAAAAATTTAAACGTCATCCGATTTAGACGAAATTTGGTATAACGGTAGCTTATGATACCCTGAGTGTGCCACTATTTAAAAATGTTTTGTCCGACTTCCGGTTTCAAAATGGCGGCCATTTTACTGTAGGAAAAAGTCAACTTTGTCCGATTTCAACAAAATTTAATTTCTAGGCACATTTTAATGTACTGATTTGAATGAAATACTATACATGGGGATTATAGTGGCAATTGGGGTTCGTTTGGGAGACATTCTGTGTTGGCATCCCAACACAATCAGCACTAGTTATTATTATTTTCATATTTCTTATGTTTTCCCCTCGCAATGTTGTCCGCTCGTTTTCTCGCTCATCTTTTAACCGATCGAAATGAAACTTTGGGAACATGTTAAGGGTGACCTGAAATTGTGCAATCTACTTTTAAAATTTTCAAAATAGCCGCCATTTTCAAAATGGCCGCCGTTGAAAAAAATGACGGCCGTTGTCAGATCTCAGTAATTGCCAAAGCAATTTCAATGAAAATTGGTATACTGGTACAGCTAACTATCCCGAGCATTTTTGCAAAAAAAAATTTGACGCGGCCGACATTTCAAAATGGCCGCCATCGGAACACCACCCCCCTAAAAATGTAAAAATTTAAACGTCATTCGATTTAGACAAAATTTGGTATACAGGTAGCTTATGATACCCTAAGTGTGCCACTATTTAAAAATGTTTTGTCCGACTTCCGGTTTCAAAATGGCGGCCGTTTTAAAGTTTTACAAAATGGCGGCCGTTGTCAGATCTCAGTTATGGCCAGAGCAATTTCAATGAAAATTGGTATACTGATACAGCTAACTATTCTGAGCATTTTTGCAAAAACAATTTTTTGTCCGACTTCCGGTTTCAAAATGGCGGCCGTTTTAAAGTTTGCTCGTTTTCTCGCTCATCTTTTAACCGATCGAAATGAAACTTGGCCAACTGAAAGCTCATGTTATGAAGTTGTTCTCTTGACTTTTAGTTCCCTCTACTCGGTCAAAAGTGCGGAACGGGAGGCGACTTCAACGTTTCGGGAAACGTAAATTTTAATTAAGTCTCCCAAACGAAGTTTGGAGACTTATTGTTTTTACTCTGTTTCTTATTATTATTTTTATTATTCTTCTGGTTTCCCCGTAGAGATTTCCGACACTTTTCTCAGAAACCGTAAATGGGATCAATTTGAAACTTGGTAGGATGTTAGACCCTATTGGCTAGTTGTGCAATCATTTTTCGGAATTTCCAAGATGGCCGCCACTTTCAAAATGGCCGCCATTTAAGTTTTCCCGCCAAAATGCAGTTCCCGGAGAACCGCCAGATGGATTTCGATGAAACTTGGTATGTAGGTTCAGCATAGTGGTCTTGATTTATTTTTGGCAAAAAATCGCGCGCGAACCGGCCGCCATTTTCAAAATGGCCGCCGAGTCGCCAAAAATTCAAGTTTGTCGGATTTCAACGAAAATGGGTTTTAACAGTAAATTTGGTATGCCGAGTCCAATGGTCAACTCAGAATTTTTATACGACGCGCCATTTTTTTGTAAAATGGCCGCCAAAGTTGCCAAATGGGCAAAAATTCAACATTGTCATAATTCAACGAAAATAGGTTCTAAAAGTAAATTTGGTATCAGATTTTTTATACGACCCGCCATTTTTTTAAAAATGGCCACCAAAGTCGCCAAATCGGCAAAAATTCAACATTGTCGGAACTCAATGAAAATTGGTTCCTAAAGTAAATTTAGTATGTCGAGTTCAATGGTCAACTCAGAATTTTTATATGACGCGCTATTTTTTGTAAAATGGCCGCAGAAGTTGCCAAATCGGCAAAAAATCAACAACGTTGGAATTCAATGAAATTGGGTTCTTAAAGTAAATTTGTTATGGCGAGTTGAATGGTGCAATCCGAATTTTCTTACACTATTTCTTCGTTTCCCCTTCTTATTATTATTAAGCCCTCTGAATGTTATAAACTTAATTATAACTTGAAAAAGGTAAAGTCAAATATAAGGTGATTCACAGGCTGCACAGGACTATCAGTAACTTCGTTTGGGAGACTTCACGTTTCGCGAAACGTAAATTTTAATTATTAAGTCGCCCAAAAAAATTTTTTTTGGGAGACTTATTGTGTTTGCACCGTTTCTTATTATTATTAAGTCGCCGACCACGAAGTGTCGGGCGACTTATTGTTTTTACTCCGTTTCTTATTATTAAGTCGCCGACCACGAAGTGTCGGGCGACTTATTGTTTTTACTCCGTTTCTTATTATTATTATTATTAGTATTATTATTTTCATATTTCTTATGTTTTCCCCTCGCAATGTTGTCCGCTCGTTTTCTCGCTCATCTTTTAACCGATCGAAATGAAACTTTAGGAACATCTTAAGGGTGACCTGAAGTTGTGCAATCCACTTTTGAAATTTTCAAAATGGCCGCCATTTTCAAAATGGCCGCCGTTGAAAAAAATGACGGCCGTTGTCAGATCTCAGTAATTGCCAAAGCAATTTCAATGAAAATTGGTATACTGGTACAGCTAACTATCCCGAGCATTTTTGCAAAAAAAAATTTGACGCGGCCGACATTTCAAAATGGCCGCCATCCGAACACCACCCCCCTAAAAATGTAAAAATTTAAACGTCATCCGATTTAGACGAAATTTGGTATACAGGTAGCTTATGATACCCTAAGTGTGCCACTATTTAAAAATGTTTTGTCCGACTTCCGGTTTCAAAATGGCGGCCGTTTTAAAGTTTTACAAAATGGCGGCCGTTGTCAGATCTCAGTTATGGCCAGAGCAATTTCAATGAAAATCGGTATACTGATACAGCTAACTATCCTGAGCATTTTTGCAAAAAATATTTTTTGTCCCACTTCCGGTTTCAAAATGGCAGCCGTTTTAAAGTTTGCTCGTTTTCTCGCTCATCTTTTAACTGATCGAAATGAAACTTGGCCAACTAAAAGCTCATGTTATGAAGTTGTGCTCTTGACTTTTAGTTCCCTCTACTCGGTCAAAAGTGCGGATCGGGAGGCGACTTCAACGTTTCGGGAAACGTAAATTTTAATTATTATTAAGTCGCCGACCACGAAGTGTCGGGCGACTTATTATTAAGTCGCCGACCACGAAGTGTCGGGCGACTTATTGTTTTTACTCCGTTTCTTATTATTATTATGTCTCCCAAACGAAGTTTTGGGAGACATATTGTTTTTGTCCGGTTTCTTATTATTATTCTTCTTCTTTCTTTCTTTCTTTTTTCTTTCCGTTCAATCTTGTCCGCACATTTTCTCTGAGACGCAATGTCCAATCAAGATGAAACTTTGGGAACATATTAAGGGTGACCTGAAGTTGTGCAATCCACTTTTGAAATTTTCAAAATGACCGCCATTTTCAAAATGGCCGCCATTGAAAAAAATGGCGACCATTGTCAGATCTCAGTAATGGCCAGAGCAATTTCAATGAAAATTGGTATACTGATACAGCTAACTATCCTGAGCATTTTTACCAAAAAAAATTAGACGCGAACAACATTTCAAAATGGCCGCCATCCGAACACCACCCCCCTAAAAATGCAAAAATTTAAATGTCATCCGATTTCGACGAAATTTGGTACACAGGTAGATTATGGCACCCTGAGTGTGCTATTACTTTCAACATTTTTGTCCGACTTCCGGTTTCAAAATGGCGGCCGTTTCAAAGTTTTAAAAAATGGCGGCCGTTGTCAGATTTCCGTAACGGCCAGACCAATTTCAATGAAAATTGGTATACTCATACAGCTAGCTATCCTGAGCATTTTTGCCTAAAAGAAATTTTTTCCGACTTCCGGTTTCAAAATGGCGGCCGTTTTAAAGTTTGAAAAAATGGCGGCCGTTGTCAGATCTAAGTTATGGCCAGAGCAATTTCAATGAAAATTGGTATACTGATACAGCTGACTATCCTGAGTATTTTTGCCAAAAAAAATGGACGCGAACGACATTTCAAAATGGCCGCCATCCAAACACCACCCCCTAAAAATGCAAAAATTTAAACGTCATCCGATTTCGACGAAATTTGGTACACAGGTATATTATGGTACCCTAAGTGTGCCACTACTTTTAAAATTTTTGTCCGACTTCCGGTTTCAAAATGGCGGCCGTTTTAAAGTTTTCAAAAATGGCGGCCATTGTCAGATCTCAGTAATGGCCAGAGCAATTTCAATGAAAATTGGTATACTGATACAGCTAACTATCCTGAGCATTTTTGCCAAAAAAAAAATTGGATGCGAACGACACCATTTTGTGATGGCAGCCGTTTCACCACACTCCCCCCCTACCGTTAACTTAGTCCGATTCCAACGAAATTTCATATGTAGGTATATTTTAATGCACAAACTAAGAATATCATGTCTATTTGGGGGTTTTCAACATGCACAAGAATAAAGTGGCAATGGGGGTTCGTTTGGGAGACATTCTGTGTTGGCATCCCAACACAATCAGCACTAGTTAAGTCGCCGACCACGAAGTGTCGGGCGACTTATTGTTTTTACTCCGTTTCTTATTATTATTATTATTATTTTCATATTTCTTATGTTTTCCTTTTTCCCCTCGCAATGTTGTCCGCTCGTTTTCTCGCTCATCTTTTAACCGATCGAAATGAAACTTTGGGAACATAATAAGGGTGACCTGAAGTTGTGCAATCCACTTTTGAAATTTTCAAAATGGCCGCCATTTTCAAAATGGTCGCCGTTGAAAAAAAATGACGGCCGTTGTCAGATCTCAGTAATTGCCAAAGCAATTTCAATGAAAATTGGTATACTGATACAGCTCCCTATCCCGAGCATTTTTGCCAAAAAAATTTGACGCGGCCGACATTTCAAAATGGCCGCCATCCGAACACCACCCCCCTAAAACTGTAAAAATTTAAACGTCATCCGATTTAAACGAAATTTGGTATACAGGTAGCTTATGATACCCTGAGTGTGCCACTATTTTTAAAATGTTTGTCCGACTTCCGGTTTCAAAATGGCGGCCGTTTTAAAGTTTTACAAAATGGCGGCCGTTGTCAGATCTCAGTTATGGCCAGAGCAATTTCAATGAAAATTGGTATACTGATACAGCTAACTATCCTGAGCATTTTTGCAAAAAAACTTTTTTGTCCGACTTCCGGTTTCAAAATGGCGGCCGTTTTAAAGTTTGCTCGTTTTCTCGCTCATCTTTTAACCGATCGAAATGAAACTTGGCCAACTGAAAGCTCATGTTATGAAGTTGTGCTCTTGACTTTTAGTTCCCTCTACTCGGTCAAAAGTGCGGAACGGGAGGCGACTTCAACGTTTCGGGAAACGTAAATTTTATTATTATTATTTTCATATTTCTTATGTTTTCCCCTCGCAATGTTGTCCGCTCGTTTTCTCGCTCATCTTTTAACCGATCGAAATGAAACTTTGGGAACATGTTAAGGGTGACCTGAAGTTGTGCAATCCACTTTTAAAATTTTCAAAATGGCCGCCATTTTCAAAATGGCCGCCGTTGAAAAAAATGACGGCCGTTGTTAGATCTCAGTAATTGCCAAAGCAATTTCAATGAAAATTGGTATACTGGTACAGCTCCCTATCCTGAGCATTTTTGCAAAAAAAATTTTTTGTCCGACTTCCGGTTTCATATGGCGGCCGTTTTAAAGTTTGCTCGTTTTCTCGCTCATCTTTTAACCGATCGAAATGAAACTTGGCCAACTGAAAGCTCATGTTATGAAGTTGTGCTCTTGACTTTTAGTTCCCTCTACTCGGTCAAAAGTGCGGAACGGGAGGCGACTTCAACGTTTCGGGAAACGTAAATTTTAATTATTATTATTATTATTCTTTTCCACACATTTTTCTTAATCATGAACTTGTCCGACACATTTTTTGAAAACGCTTTGACCAATCAAGATAAAACCTGCTGAGGTGGGTGGAGGGTCACTCAGAGGTGTGCCATCCACTTTTGAAATTTTCAAAATGGCCGCCATTTTCAAAATGGCCGCCGTTTTACCACACCCGCCCCCCAAAAACGTCAACTTTGTCCGATTTCAACGAAATTTGATTTCTAGACGTATTTTGATGTACTGAACCTGCTGAGGTTGGTGGAGGGTCACTCAGAGGTGTGCCATCCACTTTTGAAATTTTCAAAATGGCCGCCGTTAAAGATTTTTGCCCCCCTCTCAGATCTCGGAGATGGGTAAATGGATTTTAATGAAAATTGGTACACTGGTAGAGTTAACCATCCTGAGCAGTGTGGCGAAAACAAATTTGATGCAAAAGCCGCCATTTTAAAATGGCCGCCGTTTTACCACACCCGCCCCCAAAAACATCAACTTTGTCCGATTTTAACGAAATTTGATTTCTAGAGGTATTTTGATGTACTGATTTGAATGGAATACTATCCATGGGGATTTGGGCGACTTCTGTGTTGGCATCCCAACACAATCATGTTTAATTATTATTATTCTTTTCCACACATTTTTCTTAATCGTGAACTTGTCCGACACATTTTTTGAAAACGCTTGACCAATCAAGATAAAACCTGCTGAGGTGGGTGGAGGGTCACTCAGAGGGGTGCCATCCACTTTTGAAATTTTCAAAATGGCCGCCATTTTCAAAATGGCCGCCGTTAAAGATTTTTGGCCCCCTCTCAGATCTCGGAGATGGCTGGATGGATTTTAATGAAAATTGGTACACTGGTAGAGTTAACCATCCTGAGCAGTATGGCGAAAACAAATTTGATGCAAAAGCCGCCATTTTAAAATGGCCGCCGTTTTACCACACCCGCCCCCAAAAACATCATCTTTGTCCGATTTTAACGAAATTTGATTTCTAGAGGTATTTTGATGTACTGATTTGAATGGAATACTATCCATGGGGATTTGGGCGACTTCTGTGTTGGCATCCCAACACAATCATGTTTAATTATCAAGTCTCCCAAACGAAGTTTGGAGACTTATTGTTTTTACTCTGTTTCTTATTAAGTCGCCGACCACGAAGTGTCGGGCGACTTATTGTTTTTACTCCGTTTCTTATTATTATTATTATTATTTTCATATTTCTTATGTTTTCCTTTTTCTCCTCGCAATGTTGTCCGCTCGTTTTCTCGCTCATCTTTTAACCGATCGAAATGAAACTTTGGGAACATGTTAAGGGTGACCTGAAGTTGTGCAATCCACTTTTGAAATTTTCAAAATGGCCGCCATTTTCAAAATGGCCGCCGTTGAAAAAAATGACGGCCGTTGTCAGATCTCAGTAATTGCCAAAGCAATTTCAATGAAAATTGGTATACTGGTACAGCTAACTATCCCGAGCATTTTTGCAAAAAAAAATTTGGCGCGGCCGACATTTCAAAATGGCCGCCATCCGAACACCACCCCCCTAAAAATGTAAAAATTTAAACGTCATCCGATTTAGACGAAATTTGGTATACAGGTAGCTTATGATACCCTAAGTGTGCCACTATTTAAAAATGTTTTGTCCGACTTCCGGTTTCAAAATGGCGGCCGTTTTAAAGTTTGCTCGTTTTCTCGCTCATCTTTTAACCGATCGAAATGAAACTTGGCCAACTGAAAGCTCATGTTATGAAGTTGTGCTCTTGACTTTTAGTTCCCTCTACTCGGTCAAAAGTGCGGAACGGGAGGCGACTTCAACGTTTCGGGAAACGTAAATTTTAATTATTATTATTATTCTTCTTCTGGTTTTTCCGTAGAGATTTCCGACACTTTTCTCAGAAACCGTAAATGGGATCAATTTGAAACTTGGTAGGATGTTAGACCCTATTGGCTAGATGTGCAATCATCTTTCGGAATTTCCAAGATGGCCGCCACTTTCAAAATGGCCGCCATTTAAGTTTTCCCGCCAAAATGCAGTTCCCGGAGAACCGCCAGATGGATTTCGATGAAACTTGGTATGTAGGTTCAGCATAGTGATCTTGATTTATTTTTGGCAAAAAATCGCGCGCGAACCGGCCGCCATTTTCAAAATGGCCGCCGAATCGCCAAAAATTCAAGTTTGTCGGATTTCAACGAAAATGGGTTTTAACAGTAAATTTGGTATGCCGAGTCCAATGGTCAACTCAGAATTTTTATACGACGCGCCATTTTTTGTAAAATGGCCGCCAAAGTTGCCAAATGTGCAAAAATTCAACATTGTCATAATTCAACGAAAATAGGTTCTAAAAGTAAATTTGGTATGCCGAGTTCAACGGTACACTCAGATTTTTTATACGACCCGCCATTTTTTTAAAAATGGCCACCAAAGTCGCCAAATCGGCAAAAATTCAACATTGTCGGAACTCAATGAAAATTGGTTCCGAAAGTAAATTTAGTATGTCGAGTTCAATGGTCAACTCAGAATTTTTATATGACGCGCTATTTTTTGTAAAATGGCTGCACAGGACTATCAGTAACTTCGTTTGGGAGACTTCACGTTTCGCGAAACGTAAATTTTAATTCTTCTTCTTTCTTTCTTTTTTCTTTCCGTTCAATCTTGTCCGCACATTTTCTCTGAGACACAATGTCCAATCAAGATGAAACTTTAGGAACATGTTAAGGGTGACCTGAAGTTGTGCCATCCACTTTTGAAATTTTCAAAATAACCGGCATTTTCAAAATGGCCGCCGTTAAAAAAAAATTGACGGCCATTGTCAGATCTCAGTAATTGCCAGAGCAATTTCAATGAAAATTGGTATACTGATACAGCTAACTATCCTGAGCATTTTTGCCCAAAAACTTTGACGCGGCCGCCATTTAAAAAAATGGCCGCCATCGGAACACCACCCTCCTAAAAATGCAAAAATTTAAATGTCATCCGATTTAAACGAAATTTGGTACACAGGTAGATTATGGTACCCTGATGGTGCCACTACTTTTAAAATTTTTTCCGACTTTCGGTTTTAAAATTGCGGCCGTTTTACAGTTTTAAAAAATGGCGGCCATTGTCAGATCTCAGTAATGTCCAAAGCAATTTCAATGAAAATTGGTGTACTGATACAGCTAACTATCCTGAGCATTTTTGCCAAAAAATGGATGCGAATGATACCATTTTGGTGATGGCAGCAGTTTCACCACACTCCCCCCAAACATCAACTTAGTCCGATTGCAACGAAATTTGATATGTAGGTAGATTTTAATCCACAAAATAAGAATATCATGTCCGTTTGGGGGTTTTCAACATGCACAAGAATATAGTGGCAATGAGTGTTCGTTTGGGAGACATTCTGTGTTGGCATCCCAACACAATCAGCACAAGTTATTTTTTTTTATTTTATTTTCTTCCACTTTGGGCCAGAATTTTGTCCGGCTGTTTTCTATGAGACCGTAAATTGGATCCTAATTAAACTTCACACAAAAATAGGTCATAATGGGAAGTTGTGCATTTCAGGTTTAAATTTTTTTAAATTGGCGGCCATCTTGAAATGGCGGCCATTTTAAAAAGAAAAAAAAATCCTTAAAAATCCAAAAGTTAACGGATTTCGATGAAAATTGGAATATAAGTAGGGTATGTTATAACTCACCATATAACGCACATGTTGACATTTTATGGCGGCCATTTTGAATCCAAGATGGCCACAACTTGGTTTTTAGGTAGATTACCATATTGCGATCAGATGTTAATCATCAAAATCTCAATTTGATCATGGCCGTTTTCTTAAAATGGCGGCCATTTTGAAAATGAAAAAAATCCTTAAAAATCCAAAAGTTAACGTATTTCGACGAAAATCGGAATATAAGTAGAGTATGTTATACCACACCATATGACGCACATGTGGAGTTTTTATGGCGGTCATTTTGAATCCAAAATGGCCGTCAAATGTTCAAAATGCTCGGAATTGCACTAAACTTGGTTTTTACTTAGATTACCAAGTTGCGATCAGATGTTAGTCATCAAAATTTGAATTTGATCATGGCGGCCATTTTACTGGCAGCCATTTTGAAAATGAAAATAAATTCTTAAAAATCCAAAAGTTGACGGATTTCGACGAAAATTGGAACATAAGTAAAGTATGTTATACCACACCATATGACGCACATGTTGAGTTTTTTGGCGGTCATTTTGAATCCAAGATGGCCGTCAAAAATTCAAAATGCTCGAAATTGCACGAAACTTGGTTTTTAGTTAGATTACCAAGTTGCGATCAGATGTTAGTCACCAAAATTTGAATTTGATCATGGCGGCCATTTTACTGGCAGCCATTTTGAAAATGAAAATAAATCCTTAAAAATCCAAAAGTTGAAGGATTTAAATGAAAATCGAAATATAAGTAGAATATGTTATACTGCAAAATAAGACGCAGATATTGACTTTTAATGGCGGCCATTTTGAATCCGAGATGGCCAACAAAAGTGAAAAATGCTCCTATTTGCACGAAAGTTGGTTTCCTGGTAGATAAAGTTCCTGTGAATGGATAGCTGGGCTTGCGGGTCAATGGGGGTTGTTTGGGAGCCAGTTATGATCCATAAGATCATAATCATGTTTAATTATTTTTATTTTTATTCTTCCACTTTCCGCAAAAAAATTTTCCGACCGATTTCTCGGAGATGGTACATTGGATCGACAAGAAACTACACACAAAAATATGTCATGATGTGAAGTGGTGCCTTTCAGGTTTAAATTTTTTAAATTGGTGGCCATCTTGAAATAGCGGCCATTTTGAAAATGAAAAAAATCCATAAAAATCCTAAATTTAACGGAATTCGATGAAAATTGGCATATATAAGTAGAATATGTTATACAACACCATACGACTTATATGTTGACTTTTTATGGCGGCCTCTCTGAATCCAAGATGGCCGCCAAAAATTCAAAATGATCAGAATCGCACGAAACTTCGATTTTAGGCAGATAACCATGTTGCGATCAGATGTTAGTCATCGAAGTTTGAATTTGAACACAGCGGCCATCTTAAAATGGCGGTCATTTTGAAAATAAAAATAAATCCCTGAAAATCCAAAACTCAACCGATTTCAATGAAAATTTGTAAATACGTAGTGTATCTAATACCGCACCATATGACGCATATGTCAACTTTATATGGTGGCCATTTTGAATTCAAGATGGCGACCGAAAATTTAAAATGCTCGGATTTGCACGAAACGTGGTTTCCTTCTAGATAAAGTTGCTGTCAATTAATGTCTGAACTATAGTGTCCACGAGGTCGTTTGGGAGCCAGTTATGATCAATAAGATCATAATCATGTTTAATTATGGCTTCCAAACGAAAGTTTGGGAGACATATTGTTTTTGATCCGTTTCTGATTATTATTATTATTATTATTATTATTATTATTATTATTATTAGTAGTAGTAGTAGTAGTAGTAGTAGTAGTAGTAGTAGTAGTAGTAGTAGTAGTAGTATTCCACTTTCCGCCATAATTTTGTCCGACAGTTTTCTCGGAGACCGTTAATTGGATCCACATGAAACTTCACACATCTTTCAGGTTTAAAATTTTTTATTTCCGCGGCCATCTTGAAATGGTGGTCATTTTGAAAATGAAAAAAATCCTTAAAAACCAAAAGTTAACGGATTTCGATGAAAATTGGAATATAAGTAGTGTATGTCATACCGCACCATATGACACACATGTTGACTTTTTTATGGCGGCCATTTTGAATCCAAGATGGCCGCCAAAAATTCAAAATGCCTGGAATCGCACGAAACTTAACTTTTAGGGGGATTGCCATGTTACGATCAGATGTTAGTCATCAAGATTTGAATTTGAATATGGAGGCCATTTTGAAAATGAAAATAAATCCTTACACTTCCAAAAGTGAACGGAACTCGCTGACAATTGGAATATAAGTAGAGTATGTTATACCGCACCATATGACGCCCATGTAGACTTTTAATGGCAGCCATTTTGAATCCAAGAAGGCAGACAAAATTAGAAAATGCTCCGATTTGCCCGAAACTTGGTTTCCTGTTAAATAAAGTTGCTGTGAGTGAATGTCTGAACTCCAGTGTCCACGGGGATCGTTTGGGAGCCAGTTATGATCCATAAGATCATAATCATGTTTAATTAAGTCGCCGACCACGAAGTGTCGGGCGACTTATTGTTTTTACTCCGTTTCTTATTAAGTCTCCCAAACGAAGTTTGGAGACTTATTGTTTTTACTCTGTTTCTTATTATTATTATTCTTCTTCTGGTTTCCCCGTAGAGATTTCCGACACTTTTCTCAGAAACAGTAAATGGGATCAATTTGAAACTTGGTAGGATGTTAGACCCTATTGGCTAGATGTGCAATCATCTTTCGGAATTTCCAAGATGGCCGCCACTTTCAAAATGGCCGCCATTTAAGTTTTCCCGCCAAAATGCAGTTCCCGGAGAACCGCCAGATGGATTTCGATGAAACTTGGTATGTAGGTTCAGCATAGTGGTCTTGATTTATTTTTGGCAAAAAATCGCGCGCGAACCGGCCGCCATTTTCAAAATGGCCGCCGAATCGCCAAAAATTCAAGTTTGTCGGATTTCAACGAAAATGGGTTTTAACAGTAAATTTGGTATGCCGAGTCCAATGGTCAACTCAGAATTTTTATACGACGCGCCATTTTTTGTAAAATGGCCGCCAAAGTTGCCAAATGGGCAAAAATTCAACATTGTCATAATTCAACGAAAATAGGTTCTAAAAGTAAATTTGGTATGCCGAGTTCAACGGTACACTCAGATTTGTTATGCGACCCGCCATTTTTTTAAAAATGGCCACCAAAGTCGCCAAATCGGCAAAAATTCAACATTGTCGGAACTCAATGAAAATTGGTTCCTAAAGTAAATTTAGTATGTCGAGTTCAATGGTCAACTCAGAATTTTTATATGACGCGCTATTTTTTGTAAAATGGCCGCCGAAGTTGCCAAATCGGCAAAAAATCAACAACGTTGGAATTCAATGAAATTGGGTTCTTAAAGTAAATTTGTTATGGCGATATATATATAAGGTGATTCACAGGCTGCACAGGACTATCAGTAACTTCGTTTGGGAGACTTCACGTTTCGCGAAACGTAAATTTTAATTAAGTCGCCGACCACGAAGTGTCGGGCGACTATTGTTTTTACTCCGTTTCTTATTATTATTAAGTCGCCGACCACGAAGTGTCGGGCGACTTATTGTTTTTACTCCGTTTCTTATTATTATTATTATTTTCATATTTCTTATGTTTTCCCCTCGCAATGTTGTCCGCTCGTTTTCTCGCTCATCTTTTAACCGATCGAAATGAAACTTTGGGAACATGTTAAGGGTGACCTGAAGTTGTGCAATCCACTTTTGAAATTTTCAAAATGGCCGCCATTTTTAAAATGGCCGCCGTTGAAAAAAAATGAAGGCCGTTGTCAGATCTCAGTAATTGCCAAAGCAATTTCAATGAAAATTGGTATACTGGTACAGCTCCCTATCCCGAGCATTTTTGCAAAAAAAAATTTGACGCGGCCGACATTTCAAAATGGCCGCCATCCGAACACCACCCCCCTAAAACTGTAAAAATTTAAACGTCATCCGATTTAAACGAAATTTGGTATACAGGTAGCTTATGATACCCTGAGTGTGCCACTATTTTCAAAATTTTGTCCGACTTCCGGTTTCAAAATGGCGGCCGTTTTAAAGTTTTACAAAATGGCGGCCGTTGTCAGATCTTAGTTATGGCCAGAGCAATTTCAATGAAAATTGGTATACTGATACAGCTAACTATCCTGAACATTTTTGCAAAAAAAATTGTTTGTCCGACTTCCGGTTTCAAAATGGCGGCCGTTTTAAAGTTTGCTCGTTTTCTCGCTCATCTTTTAACCGATCGAAATGAAACTTGGCCAACTGAAAGCTCATGTTATGAAGTTGTGCTCTTGACTTTTAGTTCCCTCTACTCGGTCAAAAGTGCGGAACGGGAGGCGACTTCAACGTTTCGGGAAACGTAAATTTTATTATTATTATTAAGTCGCCGACCACGAAGTGTCGGGCGACTTATTGTTTTTACTCCGTTTCTTATTATTATTATTATTATTTTCATATTTCTTATGTTTTCCCCTCGCAATGTTGTCCGCTCGTTTTCTCGCTCATCTTTTAACCGATCGAAATGAAACTTTGGGAACATGTTAAGGGTGACCTGAAGTTGTGCAATCCACTTTTGAAATTTTCAAAATGGCCGCCATTTTCAAAATGGCCGCCGTTGAAAAAAATGACGGCCGTTGTCAGATCTCAGTAATTGCCTAAGCAATTTCAATGAAAATTGGTATACTGGTACAGCTAACTATCCCGAGCATTTTTGCAAAAAAAAATTTGACGCGGCCGACATTTCAAAATGGCCGCCATCCGAACACCACCCCCCTAAAAATGTAAAAATTTAAACGTCATCCGATTTAGACGAAATTTGGTATACAGGTAGCTTATGATACCCTGAGTGTGCCACTATTTTTAAAATTTTTGTCCGACTTCCGGTTTCAAAATGGCGGCCGTTTTAAAGTTTTACAAAATGGCGGCCGTTGTCAGATCTCAGTTATGGCCAGAGCAATTTCAATGAAAATTGGTATACTGATACAGCTAACTATCCTGAGCATTTTTGCAAAAAAAGTTTTTGTCCGACTTCCGGTTTCAAAATGGCGGCCGTTTTAAAGTTTGCTTGTTTTCTCGCTCATCTTTTAACCGATCGAAATGAAACTTGGCCAACTGAAAGCTCATGTTATGAAGTTGTGCTCTTGACTTTTAGTTCCCTCTACTCGGTCAAAAGTGCGGAACGGGAGGCGACTTCAACGTTTCGGGAAACGTAAATTTTAATTATTATTATTATTTTCATATTTCTTATGTTTTCCCCTCGCAATGTTGTCCGCTCGTTTTCTCGCTCATCTTTTAACCGATCGAAATGAAACTTTAAGAACATGTTAAGGGTGACCTGAAGTTGTGCAATCCACTTTTAAAATTTTCAAAATGGCCGCCATTTTCAAAATGGCCGCCGTTGAAAAAAATGACGGTTGTTGTCAGATCTCAGTAATTGCCAAAGCAATTTCAATGAAAATTGGTATACTGGTACAGCTAACTATCCCGAGCATTTTTGCAAAAAAAAATTTGACGCGGCCGACATTTCAAAATGGCCGCCATCCAAACACCCCCCCCCCCCCTAAAAATGTAAAAATTTAAACGTCATCCGATTTAGACGAAATTTGGTATACAGGTAGCTTATGATACCCTAAGTGTGCCACTATTTAAAAATGTTTTGTCCGACTTCCGGTTTCAAAATGGCGGCCGTTTTAAAGTTTTACAAAATGGCGGCCGTTGTCAGATCTCAGTTATGGCCAGAGCAATTTCAATGAAAATTGGTATACTGATACAGCTAACTATCCTGAGCATTTTTGCAAAAAAAAATTTGACGCGGCCGACATTTCAAAATGGCCGCCATCCGAACACCACCCCCCTAAAAATGTAAAAATTTAAACGTCATCCGATTTAGACGAAATTTGGTGTTCAGGTAGCTTATGATACCCTAAGTGTGCCACTATTTAAAAATGTTTTGTCCGACTTCTGGTTTCAAAATGGCGGCCGTTTTAAAGTTTTACAAAATGGCGGCCGTTGTCAGATCTCAGTTATGGCCAGAGCAATTTCAATGAAAATTGGTATACTGATACAGCTAACTATCCTGAGCATTTTTGCAAAAAAAATTTTTTGTCCGACTTCCGGTTTCATATGGCGGCCGTTTTAAAGTTTGCTCGTTTTCTCGCTCATCTTTTAACCGATCGAAATGAAACTTGGCCAACTGAAAGCTCATGTTATGAAGTTGTGCTCTTGACTTTTAGTTTCCTCTACTCGGTCAAAAGTGCGGAACGGGAGGCGACTTCAACGTTTCGGGAAACGTAAATTTTAATTATTATTATTATTCTTCTTCTGGTTTTTCCGTAGAGATTTCCGACACTTTTCTCAGAAACCGTAAATGGGATCAATTTGAAACTTGGTAGGATGTTAGACCCTATTGGCTAGATGTGCAATCATCTTTCGGAATTTCCAAAATGGCCGCCACTTTCAAAATGGCCGCCATTTAAGTTTTCCCGCCAAAATGCAGTTCCCGGAGGAACGCCAGATGGATTTCGATGAAACTTGGTATGTAGGTTCAGCATAGTGGTCTTGATTTATTTTTGGCAAAAAATCGCGCGCGAACCGGCCGCCATTTTCAAAATGGCCGCCGAATCGCCAAAAATTCAAGTTTGTCGGATTTCAACGAAAATGGGTTTTAACAGTAAATTTGGTATGCCGAGTCCAATGGTCAACTCAGAATTTTTATACGACGCGCCATTTTTTGTAAAATGGCCGCCAAAGTTGCCAAATGGGCAAAAATTCAACATTGTCATAATTCAACGAAAATAGGTTCTAAAAGTAAATTTGGTATGCCAAGTTCAACGGTACACTCAGATTTTTTATACGACCCGCCATTTTTTTAAAAATGGCCACCAAAGTCGCCAAATCGGCAAAAATTCAACATTGTCGGAACTCAATGAAAATTGGTTCCTAAAGTAAATTTAGTATGTCGAGTTCAATGGTCAACTCAGAATTTTTATATGACGCGCTATTTTTTGTAAAATGGCTGCACAGGACTATCAGTAACTTCGTTTGGGAGACTTCACGTTTCGCGAAACGTAAATTTTAATTATTATTATTATTATTTTCATATTTCTTATGTTTTCCCCTCGCAATGTTGTCCGCTCGTTTTCTCGCTCATCTTTTAACCGATCGAAATGAAACTTTGGGAACATAATAAGGGTGACCTGAAGTTGTGCAATCCACTTTTGAAATTTTCAAAATAGCCGCCATTTTTAAAATGGCCGCCGTTGAAAAAAAATGACGGCCGTTGTCAGTTCTCAGTAATTGCCAAAGCAATTTCAATGAAAATTGGTATACTGATACAGCTCCCCTATCCCGAGCATTTTTGCAAAAAAAAATTTGACGCGGCCGACATTTAAAAATGGCCGCCATCCGAACACCACCCCCCTAAAACTGTAAAAATTTAAACGTCATCCGATTTAAACGAAATTTGGTATACAGGTAGATTATGATACCCTGAGTGTGCCACTATTTTTAAAATTTTTGTCCGACTTCCGGTTTCAAAATGGCGGCCGTTTTAAAGTTTGCTCGTTTTCTCGCTCATCTTTTAACCGATCGAAATGAAACTTGGCCAACTGAAAGCTCATGTTATGAAGTTGTGCTCTTGACTTTTAGTTCCCTCTACTCGGTCAAAAGTGCGGAACGGGAGGCGACTTCAACGTTTCGGGAAACGTAAATTTTAATTATTATTATTATTATGTTTTCCTTTTTCCCCTCGCAATGTTGTCCGCTCGTTTTCTCGCTCATCTTTTAACCGATCGAAATGAAACTTGGCCAACTGAAAGCTCATGTTATGAAGTTGTGTTCTTGACTTTTAGTTCCCTCTACTCGGTCAAAAGTGCGGAACGGGAGGCGACTTCAACGTTTCGGGAAACGTAAATTTTATTAAGTCGCCGACCACGAAGTGTCGGGCGACTTATTGTTTTTACTCCGTTTCTTATTATTAAGTCGCCGACCACGAAGTGTCGGGCGACTTATTGTTTTTACTCCGTTTCTTATTAAGTCTCCCAAACGAAGTTTGGAGACTTATTGTTTTTACTCTGTTTCTTATTAAGTCTCCCAAACGAAGTTTGGAGACTTATTGTTTTTACTCTGTTTCTTATTATTATTATTCTTCTTCTGGTTTCCCCGTAGAGATTTCCGACACTTTTCTCAGAAACAGTAAATGGGATCAATTTGAAACTTGGTAGGATGTTAGACCCTATTGGCTAGATGTGCAATCATCTTTCGGAATTTCCAAGATGGCCGCCACTTTCAAAATGGCCGCCATTTAAGTTTTCCCGCCAAAATGCAGTTCCCGGAGAACCGCCAGATGGATTTCGATGAAACTTGGTATGTAGGTTCAGCATAGTGGTCTTGATTTATTTTTGGCAAAAAATCGCGCGCGAACCGGCCGCCATTTTCAAAATGGCCGCCGAATCGCCAAAAATTCAAGTTTGTCGGATTTCAACGAAAATGGGTTTTAACAGTAAATTTGGTATGCCGAGTCCAATGGTCAACTCAGAATTTTTATACGACGCGCCATTTTTTGTAAAATGGCCGCCAAAGTTGCCAAATGGGCAAAAATTCAACATTGTCATAATTCAACGAAAATAGGTTCTAAAAGTAAATTTGGTATGCCGAGTTCAACGGTACACTCAGATTTTTTATACGACCCGCCATTTTTTTAAAAATGGCCACCAAAGTCGCCAAATCGGCAAAAATTCAACATTGTCGGAACTCAATGAAAATTGGTTCCTAAAGTAAATTGAGTATGTCGAGTTCAATGGTCAACTCAGAATTTTTATATGACGCGCTATCTTTTGTAAAATGGCCGCCGAAGTTGCCAAATCGGCAAAAAATCAACAACGTTGGAATTCAATGAAATTGGGTTCTTAAAGTAAATTTGTTATGGCGATATATATATAAGGATATTCACAGGCTGCACAGGACTATCAGTAACTTCGTTTGGGAGACTTCACGTTTCGCGAAACGTAAATTTTAATTATTAAGTCGCCGACCACGAAGTGTCGGGCGACTTATTGTTTTTACTCCGTTTCTTATTATTATTAAGTCGCCGACCACGAAGTGTCGGGCGACTTATTGTTTTTACTCCGTTTCTTATTATTATTATTATTATGTTTTCCTTTTTCCCCTCGCAATGTTGTCCGCTCGTTTTCTCGCTCATCTTTTAACCGATCGAAATGAAACTTTGGGAACTTGTTGAGGGTGACCTGAAGTTGTGCAATCCACTTTTGAAATTTTCAAAATGGCCGCCATTTTCAAAATGGCCGCCGTTGAAAAAAAATGACGGCCGTTGTCAGATCTCAGTAATTGCCAAAGCAATTTCAATGAAAAATGGTATACTGATACAGCTCCCTATCCCGAGCATTTTTGCAAAAAAAAATTTGACGCGGCCGACATTTCAAAATGGCCGCCATCCGAACACCACCCCCCCTAAAACTGTAAAAATTTAAACGTCATCCGATTTAAACGAAATTTGGTATACAGGTAGCTTATGATACCCTGAGTGTGCCACTATTTTCAAAATTTTTGTTCCACTTCCGGTTTCAAAATGGCGGCCGTTTTAAAGTTTTACAAAATGGCGGCCGTTGTCAGATCTCAGTTATGGCCAGAGCAATTTCAATGAAAATTGGTACACTGATACAGCTAACTATCCTGAGCATTTTTGCAAAAAAAATTTTTTGTCCTACTTCCGGTTTCAAAATGGCGGCCGTTTTAAAATTTGCTCGTTTTCTCGCTCATCTTTTAACCGATCGAAATGAAACTTGGCCAACTGAAAGCTCATGTTATGAAGTTGTGCTCTTGACTTTTAGTTCCCTCTACTCGGTCAAAAGTGCGGAACGGGAGGCGACTTCAACGTTTCGGGAAACGTAAATTTTAATTATTATTATTTTCATATTTCTTATGTTTTCCCCTCGCAATGTTGTCCGCTCGTTTTCTCGCTCATCTTTTAACCGATCAAAATGAAACTTTGGGAACATGTTAAGGGTGACCTGAAGTTGTGCAATCCACTTTTGAAATTTTCAAAATGGCCGCCATTTTCAAAATGGTTGCCGTTGAAAAAAATGACGGCCGTTGTCAGATCTCAGTAATTGCCAAAGCAATTTCAATGAAAATTGGTATACTGGTACAGCTAACCATCCCGAGCATTTTTGCAAAAAAAAATTTGATGCGGCCGACATTTCAAAATGGCCGCCATCCAAACACCACCCCCCTAAAAATGTAAAAATTTAAACGTCATCCGATTTAGACGAAATTTGGTATACAAGTAGCTTATGATACCCTAAGTGTGCCACTATTTAAAAAGGTTTTGTCCGACTTCCGGTTTCAAAATGGCGGCCGTTTTAAAGTTTTACAAAATGGCGGCCGTTGTCAGATCTCAGTTATGGCCAGAGCAATTTCAATGAAAATTGGTATACTGATACAGATAACTATCCTGAGCATTTTTGCAAAAAAAATTTTTTGTCCGACTTCCGGTTTCAAAATGGCGGCCGTTTTAAAGTTTGCTCGTTTTCTCGCTCATCTTTTAACCGATCGAAATGAAACTTGGCCAACTGAAAGCTCATGTTATGAAGTTGTGCTCTTGACTTTTAGTTCCGTCTACTCGGTCAAAAGTGCGGAACGGGAGGCGACTTCAACGTTTCGGGAAACGTAAATTTTAATTATTATTATTTTCATATTTCTTATGTTTTCCCCTCGCAATGTTGTCCGCTCGTTTTCTCGCTCATCTTTTAACCGATCGAAATGAATCTTTGGGAACATGTTAAGAGTGACCTGAAGTTGTGCAACCCACTTTTGAAATTTTCAAAATGGCCGCCATTTTCAAAATGGCCGCCGTTGAAAAAAATGACGGCCGTTGTCAGATCTCAGTAATTGCCAAAGCAATTTCAATGAAAATTGGTATACTGGTACAGCTAACTATCCCGAGCATTTTTGCAAAAAAAAATTTGACGCGGCCGACTTTTCAAAATGGCCGCCATCCGAACACCACCCCCCTAAAAATGTAAAAATTTAAACGTCATCCGATTTAGACGAAATTTGGCATACAGGTAGCTTATGATACCCTAAGTGTGCCACTATTCAAAAATGTTTTGTCCGACTTCCGGTTTCAAAATGGCGGCCGTTTTAAAGTTTTACAAAATGGCGGCCGTTGTCAGATCTCAGTTATGGCCAGAGCAATTTCAATGAAAATTGGTATACTGATACAGATAACTATCCTGAGCATTTTTGCAAAAAAAATTTTTTGTCCGACTTCCGGTTTCAAAATGGCGGCCGTTTTAAAATTTGCTCGTTTTCTCGCTCATCTTTTAACCGATCGAAATGAAACTTGGCCAACTAAAAGCTCATGTTATGAAGTTGTGCTCTTGACTTTTAGTTCCCTCTACTCGGTCAAAAGTGCGGAACGGGAGGCGACTTCAACGTTTCGGGAAACGTAAATTTTATTATTATTATTATTTTCATATTTCTTATGTTTTCCCCTCGCAATGTTGCCCGCTCGTTTTCTCGCTCATCTTTTAACCGATCGAAATGAAACTTTGGGAACGTGTTAAGGGTGACCTGAAGTTGTGCAATCCACTTTTGAAATTTTCAAAATGGCCGCCATTTTCAAAATGGCCGCCGTTGAAAAAAAATGACGGCCGTTGTCAGATCTCAGTAATTGCCAAAGCAATTTCAATGAAAATTGGTATACTGGTACAGCTAACTATCCCGAGCATTTTTGCAAAAAAAAATTTGACGCGGCCGACATTTCAAAATGGCCGCCATCCGAACACCACCCCCCAAAAAATATAAAAATTTAAACGTCATCCGATTTAGACGAAATTTGGCATACAGGTAGATTATGATACCCTAAGTGTGCCACTATTTAAAAATGTTTTGTCCGACTTCCGGTTTCAAAATGGCGGCCGTTTTAAAGTTTTACAAAATGGCGGCCGTTGTCAGATCTCAGTTATGGCCAGAGCAATTTCAATGAAAATTGGTATACTGATACAGATAACTATCCTGAGCATTTTTGCAAAAAAAATTTTTTGTCCGACTTCCGGTTTCAGAATGGCGGCCGTTTTAAAGTTTGCTCGTTTTCTCGCTCATCTTTTAACCGATCGAAATGAAACTTGGCCAACCGAAAGCTCATGTTATGAAGTTGTGCTCTTGACTTTTAGTTCCCTCTACTCGGTCAAAAGTGCGGAACGGGAGGCGACTTCAACGTTTCGGGAAACGTAAATTTTATTAATTAAGTCGCCGACCACGAAGTGTCGGGCGACTTATTGTTTTTACTCCGTTTCTTATTAAATCCCCGACCACGAAGTGTCGGGGATTTATTGTTTTTGCACCGTTTCTTATTATTATTATTATTATTATTATTATTATTATTATTATTATTATTCTTCTTCTTCTTCTTCTTCTTCTTCTTCTTCTTCTTCTGGACCTAACTTTGTCCGTAGGATTTCTCGAAGACGAAAAGACATAGGTCAATGAAACTTCCCAGAAAGATAGGTCACCACTAGGAAATGTTGTTTCCGATTTCGAAATTTTGAAAATGGCGGCCATCTTGGATTGGCGGCCGTTTTGAATTTGAAAAAAATACAAAATTGATCATAAAAAATCACAAACAATATGGATATGAACCAAAATAGGTTTATAGGTCAATATTAAGGTCCCGGACAATATGGGACCGTTTTCCGAAAAATCCAAGATGGCCACCATATTCAAAATGGCCGCCAAAGTGCGAAAATTGAAAAGTTGTCCGATTTCAACGAAAATTGGCATTTAGGTCAATATTGATATTACGAACAACATGGCGACACTTTCGAACAAATCCAAGATGGCTGTCATATTCAAAATGGCTGCCAAAGTGCGAATATTGAAAAGTTGTCTGATTTCAACGAAAATTGGCATTTAGGTCAATATTGATATTACGAACAACATGTCGAACAAATCCAAGATGGCTGCCAAAGTCCAAGATGGCCGCCATATTCAAAATGGCCGCCAAAGTGCGAAAATTGAAAAGTTGTCCGAATTGTGACAAAAGTGGGCACGGGAGGGGATTTTTTTGTGACTTGCTTGCAATCACAATCAGCACTTGTTATTATTATTATTATTATTTTCATATTTCTTATGTTTTCCCCTCGCAATGTTGTCCGCTCGTTTTCTCGCTCATCTTTTAACCGATCGAAATGAAACTTTGGGAACATGTTAAGGATTGCATGAAGTTGTGCAATCCACTTTTGAAATTTTCAAAATGGCCGCCATTTTCAAAATGGCCGCCGTTGAAAAAAATGACGGCCGTTGTCAGATCTCAGTAATTCCCAAAGCAATTTCAATGAAAATTGGTATACTGGTACAGCTAACTATCCCGAGCATTTCTGCAAAAAAAAATTTGACGCGGCCGACATTTCAAAATGGCCGCCATCCGAACACCACCCCCCTAAAAATGTAAAAATTTAAACGTCATCCGATTTAGACGAAATTTGGTATACAGGTAGCTTATGATACCCTAAGTGAGCCACTATTTAAAAATGTTTTGTCCGACTTCCGGTTTCAAAATGGCGGCAGTTTTAAAGTTTTACAAAATGGCGGCCGTTGTCAGATCTCAGTTATGGCCAGAGCAATTTCAATGAAAATTGGTATACTGATACAGCTAACTATCCTGAGCATTTTTGCAAAAAAAATTTTTTGTCCGACTTCCGGTTTCAAAATGGCGGCCGTTTTAAAGTTTGCTCGTTTTCTCGCTCATCTTTTAACCGATCGAAATGAAACTTGGCCAACTGAAAGCTCATGTTATGAAGTTGTGCTCTTGACTTTTAGTTCCCTCTACACGGTCAAAAGTGCGGAACGGGAGGCGACTTCAACGTTTCGGGAAACGTAAATTTTAATTAAGTCGCCGACCACGAAGTGTCGGGCGACTTTTTGTTTTTACTCCGTTTCTTATTATTATTATTTTCATATTTCTTATGTTTTCCCCTCGCAATGTTGTCCGCTCGTTTTCTCGCTCATCTTTTAACCGATCGAAATGAAACTTTGGGAACATGTTAAGGGTGACCTGAAGTTGTGCAATCCACTTTTGAAATTTTCAAAATGGCCGCCATTTTCAAAATGGCCGCCGTTGAAAAAAATGACGGCCGTTGTCAGATCTCAGTAATTGCCAAAGCAATTTCAATGAAAATTGGTATACTGGTACAGCTAACTATCCCGAGCATTTTTGCAAAAAAAAATTTGACGCGGCCGACTTTTCAAAATGGCCGCCATCCGAACACCACCCCCCTAAAAATGTAAAAATTTAAACGTCATCCGATTTAGACGAAATTTGGCATACAGGTAGCTTATGATACCCTAAGTGTGCCACTATTCAAAAATGTTTTGTCCGACTTCCGGTATCAAAATGGCGGCCGTTTTAAAGTTTTACAAAATGGCGGCCGTTGTCAGATCTCAGTATCTCAGTATTATTATTATTCTTCTTCTTCTTCTTCTTCTTCTTCTTCTTCTGGACCTAACTTTGTCCGTAGGATTTCTCGAAGACGAAAAGACATAGGTCAATGAAACTTCCCAGAAAGATAGGTCACCACTAGGAAATGTTGTTTCCGATTTCGAAATTTTGAAAATTGCGGCCATCTTGGATTGGCGGCCGTTTTGAATTTGAAAAAAATACAAAATTAATCATAAAAAATCACAAACAATATGGATATGAACCAAAATAGGTTTATAGGTCAATATTAAGGTCCCGGACAATATGGGACCGTTTTCCGAAAAATCCAAGATGGCCACCATATTCAAAATGGCCGCCAAAGTGCGAAAATTGAAAAGTTGTCCGATTTCAACGAAAATTGGCATTTAGGTCAATATTGATATTACGAACAACATGGTGACATGTTCGAACAAATCAAAGATGGCCGCCAAAGTCCAAGATGGCCGCCATATTCAAAATGGCCTCCAAAGTGCGAAAATTGAAAAGTTGTCCGATTTCAACGAAAATTGGCATTTAGGTCAATATTGATATTACGAACAACATGGTGACATGTTTGAACAAATCCAAGATGGCCGCCAAAGTCCAAGATGGCCGCCATATTCAAAATGGCCGCCAAAGTGCGAAAATTGAAAAGTTGTCCGATTTCAACGAAAATTGGCATTTAGGTCAATATTGATATTACGAACAACATGGCGACACTTTCGAACAAATCCAAGATGGCTGTCATATTCAAAATGGCTGCCAAAGTGCGAATATTGAAAAGTTGTCTGATTTCAACGAAAATTGGCATTTAGGTCAATATTGATATTACGAACAACATGTCGAACAAATCCAAGATGGCTGCCAAAGTCCAAGATGGCCGCCATATTCAAAATGGCCGCCAAAGTGCGAAAATTGAAAAGTTGTCCGAATTGTGACAAAAGTGGGCACGGGAGGGGATTTTTTTGTGACTTGCTTGCAATCACAATCAGCACTTGTTATTATTATTAATATTATTTTCATATTTCTTATGTTTTCCCCTCGCAATGTTGTCCGCTCGTTTTCTCGCTCATCTTTTAACCGATCGAAATGAAACTTTGGGAACATGTTAAGGGTGACCTGAAGTTGTGCAATCCACTTTTGAAATTTTCAAAATGGCCGCCATTTTCAAAATGGCCGCCGTTGAAAAAAATGACGGCCGTTGTCAGATCTCAGTAATTGCCAAAGCAATTTCAATGAAAATTGGTATACTGGTACAGCTCCCTATCCCGAGCATTTTTGCAAAAAAAAATTTGACGCGGCCGACATTTCAAAATGGCCGCCATCCGAACACCACCCCCCTAAAACTGTAAAAATTTAAACGTCATCCGATTTAGACGAAATTTGGTATACAGGTAGCTTATGATACCCTAAGTGTGCCACTATTTAAAAATGTTTGTCCGACTTCCGGTTTCAAAATGGCGGCCGTTTTAAAGTTTTACAAAATGGCGGCCGTTGTCAGATCTCAGTTATGGCCAGAGCAATTTCAATGAAAATTGGTATACTGATACAGCTAGCTATCCTGAGCATTTTTCAAAAAAAATTTTTGTCCGACTTCCGGTTTCAAAATGGCGGCCGTTTTAAAGTTTGCTCGTTTTCTCGCTCATCTTTTAACCGATCGAAATGAAACTTGGCCAACTGAAAGCTCATGTTATGAATTTGTGCTCTTGACTTTTAGTTCCCTCTACTCGGTCAAAAGTGCGGAACGGGAGGCGACTTCAACATTTCGGGAAACGTAAATTTTAATTAAGTCGCCGACCACGAAGTGTCGGGCGACTTATTGTTTTTACTCCGTTTCTTATTATTATTATTTTCATATTTCTTATGTTTTCCCCTCGCAATGTTGTCCGCTCGTTTTCTCGCTCATCTTTTAACCGATCGAAATGAAACTTTGGGAACATGTTAAGGGTGACCTGAAGTTGTGCAATCCACTTTTGAAATTTTCAAAATGGCCGCCATTTTCAAAATGGCCGCCGTTGAAAAAAATGACGGCCGTTGTCAGATCTCAGTAATTGCCAAAGCAATTTCAATGAAAATTGGTATACTGGTACAGCTAACTATCTCGAGCATTTTTGCAAAAAAAAATTTGACGCGGCCGACATTTCAAAATGGCCGCCATCCGAACACCACCCAACTAAAAATGTAAAAATTTAAACGTCATCCGATTTAGACGAAATTTGGTATACAGGTAGCTTATGATACCCTAAATGTGCCACTATTTAAAAATGTTTTGTCCGACTTCCGGTTTCAAAATGGCGGCAGTTTTAAAGTTTTACAAAATGGCGGCCGTTGTCAGATCTCAGTTATGGCCAGAGCAATTTCAATGAAAATTGGTATACTGATACAGCTAACTATCCTGAGCATTTTTGCAAAAAAACTTTTTTGTCCGACTTCCGGTTTCAAAATGGCGGCCGTTTTAAAGTTTGCTCGTTTTCTCGCTCATCTTTTAACCGATCGAAATGAAACTTGGCCAACTGAAAGCTCATGTTATGAAGTTGTGCTCTTGACTTTTAGTTCCCTCTACACGGTCAAAAGTGCGGAACGGGAGGCGACTTCAACGTTTCGGGAAACGTAAATTTTAATTAAGTCGCCGACCACGAAGTGTCGGGCGACTTATTGTTTTTACTCCGTTTCTTATTATTAAGTCTCCCAAACGAAGTTTGGAGACTTATTGTTTTTACTCTGTTTCTTATTATTATTATTATTATTCTTCTTCTGGTTTCCCCGTAGAGATTTCCGACACTTTTCTCAGAAACCGTAAATGGGATCAATTTGAAACTTGGTAGGATGTTAGACCCTATTGGCTAGATGTGCAATCATCTTTCGGAATTTCCAAGATGGCCGCCACTTTCAAAATGGCCGCCATTTAAGTTTTCCCGCCAAAATGCAGTTCCCGGAGAACCGCCAGATGGATTTCGATGAAACTTGGTATGTAGGTTCAGCATAGTGGTCTTGATTTATTTTTGGCAAAAAATCGCGCGCGAACCGGCCGCCATTTTCAAAATGGCCGCCGAATCGCCAAAAATTCAAGTTTGTCGGATTTCAACGAAAATGGGTTTTAACAGTAAATTTGGTATGCCGAGTCCAATGGTCAACTCAGAATTTTTATACGACGCGCCATTTTTTGTAAAATGGCCGCCAAAGTTGCCAAATGGGCAAAAATTCAACATTGTCATAATTCAACGAAAATAGGTTCTAAAAGTAAATTTGGTATGCCGAGTTCAACGGTACACTCAGATTTTTTATACGACCCGCCATTTTTTTAAAAATGGCCACCAAAGTCGCCAAATCGGCAAAAATTCAACATTGTCGGAACTCAATGAAAATTGGTTCCTAAAGTAAATTTAGTATGCCGAGTTCAATGGTCAACTCAGAATTTTTATATGACGCGCTATTTTTTGTAAAATAGGTGAATAGCAACCTGTAAAGTCAAATATAAGGTGATTCACAGGCTGCACAGGTCTATCAGTAACTTCGTTTGGGAGACTTCACGTTTCGCGAAACGTAAATTTTATTATTATTTTCATATTTCTTATGTTTTCCCCTCGCAATGTTGTCCGCTCGTTTTCTCGCTCATCTTTTAACCGATCGAAATGAAACTTTGGGAACATGTTAAGGGTGACCTGAAGTTGTGCAATCCACTTTTGAAATTTTCAAAATGGCCGCCATTTTCAAAATGGCCGCCGTTGAAAAAAATGACGGCCGTTGTCAGATCTCAGTAATTGCCAAAGCAATTTCAATGAAAATTGGTATACTGGTACAGCTAACTATCCCGAGCATTTTTGCAAAAAAAAACTTGACGCGGCCGACATTTCAAAATGGCCGCCATCCGAACACCACCCCCCTAAAAATGTAAAAATTTAAACGTCATCCGATTTAGACGAAATTTGGTATACAGGTAGCTTATGATACCCTGAGTGTGCCACTATTTTCAAAATTTTTGTCCGACTTCCGGTTTCAAAATGGCGGCCGTTTTAAAGTTTTACAAAATGGCGGCCGTTGTCAGATCTCAGTTATGGCCAGAGCAATTTCAATGAAAATTGGTATACTGATACAGCTAACTATCCTGAGCATTTTTGCAAAAAAAATTTTTTGTCCGACTTCCGGTTTCAAAATGGCGGCCGTTTTAAAGTTTGCTTGTTTTCTCGCTCATCTTTTAACCGATCGAAATGAAACTTGGCCAACTGAAAGCTCATGTTATGAAGTTGTGCTCTTGACTTTTAGTTCCCTCTACTCGGTCAAAAGTGCGGAACGGGAGGCGACTTCAACGTTTCGGGAAACGTAAATTTTAATTCTTATTATTATTGTCATATTTCTTATGTTTTCCCCTCGCAATGTTGTCCGCTCGTTTTCTCGCTCATCTTTTAACCGATCGAAATGAAACTTTGGGAACGTGTTAAGGGTGACCTGAAGTTGTGCAATCCACTTTTGAAATTTTCAAAATGGCCGCCATTTTCAAAATGGCCGCCGTTGAAAAAAAATGACGGCCGTTGTCAGATGTCAGTAATTGCCAAAGCAATTTCAATGAAAATTGGTATACTGATACAGCTCCCTATCCCGAGCATTTTTGCAAAAAAAACTTTGACGCGGCCGACATTTCAAAATGGCCGCCATCCGAACACCACCCCCTAAAACTGTAAAAATTTAAACGTCATCCGATTTAAACTAAATTTGGTATACAGGTAGCTTATGATACCCTGAGTGTGCCACTATTTTCAAAATTTTTGTCCGACTTCCGGTTTCAAAATGGCGGCCGTTTTAAAGTTTTACAAAATGGCGGCCGTTGTCAGATCTCAGTTATGGCCAGAGCAATTTCAATGAAAATTGGTATACTGATACAGCTAACTATCCTGAGCATTTTTGCAAAAAAAATTTTTTGTCCGACTTCCGGTTTCAAAATGGCGGCCGTTTTAAAGTTTGCTCGTTTTCTCGCTCATCTTTTAACCGATCGAAATGAAACTTGGCCAACTGAAAGCTCATGTTATGAAGTTGTGTTCTTGACTTTTAGTTCCCTCTACTCGGTCAAAAGTGCGGAACGGGAGGCGACTTCAACGTTTCGCGAAACGTAAATTTTAATTATTATTATTTTTATTCTTCCACTTTCCGCCAGAATATTGTCCGGCTGTTTTCTCGGAGACCGTAAATTGGATCCAAATGAAACTTCACACAAAAATAGGTCATGATGTGAAGTTGTGCCTTTCATGTTTAAAATGTTTAAATTGGTCTCAAATCTTGAAATGGCGGCCATTTTGAAAATGAAAAAAATCCTTAAAAATCCAAAAGTTAACGTATTTCGACGAAAATCGGAATATAAGTAGAGTATGTTATACCACACCATGGGACGCACATGTAAAGTTTTTATGGCGGCCATTTTGAATCCAAGATGGACGCCAAAAATTCAAAATGCTCGGAATTGCCCGAAACTTGGTTTTTAGGTAGATTACCATGTTGCAATCTGATGCTAGTCATCAAAATTTGAATTTGATCATTGCGCCCATCTTAAAATGGCAGCCATTTTGAAAATGAAATAAATCCTTAAAAATCCAAAAGTTAACTGATTTCAATGAAAATTGGAATATAAGTAGGGTATGTTATACCCCACGATATGACGCACATGTCGACATTATGGCGGCCATTCTGAATCCAACATGGCCGCCAAAATTTCAAAATGATCAGAATCGCATGAAACTTGGTTTTTGGGTAGATTACCATGTTGCGATCAAATGATAGTCATCAAAATTTGAATTTGAAAACGGCGGCCATCTTTAAATGGTTACCATTTTGAAAATGTAGAGTATGTTATACCGCACCATATGACGCACATGTTGACTCTTTATGGAGGCCATTTTGAATCCTAGATGGCCGCCAAAATTAAAAATGCTTGGAATCGCACGAAACTTGTTTTTTGGGTAGATTACCATGTTGCGATCAGATCCTAGTCATCAAAATTTGAGTTGGAGCATTGCGGCCATTTTAAAAAGGAAAAAAATTCTTAAAAATCAAAAAGTTTACGGATTTTGATGAAAATTGGAATATAAGTAGAGTATGTTATACCGCACGTTATGACGCACATGTTTACGTTTTATGGCAGCCATTTTGAATCCAAGGTGGCCGACACAATTGAAAAATGCTCCGATTTGCATGAAACTTGGTTTCCTGGTAGATAAAGTTGCTGTGAATGGATGTCTCAACTCCAGTGTCCACGGGGGTCGTTTGGGAGCCAGTTATGATCCATAAGATCATAATCATGTTTAATTATTATTATTATTTCGGTTTCCACTTTTTCTAGATCGTGAATTTGTCCGACACATTTCTCAGAGACGCCCTTATATAATCAAATGAAACTTGGAACAGTTGTAGATCGACATATAGAGGAGATGCAGTCATTAGTCAGATTTTTGATAATTGCCGCCTTTTCAAAATGGCCGCCAGTTGACGACACCCACCCAAAAATGGCAAACATTTTCCCGTAGTCCTATTTCAACGAAATTTGGTATGGAGGTAGATATTAGTATTTCGAGTGAAACGCTACCTTTGAATTTTTTTTTTAGACGTCACGTTTCAAAATGGTGGCGATAAACGTGTACAATTGTCAACGTTATCCGATCTCAATGAAATTAAATGTGCTCTGATTGCAACAAAAGTTGGTGTGGAGGTATATTTAAGTGTCCCGAGTAAAACTCCACATTTGGATTTGTGTTAGACCGTGGGTTTCAAAATGGCCGCCAAAAATGCACCAAGTTTTCAACGTTGTCCGATTTTTTTGATTTGTATGTACATTTTATTGTCCTGAGTGGAACGCAATACTATCCATGGGGATTTTTGGCGACTTCTGTGTTGGCATCAGAACACATTATTTTTAATTACAATGAGCTGTTGTTAACAATCCGAATTATGTTGCCGTCGATCGAAATGTATTTTTAGTATATAAACTTGCGTAAAATTGCAAGTAAATGTCGTGAAAACGTAAATTGATGGTCATCAATATTTCATTTCTGGATAAATTGACATTATAAGTTTGTCAGTTTGAGATTTAAACACATATTAATATGAAAAAAGATCAAGTAAGAGAACAGTTAAACATGAAATGATAATCTCTGAAACGTAATATGAAATTAGAAAAATGAGAAAAAAATTGCATTGGTGCATAGATTTAATTTAAATGTTGGTCGGTAAAAAGATATAAATTTATGAATATGAACAACACATTAAAAATAGGTGTAACGAGAAAAGTTGACATGGATAATTAATTGATTGATTGATTGGATGTTTGCTTTACGGCGAGCAGATTTCAGATATAAAAAACTGAGTGGCTATTTGTCCGGCTAGCCGGGAAAAAAATCCACTCCGTTTTAAGTTGCTATTTGTCCGGTTAGATACTTTTCGTCCAGCTAGCCGGAAAAAATAGCCAGAAGGCTTTGACCGGCAAGACTATTTGTCCCCCAAGCTGGAAGAATAGTCTCTAGGTAATTTGTCTGGATACAGTATTAATTTATTTTAAAAATAGTTTTTTGCTCAAATTTGCAAATAGGATAAGACACAAGTTAGACCAACGTATCAAGTCTTCCCCAAATATACAATATATTACAAAAGAACATTTACGGACCATGCATTTAATTTAATACAAATTATATTATATGTGTAAGACAATACATGAGATATAAGAATGATAAGAGAATAAGGGGTGTGGTGAATTGTATGCTTCAAAAAGTATTAATTAATCTGTATCAAAGTAACTAATGCTTAAAGATAAATATATGTTTTTGTGTAATGTAGGTCATGGTTTATAGAGATATTTTTTAAGCTTGGAATTTTAATCGGCCGTGATAGTGTAAATTGGCTATAGATCACTTGATGGATATGCAATTTTCATTATTTATGTTGTGTTGCTAATTATTTCCTTAAAGGGGTAGCTTACAATGTAGTTTTATCAGACCAAACCTTCCTCTTCTAAACCGATCATCAGGTAGTTGGGTGACTATGATACAGTTGTAAGTGTCTCCTGTGGTAGAACATGTCCCAAAAAGTCCAGAAATTTGTTTTATAACTTTATACCTTCAAGCTCCTAACCGATAAAGCATGAGTCTTGAATTCATTGAAACTTGGCCATGGATTGAGCATCACAAAATATGCTCAACGGAAATATAAACCAGAAGTTTTCGGGTAGTCGGACAAATCGTCTCATAGCTATTTTCCGACTAGCCGGACTAATAGCAACTGCCTAAAAAAATTAATCAATTCGAAACAAAAAACGGACCAGAGGTCGAACAGTTTTTGGACTGACCCGGGAAATTTACATGTACGTGGTTATATCAAAACTACTCTTATCGACATCTACATATGAGGTTTTTTTATCGTGCAAGGAGCGTGGCACTCTCCAAACACGTTACACACTGTGGTCATCGACATATCTTTCTGAATTATGACCTGACAACCACATAACGAGAGGGTGTCGCCTATCCGACACCTGTGGACGCGCTAGCAGCTCTGTGGTTCGAGCACTGTGAACCATCACAGGATCATCACGATCACAGAAAACAAAGAATCTTGATCTGCAATTAGAAAAATACCTAAAAAATTGAATTTTACATAAATTTCATTCCAATTATGGTCAGTTTTAGATATTAACATATATTTTTAAATGGTTAATGAAATCAGGAGAGAGACACTAAAGATCATACGAGTGAATAGAGAGGCGCACGTATGAAAGCGCAGAAGGCACATTCGAAATTCGAGAATCGAAATTCGAAATTCGAGATTCGCGACTCGAGATTCGAAATTCGAAATTCAATATAGTTACAACCAAACAGATTGCGAACAAATAATCGTCTATCAATCAAAATAGTTCTTATATATTCGAGATTCGAAATTTGAAATTCGAAATTCGAAATGCGAAATTCAATATAGTTTTAGAAAATCAGATTGCGTGTGACATAATTTCTACCAATCATAATTCCTTAGGTATATCGAAACTACATAAAATTTGGTTGAATAGTTTTAGGGGAGTTAAAGCGAAAACCATGATTATTGAGAATTTCTGAAAATTTCTAAGTTCAAAGAGCCATAATTACCATATAAATTTAGGAATCAACAATTCCTGATAATATGCACAAATACATATATGGTGTACTAGTTACATACCAAGTTTCATAAAATTTTGAATTGTACTGAGTTTTTGTCAGAGGATTTCTGCTGACAAGATAACAAATGGGTATTTTAAGCACATTTCTAAGTTCAAATGGCCAAAAAAGCCAGTGGCGGATACAGAAATTTTGAAAGGGGGGCGCTGACTGGACAAAAGGGGCCCAATTTGGTCATGCTTCAATGATTTCCTATATATACAACCAAATTTTTCCGTCCTCTCTGGATCCACTCCTGATAGCCCCCAAACAAAATTTGAGGACCAAAATGCCATGTTAACATGCACAACTACATGGTGTACTTCCTACACACCAAGTTTTGTTGAATTCCGTCTTACAAGTACATTCTTGTTTCGTGATTTGTAAAATCAGGATGTTATTGTGAACGGAATTAATTTGATAAAATAACAAATACGGCTTATACATTTTATTTCTTTAACAAAACCATCACAGTCATTCTTTGACAAATATGTCGACGGATAAAACACCAAATAAACATTATAGCACGTGGCTACGTTTATAAAAGAACTATTCTGATTGGTAGACGATTATGTCACACACAATCTGATTGGATATAACTATATTGAATTTCTAATTTCGAATGTCTAATATCGAATTTCGAATCTTGAATCTCGAATTTCCAGTTTCGAATCTCGAATTTCGAATATCGAATGAGCCTTTTGGGCTTTTGCACGCACGCGACCTGAACTACGCGAATGTCTACATAGAACAAACTTTCATGTAGTATTACAATATTTCATTGTTTTGTACTTTTTTGAGGTTTATAATAGGTATAATATATGTATTTGAGAACTGTTTTATTCAAATTAGCAATAGATACTAACTTGAAAAAGAAACGCAACATCGGATACATTTTTAAAATCATTTTTTACGGACAAATAACCTATAAATATTCAAATATATATAACTAACATCAATTTTACCTTCAAAGGTTTCCAGGTGGAAGCATATAAGTTCATTTACCCGTCAACGACTGTTGTCGAAATCTGGAGCACACTATGAATTACGCAATGCTAAAATATGGTCAACTTAACTCAATTGTGGAGCCAAGTGTAAAGTCAACAAGTCCATGTTCGCTCCCTGATACGGAACATATAATCAGAACCATTGACCGGGAAGGCAAATGTTGTGATACAAATAAATACAAATTTTACAATAAAACATTTTATTTATTTTCATTTGTATGTAAATTTCTATAATACGTCACAATGTGTCTGTATCGTCACATTGTTGTTTTTTCCCCGACTTTCGAATAGAATACAAAGCACCCTGTCATGTTCAGCTACTTGATTTTGATCTTGAAAGGGTTTTATTCATATAAAAAGACATCTTGAAATTAAAAGTCTTAAGAAACGTGTAATCAGATTTTCACATTTGTAGCTTTAGAAAACGAGATTAAATAATGTAAAGAGAACACATACATCATTATGGGTTAACACATTTTGATTTCATGTTATTTATATTTTTTGTTTACGCAAAAGAACAAAAACTATGCCTAAACAAATTTAAGCAATGTTGTTTAATTACTATTTAAAGAATTGTAATAGTAAATTAAATAGTTAATGAAGATTTTAATATATATTTATTTGAAAAGCTAATATATCCTAACCTATTTACACCTCAAAAGATGAAAAAGCGGTATCGTGTATCGTATATAGCAGTTTTTTTAGTGAGTAGTCAATTTTAGATAGATAATCGTGATATTAAACTTGACTACCTTATAACTCCTGTAGTTAATATTAATTTGTTAGTTAGTTAGTTTTCCTTAAATGTAATGAGATCTCCCTTGCGACATATCAGAAAAGGGAAAGCGATCTTTTGTAATTTCTAAAACATCTGGTGAATAAAAAGGTAAGAAAAAAAATCAAAAATACCAAGAGTAATTATTAATGAAAACATGTAAACGTTCGATCAATATTTAAGAGACATTGATAGCTTATTGTAAATTAATGACACAATTATATTTAGTTTTAATCAAATTAATATAATTTCAGGAAAATTATGTATATGAACACTTAAAAACTGCGTTAAAACGAATACATTCACTTGAACGTAAGCATTTTAACGAACATTGGTGTGAACACATTGCTTTAATTGCTTGTTTCATTAAAAATCATTCAGTTGGTAAAATCCAACATATTTTTTCAAATAAACAACGACCTTTTTGTAAGTCCTACTATATTGCCATTTTTTACTTTTAATAGATTGCAATCCGTCATAATTTTAGCGTTTAAATTACATGTAATGCTGATGTAAGAATATTGAAATATTTCTCAGGATATAAATTTGAGATTTATCCTCAGACAAACAGAGATTTTACAAGAATGTACTATTCAATATTTGAAAGTTGCAATATAACTTGTTATGAGTATGAGTATGATTATAATATTAAATGCACTTCTTCATTTTCAGTATTTTGTCTAATTTTTTTTTGGTTGGTGCACATTTGATAATTATTGATTAGAAAAAAATTTAGCATTGGTACCTTTAACGACTTTTATTTACAACCACTGGGTTAATGCAGCTGCTATTAAACTGTTAGTCCAAACGGGTATGAGTAGTTCGGTAGTTGCATTTAGGTGCTGACCATACACAAACCACTGATCCATTCATTGTTGTACTCACAATTAACTGCCATGAAAGTAAAACGTTTATCTTTTCACAAGGTGTCGATGACCTGGGTTGTCTTTGAGTAGGGCGTTTGATATCCCCAGTATTCCTTCTTATATTTTGGAGTATGAACACCACTAAAGGTGCCTAATTAGCCGAAACGAGAGTCAGGCATAGAAATTGCATCAAAATGATATATTTGATGCAATTTCGTTTTTATTATTTTTTAAATACAAAATTGAAAATTTTAATGTTGCGCATTAAGTATATAGACACCTGTCGAATTACTCCCGTCAAGAAAATGTAGAATCCAGGAATAGGAAACACTACCTACGACTCAGCGAAAATGTCGATAGTATTGGAGAAATTAATTTCCCATACCGATCAATTAAGTCATGGTGACGACCAGAGAACTTCTGGAGAGATTACATCAACCTAATTACAACAAACCCTTGTTTGAGTAGTTTAGAAGTTTAGCAGTGAGCGGCCTAGAAAGTAGAATTACACATATCAGGATATAGAATAAAGTATAAGCTGTGAAATGTGCAGTACACACCATACGCTAGAGCTGCTGTAATGTTGCTGTCTATGAGCGAGAAGTTGACAATGGAAAAGTTAAAGGCATGAAAGTTTGTAGTAGAGTCTAGCTTGTAGTTTTCATGAGTCTATTTCTAAACGTAGGTCTAAGAAGCTAACCTTAGTGAACTGGTGGTGTCTTTCATTTCAAGCTCGCTATGGTAAATTGAATGCAAATAGCCACCAATTTAGCATTGTTGAGGAACAAAGCACCACCAATATAGCAGAAAATGAAATTAAAGGTCTGAGCCAGTGTCTTTTCATTCTTCTTTTGCAGGCCTTCTGGGAACTCAGCCCCAAAAGAGTACAACAACAGGTCGGCGATGAGAGGAGCACAATTATTACGCATTGGAATAACAACAGATTGTTGGAAAACATGCCCTCCAAACATGACGAATATGTTGTCTATCAAAAAATCTAACATTTGACAGATTTGGTCTTCAGTATATTTATAACTTGATTTAGTGATTGATGACAAAGTAAGTTCTGTATAATTATCAGGTATCTATATCGTCTCCTTTCGTTTTCGTGAAAAAGTAGCGTTTAATAAGATTTTTAAGCCTGGTTTTAAGCTGCATTTGAGGGATGGCCGTGTAAAAATTATTTAACAATATATGTCAATATGGAATTGCAGATAACATTTTTCATGTAGAAATAATATAAAAAAAACTTTCCCTTTTATTTGCATTGCTTCTTCTTTCGAACACAGCTGATGTAAGAGTGTAGAACAAATAACAGTAAAGGTGCAATGACTTCTTAAACACTGTATAGTACGGCATTTCTATAAAGATATAAATAAAGTTTATACAGATGTACTAATTTTTAAATGGAAAACAATTAAAAACCTTTACTTTGATACGGAAATTTTAATTGTCAGGGAATACCTATGCTCGAGTTTTTATACCTGGTTCTTGATGTTAAAATGATTTATTACGCCAAATGATTTAAAAAGGCTTCATTATTTATTAGACAGAAAGTTTTAAGAACTAGAATAATTAGATAAATACTTTTAATAATCAAATACAGGAACACAACAGATATTACTGACATGCAACAAAGTATTTGTCGGAAATGTAGGGCATTTTATTTCACAAACGCTTTGAAAGTGTGTGCTATCTTGTTTTGTTTGTTTTACATCATAATGTAATCAAATCCGCCATGCACAAAACAAATGTTTTCGTCTCATTTATGGAACTTTTGAAATTAGGTATTAAACATTTATCCATTTTTCCGTACCTGTTGGAGTGTTTAAACCAAATAAATAATTTGGTGTCATTTGTAGAAAAATAGTAGGCAAATTGTTCCAGTATTATGACATAATTTGTGTACTAGGAAACAGTTGAAGTGCTGATTTACATCTTTATTCCAACAACGGTTTATGCAGGCCTCCGGAGAGGGTAAAAGACTCAAATTACAAAGAATGGACTAAAAAGTACAATGCAAAATTTCACAAAGTAAAATCAATATGGTTATACATACACACAAAAAATAAAAGTTTCGAAGTGTTGAATATGCTATCAATGAAGCAAAGTAACAAAACAAAATACCACGCCAAAGTACAGGTATTGACGTCTCATGTAAAAATACACTGAACACGGAGACAACGGTAAAGTGTGACGGTTAACACTGATCGATACTGTGTTTACGAAAACATTTAGCGTGACCCTTGTAAGAAACAATGATAATATTAATGGAATCGAAAAAAGGAAACAAGCTAGAATGATGTTTAAAGTGTGACATGATGTTTAAAATGCATTAAAAATTAAAGGTAAACCATCCGTAATTAAAAAAATATACACGGCTATAAATGACAACATGTTTCATGAAATTGATGATAATAACAGAAAAATACAATGCATAATTATAACAATCAATACAGGTTTAAAACAATTCTCACTTCTGTGGTAGGTGAAACTCGCCGTTGAACAAAATAACATTTTGCCGACCATCAAGAAGGGGACAGAAACTACTAAAATGCGCACAAACGGGGTGTCGGAAACAGTACAATTTGGAATTAATAATATGTAAAACGGTAAATTTATTCATTTGTTATTGCAATAAATAAGTTGTTAGCCCTCTACTTCAATCTTACGTTTTGCTATATAGATGAAGAATTTAAGGATCCAACTTTCAGCTACTATGTCAATCGTATCTCCCCCACTGAACCTGAAATTAGGGACACTAAGTAAGAGACATGTAGGTTCACTTCATACCATCTCCTACATCTAGACATTTACAATCTCTCAATTCAGCAGTTACTCAAGAATCATCAATATTCCTTGATAGATGGTGTTTACTGGCAAGAAAGTTACTTAACCAGGAATTCACTGTCTGCTGACCGTTACGAAATATCTGTCACAAATGACCATTGAGTTTTTCGTTTCGTGGAAATATTTTCCGCCTTCTTACTGAAGACTACTCACAGATAAGACCATTGTCGAATTTTAACAAGAGTGGTGGCACGCTTAGAGCAGCAGTTGATCACCATTCCAGAACACCTGGACTTACCAATTGTTTTTATTGTGGTTCGTGTTTCGTGATTTGTTGTTTTGTGTTGTGTATGTTTTTCTTGTTGTCCAACATTTAGTTGAACAATAGTTTTGTCTGTCCCTTTTTGATCGTTTAATAATCGCCCTTTTTAAAAGTTATATTTAAATCGCAAAAAAGTTAAGGTGGATATTTGTTATTTAAATTTTAATAAAATGTTTTTCAAACTGTTACAAAGAAAACACAAAACTAAAACTAAAACAAAATGTACTGCAGACAGTAGAACCGCATATGCTTGTACAAACGTACTTTCGGGACTAAAAAGCAAAAATTCGACTAAGTTAGAAATTGAAATAATGGGAAAAGCAAAATATTAACTGAAAAACTTATGTCTACTTTTTGTGTAAATATTTCGATTGATAACATTTTTATTTCGACAAATATTCGCTTTTTCGAATCATAGTTTTCAAATTTTCCGCGTTTATGTTTCGACTTTTCGTCTTCATGATTCAAAGCGACAATGACGAAATGACCTTACCCGGCTTTCATGGAAAAACCTTATTGTTATGTATTAGTCTCAAGTAGCAAACACCAATAGTATTATGTCTATCAAATACAGATGAACTTTCGGTAATATCATTCGAAAAGTCACCAGTAAATGTCACAATTCAATTAACAAGGAGAAAAGACGCAATAAGATCTTCTAAATCAACTTGAATGATGTTATGCTGTTTACATCTGCATCTCATTCACGCCTAATATCGCTTAAAATATAAACGAAAGCCAACAAAATTACCTGCCGTTGTATTGGATAGTCATCCATGTTCGTGGTGGCATCTACATGTTACCAAACAGAAGTAATAGTAACAATTATAATAACACTTACAATTACACCATCACCCTAAAAATATAAATTAAAAAAAGACAAATTGTTTAAACACTTCGATACGGCAAATGAAAGAAAAACTCACTCTTATAACTTCTTCGTTATGTTTTTCTCGAACGAAGTAAATGTTATGATTCATATATCTGTTTAATATGTCATCTTATTAAACGCACTCAGCAGCAGTTATCTGTAACTTAACATCACATGTATTTATGTGATGTAAATTATTGATTTGTTTTAAGGCCTCAATTGCTCTTTTGTTAAAATTTCATTTTAAACAGTTTAGAAACGAAGTGGTTTTTTATAAAATCTACACATTTTTTGCTGCAACAAATCAGTCTTTTGGCTGGATTGAAAAGTCCTTTCTCAATATTATTTTTAAACTATTTATTAAGTATATAATTATAGCAATTAGAGTTTTACTTTAACACAACTGTAATATTCAATCTTTACGGTTCATACTAAGACCAAGACGTACATCGTATATTGCAAAGATATTTATTAATCTTACTTTTCATTACTCATGCATGTACATTCTTTAAGAAATTGTTTCCTATAAAACGGTTCTGGAAATGCAAAGCACCTACTACCATTTTCCGATGTCGGACCAATAGCACAGTCTGAAAGAAACCTATCCATTCTAGAAGTAAGGATTGTTTTTTTACTTCAAACGTGATATTGTTATAGGGACAAAACAAGCACAATGTTAACCTTCTGATTTGATGTTAAATTTATTCAGTTTATTTGCCCTATCGTTATGAGTTTATTAGGTTAGAATACAGAATGAGTCTACAAGTATAATAGTAGGTTGGGTGGTAACGTGATTCTTTAATATTGAAGATCTTTATTCTAGAAAATGTTTATTGAAATCGTTACAAAACCTTTTCTCTTCCTAACTCGCCATACTTTTCTAGTGTCAGTTGGGGCTTTGGTGACCGAGTTGTTAAGGTAGTTAGTCATCTAGTACTAATCACGTGGTCTGTCAAAACTGCGGTTGCGTGTACGAGTCTCACTTTACGCGACTCCACTTGTAATTGACAAGAATTACTAGGTTTTCTAAAGAGTATCCATGGATAATCCAGCTTCACCCCTATAAAAACCATGATATAGCTGACAAAGCGACGTTAATATCATCATTAGAGGCATGCACTGCTTACTCGTCGGAGCACCTGAGTGCACCCATGGTTTTTTGGGTTCGGGTTACTCTCTTTCTGTGTTTTATGTTTTTGATTTTTGTGTTGTATTTGTCTATATCCGGATTTGTAACTGCCCCTTGGTTTTTTTGCTCTTGTTGTTCGGTCGGTTTTCTTTGCTACTTTCTTTAAACAAACACACAATTTAGTGTCTGTTAGAGTGTTTGTTTAAAGGCTATTCCATTCCCACAACTGATTTATTTTTGTTAACTTCTTGTTATTATACATGGTACAGCTAAAATACTGTTGTCTGCACAATAAGCACCTATTTGACAAATTCAAACTTGCAATGTACCTATACAGTTTCCTTTGTCTTCAACATAATGGGTACAACACATATGTTCTTACTTCACTGAGAAAATGTAAATTGCAAAAAAATATACATAAAACATATATACATGTAGTACAACATAAGTGTCTGAACGCTTCTTGTGTTTTTCTTTTCAATCAAAAAATGGATAATGAATAGATCAAGGGAAAACTGTTGTTAACACATTTCTATCCAATATACTTCCCTTGTTTAAAGTAAAATAAAAACAAATATCAGAACTATTTTTCAAATAATAAATTTATTAAAGAAACAATTTTTTAAACAAAACATTTTACGAAATCCCGAGGTTGGTATTTAATAAAATAATAAAAATAAAATGGATTGTTTTTCCTCTAGTGCTATATTGATTGGAATTCAATAATTCAATGGGGACAAAATTCGCTTCACTACAAATTTAAGTGTAGAACGTCTTGATTCGTCACTATATGAACCGAATATTGGATCTAAATAAACAGAATTAAAGCAATATTAATGCGGCTAAAACGTAGATATGTAATCATGTATATATGGAAAAACTGTTCCTAATTTTATTTGTGCAATTTTCTGACTTAATCAGTATCAATGTATTATCATGCTATAACTTCATCTGTTAGATGTAGGAAGTATAAAGAAAAAGTAGTGTCTAAAATTAACTAAGATTTTTGTTGATAGGATGGGTTTAAACATAATTTAAAATATTGAAGGAAACGCAGAACATTATCCGCCATTTTTGTGAAATCTCACAATACGTATTACGTTTATGGTTAAATTGTTAATGATTTCTTTAATCGATACCCCATAATGACAATAGATTCAAAATAATAGCGAGCAATAACTTGCGCATTGGTAGAAGTATCCTCGCGACTATATGGAAGTTTAAAAAAATTTCGCAACCGGAAGTTTCAATTTAAGCACAAATTTCTACACAAAATCGCAAAAATCTCCGCTGCAGCATAAAATTGTGCAACAAAACCGCAAATAACTGAACACAACTTCAAACGTTTTTTCTTTTATAATGTTATGTACTGACTGGACAATCTGCAAAAGTTTGTCGACAGCAGCATAGATAAGACAAATAATGAACCATGTGTGCAATTGGCACTTTTAAGAGCCACCACAGTTATTCAAAAAGAATTTGAATTGTGTGATGCCGATTTTTCAAACAAAAATAACAATAAAGTAGTAGTTTTGTAACTTCATAAAATTGCAATAAAAACAATTCCATTCTTAAAGTTTGCCAAAAATGTCTAAAAATACGTTTCTGTATGTCTTTCCTAACTAACTAAGTTAGCACTGAAAGAAAAAAAATCCATGAAATGAATTAGTAGCGAGTGATCAAGCTTTATTGTGAGGTTATTGTTTTTAGTTTTACTGATCTAAAACCAACTGCAATGTACAGAGAAAGTTTTAACTGATTATTAATAAGCTGTTTTTGCTATGTTATGCTTAAAAATCATTAATCAACAAAAAAATGAACAAGAAAATGTTTTCCTAAAACTTTAAGAGAGTTTCCAGATCAGACAATGATCGATATGTATCAGTTGTGATCCATGAGTATGGTGCTAATTTTGAGGACTGAATTTAACATTTTCCTTTTCAAAATACCTCCCATATGCAAAGTGCGATGTTCATACTTCCAAACTGTTGTCTGTCTTTGGTTGGTAAGTCTAAGGGTGACAATCTTACTTTTCACCAAGAAATTGTGTTCCAGCTGTTTTGTGTAAAGTGTGGAAATTTGCGAATCTTTTTTTTATTTTCAACGAATATTTCCTAGATTTCCCATCCCTACTTATACAATTGTAGCTGTACATAATGTCTTACGACCTCTTTTATTCTGAACAATTGTTGACAAGGCACACATTTTAGTATAAGCGAAAAGTCATAAAACTTACATTTAAAATATACTTTACTGAATAAACTTGTTTATGACAATGTATGCCACAATCATATCTGCCAAGTTTCACACCTTCCAATTTTACGTGTGTTGATGACAAAACTACATGGGCCCTTAAAAGTTCAAACAGATGAAAAATAGAACAGAATCAAATGAATTTGAACGCAAAATACGAGGTAATTTTGCGTCTAGATCTCTTTTATTGGTTTTAGGGATGCTTTTGCTACAAGCGGCATAAAACAAAAACATGATTTGTTTACTTCAAAACATTTGTATTTCTTTCAATTGTCATATCTCGCCAGTGCAGCTACACTGTAAACTTTGGGCAAAATAAGCAATATGGGGAAAAAAATCTAAATGATTTATTAAGTAGGCACATATCTTTATATCAACTGGTTATTTATAACAAATAAAGCAAATTCAAAAAACTTAGTGATATGAGAGGTAATTTTTATGCAGAAACCAATCCTTTTAGTATTTTCTGTCCACTTTACACAAATTACACAATCTGATGATAATTGTAATGATAAGGAGGAAAAACCAAGACCGTGGAATACAGCCAAAATTCAAGAATTTCAAAATGCCATCAATGACGACAATTTGAATGCCATTAAACACAAGCTTTTAAACTATATAGATAATATTGAAATCGTACAAAACGATGATATAGACTTACTTTTAAATGAAATAGGATCAGTCTTCCTAAAATCGGACAGCCAAACATGTGGTACTTATAAACCAAATATTGGTAATCACTTAAAAATAAGAACGCAAATGAAAAACCATGGTTTGATAGAGAATGCAAAAGTGCTAGAGAGCAGTATAGAACAAAAAACGTCTTTTTAAAGCAAATGACACGGTTCAAAATCGAGATTTAATGAAAAAAGCAGAAAAATACTACACAAAAGTAATGGATGATAAATATCGAAATTTTTGCGGTACACTTTCAAATGAGAAAACTTTCTTCCAAAAATAATCCAAAAGATTTCTGGAAAATTTGGACATATCACTGCAGAGGAAATTTAGAGATGTATACAGAATCGTAAAAACAATAAAGCGGCAGCTGACGATAATATCATAAATGAATATATAAAATCTACATCTGGACGCTTTATTGAAATTTACGAACCTTTATTTAACTTGATATTGGACACAGGAAAACTACATGAAAGCTGGCTGAGAGGAATTATAAAACCGATCTTTAAGAATAAAGGCAACATTACTGATCCCCAAAACTATAGACCAAATACTATCGTTAGTTGTTTAGAAAAGCTTTTTACAGCAGTCCTAAACGCCAGGCTAAACGATTGCTAGGAAGAATTTCAAATTATCAAAGAAAACAAGAGCGGATTTAGACAAAGCTACTCCACGCTTGATAATATTTTTTTCAATCTTTACACTTTTCCAAATGCTTTAACAAAAACAAGTAAAAGATGTACTGTACTTTTATAGACTTTGAAAAAGCTTTTGATAAGGTGTGACGAGAAGGTCTTTATTGCAAACTTCTAATGTACAATATAAATGGAAAATTTATAATGTAATTTTTAATATGTAGTATAATATTAAATCATGTATTGCTCATAATAACCAAGTTTCAGATTATTTTAATTGTAAAATAGAAGTTCGTCAAGGTGAAAATCTCTCCCCTTTTCTATTCTCATTGTTCTTATATGATTTAGAAGACTTCTTAATATCACAAAATGTTGTTTGTTTGTTTGTTTGATGGTGTTTAGCGCCACTTTCAGCAATTTTTCAGCTATATCATGGCGTCCAGTTTTTATTGTGGGAGGAAGCGGAGTGCCCGGAGAAAACTCCCGACCTGCGGTAGGAAAACTGGCAATCCTTGTCAATTAAGATTGGAGTCGAGTACACCCTGCCTGCAGTGAGAATCAAACCCGAAATCTCAGTGTTGACAGACCACGTGATCAATAGTAGACGAACTACATTGACCACTCGGCACAAAATGTAAATGGTTAAACAAGTGTAGAACATGATATTGAACATCACATGAAATTTATTTAAAGCTATTTATATTGTTATATGCTGACGACACTGTACTACTGGCTGAATCTGCTGTAGACTTGCAATCTCAACTAAATGCATCTCAGGAGTACTGTGAACACTGGAGATTAAAATTTAACGTAAATAAAACAAAAGCTATGGTATTTGGTTTAAGAAAAGTCCCTCCTGATATCACTTTGTACTATAGCAACGATGATATTGAATTAGTTAATAGTTTTATCTATCTTGGCACTGTTTTTACTACAACATTTAATTTTGGTTCCACTAAAAAGAATCAAGCAGATAAAGCTAATAGAGCGGTGTTCGAGGTGCTTAGATTAGGAAGAATGTAAAAACAAGAAAAACAAAAAAATATAATTTGTGTTATGTGTCTATACATTCTGTGAAAGTCGAGAATACATACGGGATATCAGTCAAAACGACAGGTACAGGTATTACGAGAGTAACAATTAGATTTATAATTGGAATTAAGAGCAAGTACTTTATTTGCTTAAAGTCAATGTGAACTGTGTTTTTTCTTCCCTGGTGTTTTAAAAATAGTAAAGGTTTATCTTGTAACATGGAGGTGGACTTGGCAGCAAAACTTCCATAATTTCATGACTCCTTCTGTGTTATATGTAAGATTTTTGAAATAGTATTATTACAATATAGTAAACCGTCTCTAATCTATTTTATCTAAAATCCCGCTATCAATCAATCAATTAATCAATATTTTTTGTCAAGGCAGCTGCTTATCAGGTACTATTTTAATTTACAAAAACAAGGTAAAAATGTATTAAATCGAATGATACATAAAATTGTTGCATTTATTGCGCAAGCCAAGAGTTATTTTAGTTTTTAGTTTTAGAGGAATGTATTTATTTTCTTACTATAATTCTTCACTTTATGTCAGGTTTGTATTTTGAAATTGGGTTTGTATTTGCTCAGATTGGTTTCCGTGTAAATGGGATTTTGCTTCCTCATCTTTAATAGTTATTTGAAAAACCTTCTTTTATCCCTTAATTTGCATAACACGTTGACTGTACCACATTATTATCACTAAATGCCTTATTTTAGTTAATTTTTTTAAAATGTATATTGTTTTGCTCTTATTTAAGTAAAATATAGCTACCTAATTGTGTTTGGTGCTTTTAATGTTTTGATAAAGATCACTGTTATGAAGTGTATGTAATTAAACACACTCAACTTACAAAATATAAAATATACGTTTCCATCTCGGTCACAAAATTAGGATAGATAAAAAATGGAAGGGGGCAGGAGCAGGGGCAAGGGGAGCGCGAGTAAAGGAGTAGGAGAGTAGGAGAAAGCAATGGGAATCATTGTAAGTTATTATACCTTATCATATATGCCGGTGAGATACAAGTATCTACATTCTAAATTAGTGTATTACAAAATTACTATCACTTGACATTGTAAACTATTATCAGCTGCCTTTGTTAAGATTGGATGATTGGTTCCTTGCTTAAAGTCCTGTGAGCAAACCGGCAAGCACGAGAACACATTATCCAGGAGAAGCTGGAATATTACTGCACTTGTGAGTGAAAATTTGTTGATTTTGAAATAAAAATCGACTCTTTTTTCGATAATTCTTGTGCTGATAGGAACATTATCGTTATATATTTGATGTGCAAGTCTAAAAATGATGAGGATGAAGTGGCTTCTGTCTGTGGTTTGTTTAAGTTCCAATATTGAAGATTTATTGAAATATTTTTCTAACGAAAGCCTAGCAACGAATTGAGGGTTGTTGATTGAAAGTACATCATCAAGATATCTATAAGTGAAGAAATTCCATTTCCGTGGAATACGTTAACAAATCAAAGAATTCATCGTTTAAAAAGATTTATAAAAACTTAAGTATCATCTGTCATCAGAAATCCTGATGCTGAAAAAACTGTGTCCGACATTCATGAACAATATGTTGTTGTGCCAGCAGATAAGGCTCATAACAAATTTATTTCTATCTGCGATGAACACTATATAGAGCGTTTAATAAAGCAAAATGACTGGTTTATAATTATTTAATAATTATAGATAATTATTTGATTCATAAGGAAAATAATTTTCTAAAATTTGAGAAAGAAAGTTTGCCATCCTGTTCTTTTTAATATTACCTTTCATATACGGAGTAACAATTGGAGAACATATTGAAAGATAACATTAATTTTATTCTGTGTACCCAATAAAAGCAGATAAATGTAAGCTTATAAGACCAGACACTCCGTTATTCTGTTTTCATGTTATTTCCGTTAATTGTCAATGCATACATTTACATGACACTGTCATTGACCCATTAGCTACTCGATCATGAAGTTGGTGTACCTATGAATTTCTATAGCAGTAACACCGATTAAGCTGATCGTAATGAAAGTTCAAATCCCAAATGTGATTAGACATTTTATTCGAGCTTTTTGTAGGCTTTTCTCTTCGTGTATATGACTTGCCCCAGACATGACGATGAGTTACCAGAATGGGTGTTTATTGGAGACTGCTAACTTGACTGAAGTTCATTGGATCTGGTCAAGATGTTACATCATTTACTTTAAACGCTAGGCGCAGCAGCAATATATTTGATAAACTGAGTTCGATTCCGATGTGGGACGACTCACAAATTAAATCTGCTTGAACGAATGATTTTCAGAGTGGAATATACAACGACATTGTTTGGTTAATTGATTAGACACTTTTAAAAAGTTTAAAAGGGAAACACTTGTTTGAATTTTATTTATATAAACCCTCTTCGTTTTTCTCCAGAACGTAAGTAATGATTGGCATCTTGAACAGGCATGATTATTATAAAATCATTTGTTTGCAGAAATTCATAGAAACACATAAATGACCGAAGGCCGTTTGAGGTGAGTTTGTGAGTGAGTCGACCTCATTTATACATGAATTATCGAAATATGAGTTTAATCCTTTTCGACTGGAATTAATAGAAACGCAAATTTACAAGCATCGATTATACATGCTATATTATTCTGGCTACCTTTTTTCAGCGACACGCCGGTACTCATGCGGTAGAATATATTTAAGTACTTTAGTAGAATATTTCAATAGTAGTTTATTGTCCCATGACCTTTTCTAATCGTCTGGTAATGTATCCGTGTGGTAATCACTAGAGCATCAGTATAAATGGGAAAGTATTTTAAGGGTCGATTTTCTATTCCAATTTTAACTTGAAATACATGCATATGAAAAATAAATTTTACAAGTGTGTGTAGTTTACCTATGTGAAATAATACTTTTATCACCTAACTGTTATCAATACCTTACATATTGTGTTGAAATCTATGTGAAAGTCATTCACAGTGAATCCTACATTAAAATCATGTAAACATAAAGATTACTATTATATATATAATATAGAACGGATGTGAATATTCGGAAACAAGACAGCTATAACTTCAACCAATCATAAATGTCTGAAATGACCGGGTAGCATGAGAGGTGATTTAACAAATTGGGAATTGCTTTATACGTTACTTGGTTACTGGTTCGAAGTTAATTGTCTGTGGCATATACACATGAAGACAATTACTCAAAGTGTACTGTATTTTGTCAGATGTACTGATTACATTAAATAGATACCGTTTTCTGTAAAATTTGTTTGAAAAATGAGTGTTTCCATGAGTGAAAAAACTGGAACAATTCCGTAATCTGAAATTAGCAGGTGCGTACACAGGGAAATTTTGTTCACGTGGATTTCACGCGAAAAAATGTTCTCAACATTTTTAATGTTCTTTAACTTTCATGCAATTCTATAACTTTTAGAAATAAATTCTCATTTTTCAGAATTTTCATGTGAACTTCACGGGAAAAAGTTAACGTGAAATTCACACGAGTTTCACATGATAGTAACGGGAATTTCACGTGAAATTCATGTTAAATATATGACACGTGACATTCACGTTAATATGCTCGTTTACCGTGAAATTCGTGTGCACTTTTCACGTGAAATTCATGTTAATCTTGACATGTGAATTTCACGGGAACAATATATCCCTGCGTAACTTCAATGTGTCTGCAATCTTTTTGTGAAGTTTCATAGTTGAAATCTATAGGAGTTAATTAGGAAACATCTTCAAGGCGACCGTGTTTTTATCAGATCAAGAGTAAATTGAAGATATCATCTGTTTACCTTCGTATCGTGTTACAAACCATTCGGATTACTTACGTAAAGAGCCCCATAAGCAACCATTCAAGCTACTTTGTAGAGGACCACATAAACATCATTTGTGCCATATTACAAACCATTCAGACTACTTTGTAGAGGACCCCATAGACATCATTTGTTCCAGGCTGCAAACCATTCGAAATAATTTTGTATAGGACCACATAGACTTCGTTTGAGCCGGATTACAAAACATTCCGACTGCTCTGCAGAAGAAAATATAGACTTTATTTGTGTCGTGTTACAAACCATTTGGAGTATCTTTGTACAGGAACAAATAGTCATTTATTCCAGGCTACAAATCATTCGCACAGGACTATATAGATATCATTTGTGCTGGATTTCCAACAATTTGAGTTTTCTTTGTAAATAAAGTAAAGAACCACACATAAACATCATTTGTGCCGGAGTACATAACACCATTTGGATTATCTTTGTAGAGGACCACATAGACTTCATTTGTGCCGGATTACAAACCATTCGGACTATATTCGTAGAGGACCAAATAGACATCATTTGTGTTGCATAACAAATATTCGATCTACTCATACTTTAATTATTAAAATGTTCACGCCCTGAATATAGCATAAATATTGCATGCTAGATGTAACACAAATCAATCTTTCAATTAATCAATTAATCAATCAACACACCATTCGGGCTACAGGTAACTTTGCAGACAACCGCTTAGACATCCTAAATGCAGGATTACAGACCATTAGGACTATATTTGTATAGGACCACATAGACATCAAAGTGACAATTGGGAATGTTAAATCTAATATAATATATAAGTGAAAAAAGAGAAAAAAGAACATAGCTAAGTAGTGAATCTCTTAGTTTTTATGATATAGTTTTGAACATGTTGAAATATTTTAGTATTAGTGTCCAGGGATAACTCTTGTGAACCAAAAAGGCAGATGTCTATGGTTAGTGGAGTAGGTATATTAATGGAAAGCAGGTGTTGTTCTCTGAGTGTATTGTATTTTTGGCAATATAAAATAAAATGAGCAGTAGATTCAATGGACCACAGGTACAGTTGGGAGTATCCACTAGATTTCTCAAAAACAATTGTTCGTTAAGGCTGCTACAACTCATGCGAAGACGTGAATGTAAAACTTGTCCTATTCGTGTGCCTGAATAAAAGTACTTGGGGGGTTTCCGCTGAATCAGTTCGGCATTGATTTTTGTTTTGAAAGAATGAATAGTATCAGAAGTTTTTATATCGTCACTTAACGAGTTCCAAAGAGATATGGTCGATGGTAAAAAATAGTTGGAGTACAGAACTGTTTTTGTTCGGACAGTTTGAACCAAACTTGCGTTTCGCGTTGCATAATTGCTAACACGTCTTGGAATCAAGTTTGTCAAGTAGTTAGGAGACATTCCATAGAACATCTTATAAAATTGAAATAGTTTATGTTTTGCACGTCTAGAGCTAGTTCTAACCCAGTCTCCTTATATAACATTTCCTTTGATGTGAGTTTTGTTCCTCCAGTTATAATTCTTGCGGCTTCTAGTTGAACACCTTCAACTTTGTCTATTAAATATTGGAGTTTACTATCCCATATAATGTCACAATACTCGAGTAAAGGTCTAATAAAGGTTAAATATAACTTTTCTAGAGCCCCCCTGTCTAGTTTAAATTTAAGTTTTCTAATAAGGTTAAGTCTGTTATAAGCTTTGGTCACTATTAGGTCCACATGATTGTTCCAAGTACCGTCTTCTGAAAAATACAAACCCAAGTGTTTATGTTTATCTACTTGTTTTATCAGCTGATTATTCATTTGGAGGTCAGGGTGGGATGGCTTAATATTTTTCCGAGAAATAAGTAATGCTTCAGTTTTTCCGGGATTAAATGTAACAAGCCACTGTTGTGACCACAAATATATTTTATTCAAGTCACTATTAAGAACATCTGCAGCTAGAACCGGGTTCTCAACAATTAAGTAAAGACTAGTGTCATCCGCAAATAATCTAATGTTGGCTTGAATATCATTTACTATGTCATTTATAAATATAAGGAAGAGTAAGGGACCTAAGATTGATCCTTGTGGAACTCCAGCATTAATATTACCCCAAGAAGAGAATTCCCCGTTAATTATAACACGTTGACGTCTGTTTTTCAAGTAATTTTTAAACCAAAGAAAAATTTTTCCTCGAAGTCCGTAGTTATGCAATTTCAATAATAACCCTGTATGCCAAACTCGATTGAACGCCTTGCTAATATCACAGAAGATCACTCTGATTTCTTTCCCTTCGTCTAGAGCCCTCCCGAATTCATTAGTAATATCTACTAGTTGGTTGACGGCAGAATCATTTTTTGTAAATCCAGATTGGAAAGGTGTGATAATTTTATTTTGTAGAAGGTAGTTATTTACATGCTTATAAACACATCTTTCCATAACTTTACCAAGTACAGATAAGAGAGAAATCGGTCTATAGTTAACGACATTATTTTGGTCATCGTTTTTAAAAACAGGGCAAATGTTTGCGTCTTTCCAATCATCTGGAAAAATACCTTTTTCAAGTGATAGGTTGAACAGCTTACATAGGGGTCTTTTTAATGATACCACACCTTCCTTAAGTACTTTCGGGCTAATAAAGTCTGGTCCAAGTGCTTTACTAGTATTTAAGTTAATAAGAACATCTTCAACGTCAGATTCAGTAATTATAATTTCATTTAAAGGAAATATGTCAAGCGTTTCGGGGTCTGGGGGAATTTTATCTTTATCATTCAAATGGCTTTGTTGGCAAAAATGAGAATTAAAAATTTCAGCTCTTCCAACATTATCAATGACTATTTCATTATTATGGAAAATTGGGGATAATTCAGACCTACTTAGTTTAAACCACACCAGATCTCGAATAGTTTTCCACCAATCCTTTTGAACAAGACTATCGTCTTGGAGCTTATTTATTAGCTTTTTATAGTACGTGTTCTTAGCCAGACGAACCGAATCCGTACATTTATTTCGTAAATTTTTAAACTTTTCCCAAAGCTCTTTCCTATTTTGTTTTTTAGCCTGTCTGTATACTCTGTTTTTCCTCCGTATTTGACGTTTCAGTTCATTCGTAATCCAGCGCGGTTCAGTTGGTCGTACGCGTGCTATTTTATTTGGTATTGACAAATTTGCTGCCCCTAATATAACTTCCGTCACGGTTTTAGTACTTAATACAACATCATCGGTTATAATACTATCCCAATCAACACTATTCAGAACGTTCCGGAGTTTAATATAATCACCTTTGTCATATTGCCAAACTTTTCGCTTGAAAGATTGTTGTTGTATTTTGTCACAGTTCAATAATCCAATTGTTGGACAATGAAAACGCTTAAGCTTTAAAAGTGGAGGTCCTACTTCAGTATAAATTAAGTTTGAGTGCGATTCGTTTGTTAAGATAAGATCTAAAAGAGAATTGGAATATTCTGTGAAAAATGTCGGATCTCGTATGGATTGATTTAAACTATATTTTTGGATAATATCTTTTATTGTTTTGTTTTTTGGATTAAATTGATTGTCGTTAAAGTCACCAACTACCACAATATTTTTAATGGTGCTATTTAGCGCAAGTTCCAAGGATTGTTCAAAAAGATCCCACGTTTGTCTGTTACTTCCTGGTGGCATGTAAAAAGTACCATACAGATACGGTGTATTTTTGAATTTCACTTCCACCCATATGCCCTCTACACCACTTACTTCCAAATCGGTTCGCCTGGCTGAGAATACGTGCTCCTTAACGTATGTAATAACTCCTCCCCCTGACTTGCCTTCTGGCCTATCTTTACGATATGGTTTTTTAAAATGAGGAATTCTAATGTCGTCGTCAGAAGTAGTCGATTTTAACCAGGTTTCAGAAAAGGAAATGATTTCGTGACTGCTGTATTCAGCAGTTATAAGATATAATTTAGGTACCAAATTTTGTATATTTAAGTGAAGGAAACAAACACAGTTTTCGATAAGGTTACTTAAGTCGGTAATATGAGACATATTTAAGACATCTGACGTTTCGGATGATATAGGTCCAGGGTTGAATTCAATACCAGCAATAATAAGTAATAAGAGCAATATCATACTGAACACAAGGTTTGTGTAATTTTGATACACATTTGAATAGTCAAGTGGTTGTAAATATTCAGGGGAGGTAATCCCACTAAGTGGATCAACATTTCCATTAGCTAGGAAGTACGTATATATAACTATTGGTAAGGCATTGCAACCAAAGCTTGCTATCAAATTTATAGATTGTATATCCTGATGCGTTAAATAGTAACAGGTCGCCTTACTGGCCACACCGTAATGTGAGCCGATTCTTACCCTGTATTGAGCTAATGATATACTCATGTTACGTCACTCCAAATAAGGATGAGTAACAGTGAGATGTAGGGTAAGTTATCGGGCTTTTAAATAAGAATTCAACATGTAACATAAGTTTGACATCAATAGTTAAACGTGAACAAAAAATAAGAGATTCAAAAACATTGCTTTGAAAATGAGTAATAAAAGAATTTACAGACACAAACACATTTAAAATAAACATTGATGAAAACAAATAAAAAAATATATACATTTGGATACGTAGCTGTGAAGACAAATAATAAGGGAAGTGGATAGTGCAGGTCAGATGAAGTTATCCACGACATAAGCATATGACAGCCTTTTAGAAAAGAAATACTTCTGTGCAAATACATGTTTAGTTGTTTTTCATAACGATTATTCATAACGCTTGCTAATGGCGATTTGAAGGCACTCTTTGATCGTAAAAGAACGTCAAAACAATGTTTCCACTCTTATGCATTTAAATTCAAGGAGACAACAGGGTATAGAAATCTAGAAACCCCCTTGAATCTACATTATAGTAAAATAAAACATGGGAACGTAGTCGAGCTGACCCACAGGTAAGTATTCACTGTTACTTAAACATAACACAGAATAAAGGTGATGCATTCCGTAAAGACATAAGATTATTTGAGCTATGCATGATACAAAAAACAAAAAAATAAATGTTGCTCAAGTCTACAGATGGCCCTTGTTTCATTCATAGTCCAGTCTACAAAACAATAGACTCGCTTGCGTCAAACTTGGGTGATTACTTACCAGTGAAATAAATTGCTATTATCTATCTGCTTTTAAGTGCCCGGGGAATTACGTAAGGTGATAATAAGATTTAGGTCAATCAATACACAAATTAGGCATATTCGAGCTGCCCGACAGGTGAGTATGTATGTGATCATGAACTTACTATATTAACACTATAAGTATACATTTCGTTGACTTAGAGAAGGCATAGTAGTGTAATATTCGAATTATGTAACTAATCGCTCAAATTTTACTAGTGTAATAATGAGGTTCAGATCAACCAATACATATAGGGATAGCGGAACAGCTCGATAGGTTGTTTTGGAATTGATTTTTCTATCAAAATTACATACTGCATTGAAGGGAAAAGAAAAATATAATAAAAATATGTACAAAATGAATTAATATCGTCTTTAAAGGCGACTGTAGATATTTTCATGAACACGCGTGTAAACCTCACTGTATTTTTTATCTATTTTTCCACAGTCGCACATATACAATTCACATTATTATAATGTGTCTAAGGAATTTGCAACAATATAACAACAGGTAGGAACGGGTAAGAAATATCCTGTAAATCACATTAGGGTAGTCGGGCAGTTCGACAGGAAGATTGTTGGCATATTGTTATTTGTTAATTGAAGATGCATCACAACAACAAAACATTATAGTCGACTTAGTGACCACATGAATACGTGTTTGTATGGTTTAGTTTGAGAACTATAAACCAGACGATACCCACGATTTTTATATTCAAAATGTACATTTTCTCTGGAAAAAGATGATCATGCTTTTACCAAAAGAAAAAAAGAAAAAAAGTTATAACGTTCTAAAATGTGAAGAACTTATCTCTGAGGAAAAAAAGTCTAAGAATTTAATTGACTTTCATTGCGTGCATTCATAAAGGGGATTAACAAAAATGTATATTTTCTTGGTTGAGTCCTGTTGTTATTTGTTGTAAATATTGTACATAGTATGTTTTGTTATATATTTATGCACTATATGAACAAATGTTTATCAGAAATGCTAATGTAAATATACAACAACAATCAAGGTTTGAATTTATGTTCGCGGTATTACATATTGAGCCCAGATACTATCTGTGAAAAAGTTGGTACTGCGGTTGCGGTATCAAATTTATTGACTTGGAGATACTCTGGCCAGGCTATATTTAAACTAGTCAAGACCTTTTCAAACTCCATTTCATTTGTGATGGAATGGAGCTTTCCATGATTGTCCTTCAGATGTATTTTCCCTTCTATTGTCCAAGTCTGACTAATTTGTTTCTCCCGAACCAATTTTCGACATTCAAATGCCAGCTTACTCCTGGATTTTGTGAGATCTTCATTTAGATGAACATTTGCAAGTGTTGGGTGATTTTTTAGATACTTAGCATTCTTCAAGATTCGCCTTTTAATAGCAGGGCTTTTTAGACGAACAATTATTTGTCTTTTTTTGTCAAGCGGATCACCAATTCTATAGGCTCGTTCGAGTTCTTCCTGTTTAAACTCTTTATCAACTTTGCTAAGAATGTTTGCAACTAATGCTGTTGTGTTTTCAGTGTTATCATTCGATTCATCAGTTACGCCGTGAATTCGCATCAATGGGCGCCTACCGTACTGTTCTAGGGCATCTATCTCGGATTTCAGTACCCTATTTTCGTGCGAAAGTTGTGAGATTTTTTATTCTAAGGGTTTTATAGCATTGATCAGTAGTGTTTCGAATTGGTTGTGTAGTTTTTTACTGACTGCGGTTGCTATGCGATCCACATCCTCATCGTCCAAGACTAATTTGCTATCCATGTCTGTGGATATATCTTCAAGGTCGTTTTCACTGAATCTATTTAAGTGATCGCTAAATTTAAGTTTTTTTTTGTTATCTTGTTCAGGAGGCGTAGGACGACTATTGCGACGAAATCGATTGCACTCGTCAATATTTGGCGTTTTATGTATTTTAATTTGATTACAGCTCATCTGTGTAGTTGTTTATTGTTTGTGTGTATACAAAGAGTAAACACTTACAGTTTCTTTGTTTCTTTTGTTTGTGTGACCGTCGTTCAATCTCCTTAGGTTTTCATTGAAATTTTAAGTATTTCCGAACAAAATTGTCCATATATTTTCAACGTTCACTGCTTACAACAATGGCAAAAATAACATGCACATTTCCACCCCTTAACGGACTGATGGATCGCTTTTACATGTTGTGTTTCAAGACCAAAAATTTACACGTCCATATCATTCCAGACATGCGCACAGTGTCAACGAGTGTGAATTAATCTTCTCAATTAATAAATATATGTCAGTTGTTTGGGCTTTTTGTAACATTATTAAAATAGCCTAAAATTTCGAATTATAATATTTTTTTCTACTTATTTTCATAAGACGATGCATCTTCAGCTAGTGAATAGGGAAGGAGGGATGTTAAGTTATGGAAAGCCTGGCCGCGTACCACAGTCAGTGTGACAATATGTTCAATATAATTAATCAGTCATGCGACTGAGGTTCGAACAAAGGTGTTTGCATGGGGTTGCACTTGTGTTAGATTTGAGCAATTTTAGTTAGTTGTAGTATGGAAGAAAACATATTGCTAGATTATCATCAACTTGTGAAAGCACTAAATAAGACTTACCAAACAGTTGGAAGCTGGCTTCACTTGTACCATACTGATTTGTAGCATTGCAATAGTAATTTCCGTAATCGTCATCCTGGACGTTCTTTATTATTAAAGAATACCATGTTTGATATGCTTTTAGACGTAGATCATCCTGCTGATTCAAATCATATTTATCGTTGTCCTGTATTTGTTTACTAGTATTTTCTTTTGTATCATTATTTTCTTTGTACCATATGACTTCTGCTCTCGGATTGGCTGAAATATATCATATAAAACTTATGATAGATGACTTCGACATTGAGGCAGGCATTAAGTCGTACAAGACGACTTTGGCATCGGGGCTGGCATCAGAAGGTGATTCTGGCCAAGGAGTCAACTTATCTGTTGTTTCACTTTTGTTGACTTTGTTTCGTATACTGCACCCACATGATGTTAGATACAATAGTATTCTTGTTCGATTAGGAAACACATACATGCCCAACTTAGGCAGAAGTTTTCAGTATGTCACTTTAATGTTTATTCAGTGGCATAATGAGTTGTCATTAAAAGGAAAATAGGAGCAACATTTATGCAATTATTTTTTTACTGTGTGAGGGAAACAATTAATTTAACAAGTTTCTTCATAATACAGTGTACTGTGGTACTGATGTGCTACACACTGTAAACTTTAAATGGTGGGAGAAAACCTATAATCACACTACATCTGTAGTGGAGCCTCGTATGCCTATTGCACAAATGAAAGTGGCCAACAATGTCGACTGAAAGATTAAACACAAATGGACAGTTTGCCTTAAACTAGGTTGTACATTGTATTAGGATTTTGAATGTATCTTCCATCATTTGATAAAATTCTGTCCCAAAACACTGCTGTTTTGACATAATTAACACAGAAAAAATCCTGCCATACAAGACCAATTAAAAGTTGGCAGGTTTTGAAACAAAATTTTATAACAAAGAAGATATATGATTTTATATGCATTCAATAATGCTATATAAATATCGATCTTCTACCTGTAACAACACAATCAAGTTTGGCCTTTAACGTCATGTTCTGTGCCTGTCCAACTGTGTCTTGTACAGCTTTACACACTGGTTTAAATGTTACATCCAGCTGTACTGAATAATCTGCAGGGGGTCTAACATTGTTGTCAGCAGTACATATATACTGTCCGCTGTCCTCGTAGGATATGTTAGACAAATTGAAAATACCTCCCTGTAAACAATGATAGTCTCTATATTAAACAGTGTGCAATATGTATGTCATATGTTTCTTCCACACAAACAACTGAATTACAGTACAATTTATCTAATTCTGTTAAGACAGTTTTAGGGGTGGTCAATATATTCAATTTCATATCTATTAAGAGTCGTTCTCACGTAAAGCTTTTACAAATGTAAAAGGATTTGGACAAGACAGCAGTTTAATAGCAGAAAATATGTATTAATCTAAAAGGTGTGTTTGCTCCATATGACTAATGGGACCTCTTTGTAGCTTTATCGAGATAAAAAATAATCGAAGGGGCTAGATTATGGTAGCTACAGAATACCATGTGGAGTAAAACAAGAAATTGTAATGAAATACTTGATCACATGTTTTCTCCTTTACTGTCCGACCAATGGCATTAATTTGTCGGTGTAGGATATAGAACCCCACACCCCCAATCAATCATTTTTTCCAGCAAAAGCAATAAAAATTTATAAACTATTTGTTTCGGTTTTTACCAATAATAGTTTGTAACATAATTTTTGGAAGATTGGATCAGTTTCCTCAAGTGATACAAATGTTATCAATGTCTTTAATTGATATGAGAACAGTAGAATGAACAAACATACAACTATTCTTTAATGATTGAATACCAAGCTTAAATACTTAATTTGCATTATGGTGAAGATGACTGACATATTCTTCACAGAAGGTGTCATTTGTAATACTCAATCTCTTTCACTTATACAAAGGGGAAGCAAGTGAACAGATTAAATTTTAATTAGACTGTTGTAATACAAGTATTTTTACAGCATCTATTCCAGTTGAAGTAAACTGTCAAACTTTCTTAGAGTCATTTTTAATTAGATGGACTTTAATATTATGTTATATAATCTTGCCAAGTTGGTTTGTTTGGTTTTCAGATTTTTGCCACAAGTGGCCAAATGCCAATGGCAAGTTTGTTTATTTCAATTTAAGATTTCTGTCACATCACATGTGGCCGAAAGTGTGACGTGCTGTTACTCACTCGATGCTGGAATCCACCTCCTGGGAGTGGGAACCCGTCTCCTCTTTTCCATGTAACATTAGGAGCAGGAATTCCATAAGCTTCACAAAATAATGTAATATTTGAGTTCTCTTCTACTGTAATACTAGCAGCAGTGGTCGCGATAATTGTAGGAGCAACTAAAAATATTTACATCATTATTATTGTAATATATTTACTTCTGCAAATTACAGTACATGCATTACAAAGTAAATCCAAAGACTGATGCCACACCAAAAGAACTAAATCTGTGTATGAAATTACTAAGCTATGTTCAATATAAAAATAATGAATATTTAAGGCATTTATGTATTCACAGCAATTTGAATCCAAAGCCATTCATAAGCTAAGGTGAAATGCCAAAAAAATCTGTCAGAAGATATGAAATTTCGTTTTTTTTTCAACACATAAGACAGCCAGTTCTTGAGAAGTAGCTGTTGCTATGCTAATGCATATTTTACTGTGGCAGCTGCAACCATTTAGGTATTACCGTAGGATAGACACCATAAACTCTTAATTAGTAAAGAAAATCTGCGATACACATCCACAATTATTCCAATTTCTAAGGCCAAGCAGTTCGTCAGAAAATCAAATTTAAAATTCTAGCCAATCAAAACACATGTGTAGTCCTGGCAACTATGTTAAATTTCCTATCGGCTCGAAGAAATCAATTGATAAGAGAACAATCCTTCCTTCCATTCTACATAATTTAGTTTGAATTTATGTAACAGTTTCAGAGAAAAGGCCGAAACAGCAGTAATGTAACTACATGATGCAATTACCATGGTATCAATAAAATTGGCAATTAGCAATAGTCTATACAATCTGTCTCTATATAAAATTATATTTCTTTTTTTATCTTTAACTGCTTATTTCTGTTGGCATGATTGTCCAACAAGGTTTTCAGGTACACTAGGTTGTATTTAAGAAGCTTTTTCAAATTTTAGCCAATAGGAATGCATTAATGGCATAAATTAACTAAAATAAAAAAACACACAACTGAATAAATATCAACCTACCTCACAGATAATATGTTATATATTGAAAACACAGTCAGAAAAAATTTGTGTTTGTTTGTTTAATTATTAAATTTATGGATTTAATAAAAAAATTAAATATCAAATATATAACTGATCCCACGGATACTAAGGATCACATACTCTCATGTATGTATGTAAATACATTAAAAACTTAGTTCTGGGTATTAACTGATGCATGTTGTATATTCAACAACAAAACTAAATGTCTGAGCTAAGCTTTGTAAAAGGTTAGCTGAATTTTATCAATAGCATTTACTGCTTCTTAATAAAGATATACAAGTTTGAGTGGGTTAGAAATTATGAATAAAAGAAAATAATCCAGATGCAAATTTTCGTGAGTACCGACTTGGAGGATTGGTAAGGGCCTCAATAGCCATGTGATAAAGATAGTTGGTCACATGCTTTTGATAAATAATAATAATGCGCTTGTCAACATTAAGGTTGCATGTTTGGGTTTGAGTCTCATGTGGGCAAGGTGTGTTTGACTTGGCGATTTTCTCCAGGTACTCTAACTTCCTCCCCAATAAAAACTAGACACTATGGCGTAGCTTAAAAATTACTGCAAACAGTGTTTAACACCATTCAAATAAACAAGCAAACACAATTTTTTGTAGCTGCTTACTTCTCGCTAATGATGAAAGGAAATCATGCAGAAATATTGGGTCATTTTTTTATTCTTACTTACAAATTAATACGAATTGTTACTTTATTTAGAAAATTAAGTCGTCTTTTTTATAAATGTAAAAGTACTAACTCTGTACTGTAATATGTCCTATTTTACTTGGCCAAGACAAATAATTTTGATTTGGTAGATAAATCTGACATTTGTAATCGCCAGCATCTGTCTCTGTCAGAGCACGAATAACCAGCTGGAATTGATCTCGGGTATTATTGCGTGTTCTCACAACATCATATTTCCTTTTACCATCAATGACATCATCTATTTTGACAGTTTCATTTGTTGATATCAGTAATGACATTCCAGACGGGGTAGTCTGCTTTATCCATTGTACCTAAAAAAAATGTATTGGAAACTTTAATTGCCTATTACCTTGATACAGGTAGCCCATGCAATTCTAACTTATTTACTACTGACATGAATAGAAATAGATATATCTTTTGTCTATAGTGGCAGATCTGGGGGACCCTAGATGCCTGACCCAACCCCCCTTTAAAACAGCAGCATATATATAATGTTCCTACGTGTGTACAAGCCCATGCGATCCAAGACAATGGATGCATAGCAGCACCCCCCCTTTTTGAGATATTCTGGATCTGCAGCTAAACTTGATAAAAAAACGGTGCAAGTTCATTACCTTCTGCATAAAACAATGTGTTTTGCCCAAGTTATGAACAATAGGAACGCACGTTTATGGTATGATCAAAATTAAAAAAAAAAACCTTTAGTAGATTTTAAAAAGGAGTTATTCAACTTACTTAATATTGTAGAGCGATCTTGAGATTGAAGCTAGGATAGAGAGAATTCCCTCAATATGTTTTGTAAAAAAAGGGAATAACTATTCAAGTTATCAATTTATTTTATTTCAATTGAGTTGAATTTTTTCAACATATTCCTATGGCAATATTGCTTCATGCTTTCAGTGTGTCGTCGGACTTTATCTTGATTATTTAGTTTAGATGGATAATATAAAGTCTTCTACCACTTTAATAACAACATTTTATGTCGAAACTGTATTTCAAATTAAAAAATTTAAACTAGGATTGAATTTAATCAATAAATTGTTCTATTGGAATATTATTCATCTTAAATTTTATACCTTTTCAAAAAAGTTTCATGCATAAACTTACAGCTGCTGGAGGGAAGAGATTTATCACAGAACAGTTCAAATATGCTACTTGTCCTTGCTGCTTGACCTCTGGCAGAATATCATCTACAATTTCTGGTCTGCTGCTATTTTGTGATTCCCCTGACAGAAACAACATTGTTTGTATGAATATTACTACATGTAAGGAACAATGCCATAAGTTTTTTAACATCAAAATATTCATTTACTTTAAATTGTGATACAAAACAACTGCAATAATCAAGTCAGTCCCAATACTAATTAAGACATCAATCTTAATTTGAAAATGGTTAACAATACCCCCAAAAATACATTTAATGGGCGTTCAAGCATTTAACTTTGTGTAGTTTGGTAATTTGTTTATAATCATTTGCATTTTCCAAGTGAGATAAACAAAGTCCAAGACATATTTCTAGGTTTATCCCTCTTTGAAATTGAGTGAGTGGTAGTCACAGAAAAACATAGATGTTGTGGAATAGTGTTTAAAAGCCATCTACAACATATTGTTGTCATTTTTAATTTTGTCAATCAGGCAAATATTTACAAAGAAATGTTCAAGCTGATTTTGTTTGTGAAACGCTCTGTCAAGGATCTATATAAATTTGATTTTATTCCAAAAGTACACATGTGAGTCAGCTTATATGGTGGATATAGTTGAAAAGAAAGCTGATTTTGCGACACAGGTATGATGAATATAATAATCATACCTTCAATCAAGGTGATTTAAGCACTTGATTTAAGTCCCTTTGTTGTCACATGACTTTTTGTTTAAATTGAAAGTTTAATTTTGGAATGTAAGCGTATCGATGGAAATGAGCTTAGAAATGGGCTTAAATCAGCTTTATTGAAGGTATGATGATCACAGGCACTTGTTTCAGGAAGAAAATTACTCCTATACTCTAATATAGTAGAGTATAGGGGTAATGTTTTTCTGAAACAAGTGCCTGTATTTTGAATATCCCAAAAAGAAATAACATATGCAAAGAGTTATTTTTAATAAAAGATTACCACTCATCAACTGAACAATTAAAAATATTCAAATTTACAAATAGTGTGTTTAGTACCATTACAACATGGCTGGATCACCAAATTCTTAAAGCAGTAATTTATAATTATCTGTTTATTATTCATGTTTTTTACTTACATAACCGTTAATTTATTTATATTTTTCCCTTGTATTAAATAATTATACCGGCACAAAAATGTGTGGTACACTTCAATGATTTCACTAGTTTGATCTAGTTCTTTGTATAATTGATTTTTAGAAGTATGCACAAGGTGAATTTGTAACAATATAAATAAACGTAATACCAAAATAAGTGTTTTGTATTATCATTCTTGTGAAATTTGAAACAAATGTACAGGTAAAATACGTACCTGAACAAACTAAAGATACGATGATCATACAAATAACAATCATTTTCATTTCTGCTTCTTCTATATGCTGCCACAACACAATAAATTGCTATGCAAAAAAAGCTTTCTTCGATTCATATAAACATGTTTACATGTAAACAACCCATTTCAAAATATCCCCCTTAAACTATCACGCAACCTGTAAAGGCGGGTATTTGCCAGGTATAAATAAGGTGCGACTTCATGCACTACTGGCTAAAAAAAATTACTGTAAATACCAGTTGCAGTCGTTTTTCGTCTGTCACTGACTAAGATTGACTGCAAATAACTGTAAAAATGTCAGTACAAGACTGCAAACGCTGTGTCAGACAATAATTTTTACTGTGACAATCATTTTATGCCTGTCACAGACATATTTTGTCCGTAACAGACATTTTTTTTCTATTGGCGCAGTCAAAATTTGTCTGTTACAACGGCATATCCGTTGTAGCAGTCAATAAATGTCTGTCGCAGTCATTTTTTTTCCGTTGACTCAGTCGAAAATCGTCTGTTTCAACGGCGTTACCGCTGTATCAGTCACAAAATGTCTGTCCCAGACATTTTCTCCGTTGTATAAGACAAAATTAAAATACGACTGTCACAACGCCTGGTAATTATTTACAGCGGCCGATTAATATTTTAAATTTTAATTTGTTTTGTGAAAATATTCGGAATTAAACAAAAAATCTCTATTTGGAAATTGATATCTCGCACACTTTACGATAACAAATGCTTTAACGCCTGGTAATTATTATTTTTGTTGTTGTTACACCGGTCGATTAATTTTCTAAATGTCAAGTTATTTTATGAAAATGTTCGGAATTCAACAAAAAACATCTATTGGAAATTTGATTATCTTCTACATTTTTATAATAATATTTTTTATGCAAACACAGATAAACAAAATATGATGACATCGCTTAGTTATGTCGAACATTTTACAATTATATTTAGTATAAATATGTTTGCTATTTTAAATACAATATTTAAAAACAAGTACTATCTTTAAAAAAATATATTCGACTCCTTTAACTCCTATTATACAGATGTATGTAAGGTAGAATGAAAACTGAACGAACAACAACAAGAACAAATTTAAAAAAAAATTATCAAACGAAAGAAAAAGACAAGAAACATTAACGTGTTCTTTCATTGATGTGTTTGGGGGGGGGGGGTAAATAATTAACGTGTTGCGAACTGTATCCAATCTAAATAAGGCTATAATATAAGAAGATTGCAACATTCATGGATTTTTTTTAAATGTTATTAAACAATAGGGTATTTTCAAAAAGAGACTTTGCAATTAGAGCTCCATCTCCTGTCTGCATGTGAATGACGACGGACGCAAAGAAAGAAGATAGGAATAAATGGCTTAAAAATCATAGAGCTAACAATTAACATATTTAAATATCCCCAATGGAAAGCTATTTCAGAAGTTAAAGACCACAATGGTAAATAAAAAAAACATACAAACCTTTCTATATATATGTCGGAGTTGTAAGTTTTTTTATTGTGATGTATCGTATATATTAACTCAAAAACAAATTAGTTAGTCAAAACAGCACCTATTTTTAAAATAAATTTCATAAGCAAATATGTACTTACATGCATAAAGTAATATTCATTCACGTGTATTCATTATAGTTTGCTATTTTATTAATTGGACTGTCTTTTAAAATTGGAACTTCTAAGTAAAATATTTTAATTAGAATTGTATTAACATGAACACAAAATGTCAATTCAATGCTAACTAAATGTGAATTGAAATCGGTAATGTGTATGCTATCCCAAAATGGGGGGATAAACGTTGTGGATAATCGAAATAAAAACATAAATTATTGCAATTAACGAAATAATCAGTGAATTTTGCTCTTTATTCTATGTGATGTGTGTATAGTAAACAAAATGTGTTATCTAACCAATATGTCTCATACTTGTCATTTGGCGTTATGACAATTACCAATGACCTACTTACCTTTGTGTAGGATCATTTGAATGACAATAATTTCACGACAGAGAGTGCGTGTGTCAGGCGGTAAAATGAAGAAAATATGGTGTAAATACATCACCGGCGTGAGGATTGTTTACAGATAACGTGGTCAACAAATATAATTCTACCCCAGACGAAATACACGACGTTTGGTTTTCTCATGTAATTATTGTTTATCAGTTCTGAATGGCATTCTTTTCGCATAACAGTACTTCCTTAAAATTTAATTACGACTCCAATTGTTTAAAACACCAGTCTGGTGGAATAATAGTTGGGAAATGCTAATAGGAATGTTTTCAGAGTATACTATAGTAGATTGTTCGAACGCAGAAGTTTTTACCATGGGTCAGCGTATTTTAGGTCAAAGGTGACAATTTGCCGACTGCGTCAGAAAAAATTAATCATGTTTGTTTTCTATTGTTTAAAATATCAGGTAATTAAGTAAACATAATAAAGTTGTTGATGTCCACGGGCGCTTCCGATTTAAAGGACACAGGTGATAATTTATGTTACATATAATCCCATCTCACTGGTCAAAGTTAACGTGAATTAAACATTGGGCTGCATCATTCGATGTTTAACGTTTATACATGTACAGATCCAGTTTTAATATTGTGTAATTTTATATGTAATAAATCGGAACTTGTATGTAGTTAGTGCAGTAGTGTTGTTTTTGATCCACACACTCCGATGACCGGTAATTCGCGATACTAAAATCGGCACGTGCAGATAAAATTACAAATATCTCTGAAACTACAAAATAAAAAAAAACAAAATCTTGTAAGTAAACTTCAACCCATTTGTTTTACAGTCAAACACTTAAAAGTGTTTATTTTTAATTGTCTACATTAACTCTAAAATCATACCATAGAAAGGCAGAGTGACACAGAGCAAGTAACGGACACACTTTATCGAATGAAACTGAATCGAGTGCGCCGTTTCGAACTATCGTACAAAGTTGACATGTATTCGAAAAAAAAAATCATTCGATGTATTTCCATCGAGCAGTTGTAAGTATAGTATATGGTATATACAAATATGACTGCCATGACTGTGTTTGTCAGTTTCGGTGTCTCTGTAAAAACAAAACGGAAATTTTAGGCAACACATTGTTAAAGTTTATGGTTTCTAAAATAAATACACAAATCGTTTCCTTTGCAACAGCTTTCCCGAACGTTGTACGATTTTATTTGGAAATTTGCTTACTAACATAAGTTAGCGATGCCATCGTTCGTACATCGGGCTAGATAACAATTTGACATATAAATATCAATCCGGATTTAGTCATTCAACTGTACATCAGCTCTTAGAAACATCTGTTTAGCGATGATAAATAGGGTAATAATTTGTGCTGTTTTATGTGATATATCAAAAGCCTTCGATAGGGTTTGGCATCGAGGCTTAGTTAAAAAACTGGAAGCATATGGAATCTCTGGCAAATGGCTAAAATGGCTTGAAAATTATATATCAAACAGAAATCAAAGAGTTCTTATTAAAAATTGTGTGTCTAATAAAAGCATTATTAAAGGCGGGGTACCTCAGGGTTCAGTTCTGGGGCCATTATTATTTCTTATTTGCACATCCCTATTCTGTTCAGCTTCAAATGTTCAATTATTAGCAAATTAAATTAACAAGGACTTGGAGGAACTTTACAACTGGTCTATGAAATGGTTAGTAGAATTTAATCCTCTAAACACTGAATGCGTATTTTTCACCCAAAAAAAAAACCATTGTCAATCCTGTAGTGAAATTCAACGACGTTAATGTCAAATTTGTTCACAAAGCACAAACATCATGGTGTTTCTTTTCAAGTGATTGTAAATGGAATTGTCATATTGATTATGTAGTTAGCAATGTGTCAAATAAATTGTCAATTCTACGTAAACTAAGATTCACATTAAATCAAAACAATTTAGAAAAAAATTATTTTACATACATTCTCCCTGTTTTGGAAAATGCATGTGAACTTTGGGGTGAGTGTGGACAAACAAATCTCTCAAAAATTGAACATATACAGCACGAAGCGGCCAGAATTGTCACTGGACTTCCCAAGTATTGTAGTATTGAGTTCTTGTATTTTGAAACTGGTTGGGAACCTTTACATTCTCGTCGTAAACGAAGAAAGCTTCAAAATACACAATCATAATGCCCCATCTTACTTAACTGATTTTCTTCAAACTTGTATGATAACAAATAATAATAACCAGTTAAGAAATCAACAAGACTATAGAATCCCACTTACAAGGCTCCAATTATACTCAAAAACATCTTTAAAGGAGTACAACAGTACATAAAACAAACGAAAAGGTTAAAAGATCACAATGACAATTCCATATAATTATTACGTGTACAGTTATATTGCAGTGTGTGTAGGGTGTATGTTTATGTGTGTGCGATTGTGTGTGTGTGTATTTTGGTTGTGTGTGTAGTTTGTATTGTGTGTGTGTGCATCCATTTAACACAACAATACGATCTAGAAAATCAGACCATTCATCGAAAAACACAGTGTTTCGGAAATTGTTAGTTGGTGATGGAGGCGGACGGTAAATCACATATAGTAGAAACTTTTCGTTTCCGCTACTAACTTTACACTAGAGTAATTCAAACTGCGAGTATTGTATGTTATTTGATATTAGCTTTGTATTCAAGTAAGTATTGTACACGATCGCTATACCGCCACCACGTTTGAATGATCTGGAAACATGATATCAATTCAATCAAGTTATAGCGATTTATGCCTTCTGAATGTTGTTGCAAAAATTTTCTACTAAGATTTACAACCGGTCGAATAGGTCGAAACACTCTCGAGCCAGCCTTTACTCCGCGCCTAGTTCGACGATTAGGTTTCACGACGTATGTACTGTATTTGTCATTTAAACCACCGTGTACCGTGGCTAAAAATAACCTCATGGTATGAAATGAGTTAATGGCGATCGATACTGTTTATAACTAATAGAAAATAATGGTGATGTTATTGGTGTCCATGTAATAATAAAACTCGGACTGATGACTGTATTCGTTCAGTGGATAAATGAAGTGTCTTCATGCAAAATTTCAAAATCGATGCGTTTTATAACAGTGTCATAAACACTATAAATGTCACTTACATTAAGGGAGCAGCCATTCAGCATGTCACCTTTTGACTCTGAGGAAATAAACATTGACTTAATGCTCTCAATGAGACAATCCCAGAGCAGGGCTTAAGCGGAAATCTGTGCTATATGTCAATAACGCTCTACATATGAGTTCGAACATATCAACAAGTAACAACATAGCGAACAAGATTTTGTACAAATATTTCCTACTATGTCGAAATTAAATAGTATATAACGGAACCATCTACTTGGTAGGTCAATATATAGATGCCAAACTTTTATTACAAATTATAAGGTATCAAATGTGCTGGATTGCCAGTTTATATCTGCATTTTTTCGTTTATTTTATAAGCTGGACAAAAATAAAAGCAAGAGATTTAAGAAATGAATATATCTATTGCCAAATCTATGCTATTTAAATATTGTTTTAATATATTTTATTCGCTACAGAAAATTTAAAACATAAACAAATGGAAAAACTTACCTATGTTTTCATCGAATCTAACTTGTTTATATCTTTTTTTATCGTGTCATACTACTTCTCACTAAAATGATATAAGTCGGTTGATCGATGTGTAATTATATTACACAATATCAACACTTGTTCTGCATGATCGCGGGAAAACACCGGATGGTGTTGCAAAATGTTTAATACTTATTTTTTTCTAATCAATGAGGCGGCGAGGTGAGATTACCTGTAACCTAATTAACAACATGTATCATTCTTTAAATTGTTCATGTACACTTTTATAGTCCTAACTAAATTACCAGATCCATGTAAACAGCTTAGAAAACAAACATTATTTTTGTTATTTTTATATTTTAATTGAAAGACAGAAAAATGTATGACTAAATGTCACAATGTAATGTATGCTGACGTAGTAAATAAAATACTAACAGTTTCCGTCATAATTAAAGAAATTTAAAGCGATTTTATTTTATGCACTTTTTAAAACTTTTTTTTAAGAAAACACTAATGTTCAAATGTATCAAAGGCAATCGTTATTATGGTTTTAATGCGGTTTTATTTCACCGCATGTGTAAGTAAACCATTGATAAATTCAGTTTAATGATTACAAATAATGACAGAACAAATGCTAACATTTTCAGCAGTCTTCATTTTTTAGAAACAGTTTTATTTAAACATACATTTATCTTTAACATTACTATTTAAATAGCATTTGTAATCGTAATTGTGCAAACTCACAATTTCCAAATAGAGATATTTCTTGTTTAATTTCGAACATTTTCATAAAATAAGTGAAATAAAAAATATTAATCAATTGCTGTTAATAAATTATCAATAATAATTACCAAGCGTTGTGACAGTCGTATTTTGTCTGATGCAACAGAGAAAATGTCTGCGACAGACATTTTTTTACTGATACAACGGAAACGCCGTTGCAACTGACAATTTTCGACTGTGTCAACGGAAAAAATGACTGCGACAGACATTTTTTGACTGATACAACGGATACGCCGTTGTAACAAAGTTTGACTGCGCCAACGGAAAAAAAGTCTGTGACGGACAAAATATGTCTGTGACAGGTATAAAATGAATGTCACAGTAAAACTTATTGTCTGACACAACGTTTGCAGTCTTTCGCAGACATGTTTGCAGTCAATCTCAGTCAGTGACAGACGAAACATGACCGCAACTAGTATTTAAAGAAAGTTTTTAGCCAGTAGTGATGGTAGTATAAATATTACCGCATTTCTGTTCTATTATATCGATAGTTAATTTATTTCGGTAAACCTTCGGTTGTACAAATGAAATCACGCTTTTGCTGGAAACATTGCAATGAACGTGAGAATTGCATATACATTCAATTCACAGAAATAAATACGTATAGAACAATAACTTTATAAGATTAATGAGTTTTTATAAAGCACAAAGCACCAAGACGAAATCTTAAATCGATAGCCACAAAACAAAATGTTACCAGAAAACAAGAGGCTCCATTAGCTCACCTGGAACACAAATGACTTCAACTATATTGAAATGTTTGCAATTACCAGTTTCAGTCTAGTTGTTATAGATTTTAAGTTACTGGGCAAAAACTAAACATTTTCTTCAAAACTTGTTGGTAAATACAATAATTCCTATAATGTGCCATCAGACAATTTCTGAAAATTGTTCATTAGGTTAATTTAGTAATTTAGAGTTTTACGTATTATAGATTATAATTTGTAAGACAAAAACTGATTATTTTGTCCGAATTTGTAATAAAAGGGCAATAATGCCTATAGACAGTCATCTAACAATTTGGACTAAGCAATGATTTGTACGCCTTGTTCTGCTTATCATTTTTGCAATTTACAGTTTCAATCTAGATGTTATGGCATATGAGTTACAGTTCAAAAACTACACATTTCACCCAATCTGACAATTTCAAAGCAATGAAGTTAATTTTATAACTGGTATTGCTGATCATTTTTTTAATTGTCAAAGGATTTTGAGTTACAGGACAAAAATGAAAAAAAAATCATTTAAAAATGTCATTAAGGGCAATAACTCATATAAGCAGTCATCTGACAAGTTCAGACCAATAAAAATACATTTATTTTAAGTATCTGATATCTTGTCTGATATCAGTATACCAGTCTTTTTGATCTTTAAGTAATGTGATTTCTATTTTCATTTAAAAATTTCTAGGAATTTAATCTGTCGAAGGCCAACATGTAGTTCATAACATAATTAAGTACTAAACCTTCTGTAGGAAAAGATTTTCGTTCTGTATAACCTTTTTAAAGGAACAATAAAGAAACTATTGGAGGATTCTTATGATCTCAAATTATGTTTTGACACTTGATGGGATTAAAGTTATGTTAAATATGATGGTGCGTTACCAACAGAACAGTTATACATGTATACAAATATTTTAATACTAATACGCTCCTTAATTAGAAACAGTGTAAATAAAATTTGGCCTTTTTGGAGCTATCACACTTAGAACGACATAACAACATTTTAGAATACATATTTTGAATTCGTTTAAGTTTTAATAAATCAATTTAAGACATCCCATAAAGAATAATGTTACATTGGTATAAAAAAAGAACAAGATTTCAGTGGCTTCTTTTCAAACATGTTTTCTCATGATTTTAATCTTAAAATAGTTTAACATGTCCCTGTTTTCTTTTGATCTTTAAAAGTTAAAGACTCATTAAATGTTCACCAAGATTCCTTATGCATGTTTGATATAAAATAGCATAAACTCAGAAACTTATGTCTTTGGATTACACTTATTGATGTGTGCCGGCTTCAAGCAGAATGACGTCTTTGAATTAAAACAGTACACATCTGGAGGTCTGTTATAGCACAGGCCTCTTCCACTTCTGACGGTTTATAACGTTTGTGTGCGAGTGATCCGTAGCTAATCCCTACACGGAAATGAACGGAGGAAAAATGTCTAAAATAACTCAAGACTCATCATATATTTAAAATCGCATTGTTAACAACAAATTAGAATATTCCGAAAGAAAATTGAAAAGAGGAACATTTTTTAAGCGCATAATCCGTTAAGTCAGAGATTGGTTTCTGAAATGCACAGTTCGACTCGTGAATGTTGAATGAAGAAAAATTTGCAGTAGGTTTTAATTATAAAAATTGAAAACATGTTTATCACAGTGATATGACAGGGCTTCTTAAGCAATTTACCAACCCTTAATACATGAACGTTTGTGGTTGTGCGTGATGTATTAATACACAACTAAGTACTTCGGAAATAGATGCCGAATCATATGTTCTACATGAGAGTCGAGAACAAAACTACTAGATGTAGGCATTTAAATTTTTGTCAAAATATGATTCTCTACGGATGGCTACATTTCAAGAACAACGAGCAGTTCCTTTGGTAGGTATCCACAAACTGCAGTAATGCGGTGTTTTAATGATTAGAAAATGTACCTACCCCGACACGAAACTCTGACATACATAGCTTCGTGGCGATACATGAAAACACAAATATTATTAGCGGTATTATTTCGAAATGAGCACGATTTTTTTTAATTTTTATTGTTTAACAACAATAGGAGAATTCGTGACACAGGATGCAAGTATATAATAGATATATTATATAGGTATGGCCATGACCAATATTCCTTAGTTTAGCAAGTATCATAACATTAGTGACACAGGATGTCACGAATAAAACAGCTGTATTATGTAGGAAGGACATACTCCATATCCAGCAATAGAAGAACAATCATTAAACATATGACTAAAGAGGATTTCTCAGAATTCCATGTAAACACGTTTCACCAAAATTCCAATTTTGATTAATTGATATAAAAGTGTGACATTATTTTATTCGACTACAGAGAAATTCATAACAATAGTATTATTGACCAGCAGAGGCATCGACCCAATGATTTAAACGACGCAAGGCTTATTATTGACAACCAAACACTAAAATACTGAAAGAGTGAATAAGGAAGAAATTTTGCAGTTTCTTGACACTAAATTTCAACAATGTCAGCACTGATAACTGAGATGTTGATACCCTCGGGACTAACATACTAGGAGCATAGGCATCGACGCAGTGTTTGCACGAGTAATGGTTCAAGTGGATGACTTTTCGTTAACAGTTGCAAAATAGTTTAGCTTCACTAAAATACATTATAAGTGAGCACGTAAATTTCAAATACAAAGTTATATCACAAACCCGGTCATGGTAATGTGGTTATTTGGTTGTTTTGGTCTTGCGATGGACAATATTCCCGATAATATTTTATTGTTATGTTCTTTTAATACGAAATGTCCAATGTGTCGATATGAATTTGGCATGTTGAAATCCATTAGACGTTATTTATTTATTCATTGCGAAGACTATATCAATGTACAATCTTAAGTATATAAAATATGGTCACAATCCGGATTGACTCAATGACACTCGATACAGAGAAGAAACGAAAACCAACAAAACATAAAACCAATATAAACATATGTGAAAGCATGTGCTTCAGAAAAAGAACCCGTGCGTACCTCTCATTATACACATATCAAGTTACTTTTCGTTATGTCCAGTGTCCATATCAAATGGTTTAAAACTTGCAGCATGTTTTGAAACAAAGGGTGTCTCACGAAAGTGTTTACAGTACACTACACGTATAAATAAAGCTGTAAGTTTATGTCACTATGATTAACAAATAAAATACATACAATATTAATAAAAGAAATTATGACAATTTTTAAGATATTTTCTTAAGTAAATATAAATGTAAACCTATTGACTCTGTAGTCTGCACATGAATATTTTCCTACTTTTGGTTTTTTGTCTTCTGGAAGTGTGACGTCTGCCCGTGAAGTCAAGATGATTGTAGCCACAAGTGTTACATTTAGAGAACTTATCATGTTTTATTGCATTATCACATGGGTTCTCTTTTGTCACAAGTGCTGGGAGGACACTTGTGTCGCTGTCAAATTTGTACTTGTCACTTTCTTTGGTTATTGTCCTCGTACAGTGGGTGCCATTAATGCTTCCTGTACTGCACTGATCTAAAAAGTGTGAAAGTAAATTTATCATAATGAAAGTTAAAGTTCAGCAAAAGACACTTGCTATGATAACTTTACTATATCCATTTCTATATTTACATGAGGCATATTTCATTTAAGGATTTTTTATAAGTATGACAAAAACTGCTTTTTCTATAAAAATGATATATATCGAATAGGCCCATTCACACCGAAGACGTTTGATACAGATGAACGATGCGGCAACTGGTTTAATGTAGTACTAATGTGCCACTAGTAAGGGCGGATATGCTTACCCATCGACACATCTAATATTGTCCCTTAGTTAAGAGAGGTTCGTGATGTTTTTCTTATTTCTTTGTTGATTTTTTAAATGTGTGTTGCTTCTTGTGTTCGCTAGTTTTCTGTAAGCTTTACATTAAATTTAGTAATTATGTACTTATGTTTTGGTTTTTATTTATTTTCTGATTTACTTAAATAAACATAGAAAACCAATACCAATGATGATAAAAAAAACTATTTTACTTCCATCACTACGTTTCGTTAAAATAAAACATTAAAGGTTAAGCCCATGCACACAGTGCTATTAAGTCACCACCTGCGTCGAGAAAAAAACATGAATCAAATCCATCTTTTGACCATTATGTACAAATATACATCGTTACTGTGTTTGAATGTTTTATCTTTAATACTATGCTTACCATTCATACATTTATTTTGCAATGGAGAAATTTGTCCCGAATTATCCTACTAAGGTTTCATTATATACAATAAATTCTAGTACTATATTAAGAATTGCCTACATAATTATTTTACTTGCATTGCAAAACCACTATACTTGTTTCTCAAAATTCAAAAAAGCAGAAATAATCAGGACTACAATAGCATATTAAGCTATTGTATCTCACATTTCTTATCAACACGAAAAAACATTACAAAATGTCATAATGACTGCGCACAAATGACCTTTGTGACCTCACCCATTACTTTTAATACAGGTTTCATGAATATAAATAAGCACTGAATATTAATGTGAGAAGAATCGCGAGTGTCATATGTTGAGCTGGAATGTAAAGGCTTCGTGTTGCGTTATTTTTCTGAGTCTCGATTATGATTAATTTTTGTCATTCTCTGCTTGTTCGCACATAAATAAACACATTAAGGGAGATGTACCGAACACAAACCTCACAATTTAAATATTCATTAATTACATGATAGCAAAAAACAAATCCTGAAAAAAATTAAAACATTAAAACTTACGTCTTCGGTTGAAGTTTGCTGTTTTTAATTTGCTTGAGCTGAAAAGAGTTAAAGCAGCGTCACTTTTGATATTTGCTTAGCCAACGGTCAAAATTAATAAAAATGTGCATGGCGTATGGAGAACATTTAACATTATACAATTATGGCCTTTTTAATAGGTGGACATCCAGAATTCTCATATTGTATAGGTTGTCTTTCACGAGTGCTTTAGGATTAAGGAGGCCATTATTATTTTATTAAACAGAGCAAATAAAAATATATCAAACTTGTTTCTTTAATGGGTTTTTCACTGGTAACCCTGTTTATTTTGTTTCCAATAATTCTTTGCCAGCCATAATTTGAAAATTTAAAAAAATGCAGACGGTTGTCGATGAAATGATCACTTCTTGTTGTAGATGGTAAAAATACATTTTTCACCTGGTTTCCGGTTTGGGGCTATCGGGTTCTGCAAGCAAATGCGTGGGAATGTCATGCTAGAGGTCTCTTTTATAAACATAACTACATATTATTTTGAGCGAAGTGTCCTTTAAAGTGAGGTTCAATAACCCATTTTAGAAACTGCATAATTTATGCTTATAGAAAACAACCAGTCACTATAAACAATTAACTTTTCTTATGGTTAATATTATAGCATTTTTGATATTTTATTCTGTATTATGTCCAAAAAAAATGGCATTGAGTCGAGGACAGCTATATTTGCCAGTGGTTTCTTTGAATACGAACAGGAAAAACAAAAATTGTCATTGCTCAATGGATTTATAAGTGAAAATGAAAGGAGCAGTGCTGCATAATGGTAATGGTTGCAAAGCCGTGCATCTTGCTCATCTCGTTGATTTGTTGTGACTGAGAAAATAAAAGATTTACGGCTATTGTTTGTATTTGCAATGATTTTTTTTAATTGCGATTAAAAGAAACGCAAATTTATACGTATCATTTTTTTTATGCATTTGCACTCCTATTTCGTCTATTCCTTTCATTCAGCAATGTGAACAATAACTCCAACACAAAATGTACTGTTAAAATATTTTCGTGCATGTATTTCAAATGACAAATGATTTCATGATAAAAATATATAGCTGCTTTCAAAAAAAACCTTTCATTTGAGCGATACATCGCTGAAGATATTTTAACGCTAAAATTCGGGTGTATTGCCTAAATTTATTGTCTGCAGCGTACACGATACATGGCCGATAAACTTGTAAAAGTTTAGCAACAACAAAACAGTAGTTCCTCAACTGTTGTTTATGAAAGTATGAACGGATCTTGGAATTACTGCCTTTTGACTATACACGTAAAGAATGTCAGATAAGAATTATTAACCAATGAAACAACATGTTTAATACTATCTATTTAATACTATACACTACCTTTAAAAACGAATTGCATATATGACATTATTAATGTTATAATTACTTAATTTCATTATTCGGCCCAGCGTTTGCTTGCCACTATCTTACAACTAGTTGTTGTCAGTATTAAAGCCGTGTTTTTCGTATTAGGACCCGTATAAATGGCCAGTAATAAGAGGTAATTTTTAGTTAAATGTATATATTATTAAACAGTGTTTTCTATATCGGGTCAAGGAATGATATGGCATATAATCATACATTTTCAGCCTAAATCTTTACAAAGATTTAATTTAACCTTATGAACGAGTCTAAGAATCTTTCGATTTTTTTTTAGTTTATATTTTTAGCGCACCACCAAACGTGTCGGTATCCTCTACCAATACGGCTACATATCGCTCAGCTAATGTATTATTATTGTTTACCAAACGACGATATTTGAGTGAGGTCAGCGGAAGTAATTATTGTCAGGCTATAAGGTGCACACGAAGCTTTGAAATGCATATCAATTATTCTGTCTAGCACGGGCGGCCATAATATGCATATTCAGTCCTGTTACAAGTAATGACTGAAAGGGTTTCCCGGGTATAGCTTATCTTTTCGGATTGATTATTACCAAAACTTCTGTAAAATTCAGACTCATCTTCAGTTTAATCATTTTATTATCTCCTGGGTCGTTGTTAAGGCCACAGTCTGCCATTTTTCATTTACTATTTCCGGATGTGCAGCCGACCAATGTATACAAGCTGGCCATCCATCAACAATCGACCCGGCATCACCTATTGTTTCTATTTTGCCCGGTGATAATAAAGGTTTATCAGAAAAAAATCGTTATAATTAAAACAATAAGATTAATAGGTTCTTTCAAACGTTTCTGGAAAAGACCCGGGGTACCTTCAACAAGTGATAAAAATCGCCCGGGCTATTAAAGAAACGCAAGGGCCTCGGTGGCCAAGTGGTTAAGGTAGTTCGTCTACTATTGATCACGTTATCTGTCAACACTGAGATTGCGGTTCGATTCTCACAGCAGGCAGTGTGTACTCGACTCCAATCTTAATTGACAAGGATTGCCAGTTTTCCTACCGCAGGTCGGGGGTTCTCTCCGTGTACTCCGGCTTCCTCCCCAATAAAAACAGAAAGCCATGATATAGCTGAAAAATTGCTGTCAAATGTGGCGTTAAAACACCATTCAAACAAAAAAAAGCAAATAAAAGAAACGCATAAAAGTATCTATTTCTTTTCAATCACGATATCCTATAAATTCTTCATTGTGTAATATAATATCAGAACGCCAAAACCAGACCCACTAAACAAGATTGTTGCTTTGTTATCATAGAAATGTTCTTGTTTCAGGCGTTCTGACTAGATTGCAAAACGAGACAGATGAGTACGCGTTAGATAATTTTTTACTATGTCATCTGTACCAGAAATCGACCATTTATGGAAGAATAAAGCTAAATCTACCGTCATAAAATAATTCTAATTACAAATCTAATTATTAATTCAATAAATAACCAGTTTCTGGCTATGACTGGTTTTGACAAGGACACAATTAGTAAACTTAATTGTTTTGACTGTTGCCTCATGTGAATCCTGTTACAGTATACTTTTGATTATGATTTAAATTCAGTCTGAAAAATATGGATCTATTAACACGACATGACTGCAATTTAACATTGCAGTGGAGATCCTTCATAGAAACAGAGGAAAGACATACATATAACACATCATATACAATACATTAGTGAGCAGAAACAGATCCATAAACGGACAATTTTAACACCCTCGACACTTTAGACAAGGGTAGGGTACTCAAATACTTCGAACAGTTTTCATGACTTTATCCACAATAGGGGAGGGTGAGGGGTTATTACAGTCGTTTGTTCTTGGTTAGGTATTGGGAATATAACATTATTTGTATTATATAATAAACAATATCAATCTCAGTTATCATATATCTGCAACTAACTAGGTCTACATAATTTGTGAACTCGACTTGTTATTTACGTAAATCTGCTTATCACCTTATCACATATTTAAGGAAACTGTATAAATGAAGTACAAATATTTACAATAATAGTAAACCCTGTTTTGCTTTTTTGACCTTTTCGTGTCATAGGCAATTAGACATATTTATCAGACAAATAGACTTAATTATCTGACAAGTAGATATACCTTATCTAACAAAATGACTTATTCATTTGACATTTATGTATCTGACAAGTAGAAGTATGTATCTGAAAATAGACTGATGTATCTCTTAAAGCGCTCATCAGCTACTTGTCAGATAAATATTTCATGTTCCAATAAATATTTGTGACGCTTATAATCCTTTGTTAAAAATAATAACCACATTTTTGAAACAGTTATTTTCTACAACATTTTATGCCTACTGTTATAATAGATTAAAGTAATAACTTAAACGCAAACACCAAGGAAACTGTCTAAAAGAACATTCCACAAATCAAAATCAAAGAACCCGTTAAACAACTAAAACTAAAGCAATGGTCTGGACTTGGTAAGGCCATATAAAACGAAATGGTTGTGGTCAACCTCTTTTTATGACATGCCAAACCTCCCACTTCCATAAGTAGTTAATGAAGTTTGCTCGTAAGGTCAATGACTTGTCAAGAAGAACACTGACGGCACTGGACACATGCTCTGAGATGACCAATCATTGTGTTATGTCGTTCTATTTGAAGACCGAACAGCGCAATCATTCCGGATTATACGATGATAGTATGTATCAAATTACGTGCATACATTTAGGTTTATTGGGCATTTATTAATGTTGACATGTAGGTGTTCGGTCTAATCGCTTAATAGTTACATAATAACAAGAGGGATGTATCATATATGTATATGTTAAAAACTATGCTATAATAACTGGATTTAGTTTGAAACAAGACACATTATCTTTTGTTTTGTTATATAAACCCAGGATATCGATTGAAACTAGTAAATGTGCATTCGGATTGATTGAATTGTCATATGTATCTACAAACACATGTATAAAACATGAAAAGACAAACATGCATCAAGTACCAATGACTCCACATATTATTTTTAAAAGAAGACCAAAACTAACATTGCAGTAGAAGTAGGCCGACGGAAGAATAAGAGCCGAAAATCATGGATATATACAAATCCGAATATAGAAATATATGCATCACGCAAAAAAAAACCAAAAACACGAAACAAGAAAGGAAGTAATCCGAACCAAATAAACCTATGGCTGTACTCAGGTGCTGCGGACGGAATTTTAAATATGGAATTAACATTACAAAAATAACAAAATTCTTTCGTAATGGGAAATAAACACATATCATTTAATAGAAATCTTCTAGGCTTACAGATTTAATTATTCAATACCCACTATAATTACCTTTTTCCATCACAAACTAAATTCGCTGTTTTCAAACATAAAGAGTTGTTACTAATTGGTTTAAAATTTAATAGTTACGTCACACACTACATTTACAACATATTGACTGACAAACATACCATATGATCACTGCAATTGCTATTAAAACAACCACTGAAACCACAGCAATAATAAAGGACATTATAATCAACCTTGATTTGTTGACATCTACAACAAAAGATTGTTTTATTAAAAGGAATTCAGCTGCTGTCATGATTTCAGACACAAATTAATGAGACGAAATTAATAATTGGACGAATAAAAAACTTGGCTTAACTTCTCATTCGTCCAAATATGCATTTAAAACAATAGAACTAACTAACGTTTTTTCTTAAATAAAAATATCATCTGACATAAAAGTAAACTTTGTTTAAACATAAAGTTAGTTAAACAAATATGCACATTTTTATTCTCTTTTTAATACCAAGAATCTTCAGTATCTGCATCGTTTTGATTTAAATTCAAAAGCTTAATTCTTTGTAATAACAAATCATGTATTTATTTAAAGATCAATAATATCATAATATATTGTATGTTCTAGCACTGGACTTGACGCGGATTTAGCTAAAGTAGTACTTATTTGTTGTTTTCGTGTTGTATATTTGTGTGTGTGTTATTAGCTTTTTAAATATTATTGATAATAGATTATATCTTGCATTTGATTTCCAGTGTATTAATCAGTGTTTCCAATGCAAGTTAGGGACTGGCTTGACAAAATGACATGGTGAGTAACGTGTTTAAAGAGTTTCATGGTCTTATTGTAGAGTTTGTTTTAAAGTGAACACACATTTTCACAACTCTTCATACTTTTCTAGTGGCAGTACACGTGTCTGTATGTCAGTCCATCCTATTTCCCACTTGATTAAACTTGCTGTCTTGTCCTCGTCTTAGATGAAATAACTCTCGAGCAACCATTTAATCAAGCAAACAATAAATCAATTGCGAATTTTAAAATACATTATTATAAATCATATTGCAAGGTCATTTAGATAGAATAAAAAAGTGTCTTTTCTATTTGTGCATTGTAATCCAATAATAAACGGATTTTAACCAGAGTGATACGTGTGCCTCGCGATGGGCTGAAGTTGTTTACATCTATTGGGGCATCTGCACTCATCCCCGGTTGTTATTGGGGTTCGTATAACTCAATGTATGGTGTTGTGTGTCTGTTTGTTTGGTTTGTGTGTTCAGTTTTAATTTACAATGATTTTGTCTGTCTTTAACTTATCGTTTCAGGTATAAAAGCGCTTCTAGTTTTATTATAATAAAAAAAATCATATGTAATACAAACAAATTGTTTCTTTGACTTACACAATGCAGTTGTCTCTAATAGTTCCTTGTTGATACATCCATGAACGTGATTACACCTAGATCAGCAGACAAATGAATACACTTCGAAAATTATACAGAGTTTTGTATTAATTCTTTTAGAGACTATGAATATTGGTGTGCTAATGTCACATGATATATAAATCTTACTTAATTGCAAACTATACTATGTCATAAATTTAGCATGGATATAAATGAAGTTGTTTTCACCCTGTTTATGGAAAAAATTTCAGTTCGTTACATGCATTTACCAGAACATGTATACAACTTGAAAAGAAAAACTGTGCATCGAATCAAAATACTAATGGCTCTAAAGCCTTTGCTACTCGCACTATAATTATTCTTTAATCAAACACTAATACATGGTTTTCAAACATATAGAAGTATGATATTTGTTATTTAATCCCTGGTAACCCTTGTTACAGGTTGTCACACACTAAACGATTATAAGTATTATTATTTTGTCAACAAATGTTGATATGTTTTTAAGGGCGAGGACGGATCAATGATACTCCGAATCTCTCGTAAAAAATGCAAAGTATCTGATTTTTATTGTGTTCTCAAATTGGGATGTGCATACAATACACATACTTTTGATTCTCTGTACATGTACAATCTAAGGTGCATCTTCTTCCGTAGGTTCCATTGTCACATGGTTCACACACGTAACCATTAGATTTATAACCATCATTACATTCTGTAAAACCATATTTGTTTAATGAGAAGATCTTAAGACGATTTAGTTGTTTCCAATAAAGTTGTTAATAGTTATAACATTTACAAGAGATGTGTATTTACAACAATGAGAACAGAATAGTAGAGAGCAACAAAATGGTCTAAATGTTGCAATATGTTAGGATTTTTAACGTGTCAAAAGTTATTTTATACAATTTGTTGTTATTTAGAATTTCTTTTTGATGACATAACTTATAATTATTCAACTTAAAATTAGATGTATCATTGCAGTAATGTCTTAAAACGTAAATTTGTTGGCGCCGTAAATTTTCCTCCTAAGGGTTTTCTATGAACATATATTTACAACTTGACATTATCAGTAAAATGATGCAAACGTGCCTAAAACAGGACAGAATATCAAAGGAATTGATTGAAATGTCTTACACGAAGTAATGACGTAATCAGCCGTGTCTTGTTGTAGTGACAATAATATATTTTAGTTCAAACGGAGACTTTCTCGGAATTTGACAGCAGTAACTAAGAGATGTTTCTATTAAACGATAAAATAATAAAATTAAACATTTTCGCAACATCAGACGACAGTAAATCTTATTTAATAAAATGAAAAATTCACTTATCCGTTTTACCCGGTTTGACTTAAAGAATTATTTTCAATAAACAAAGTCAATCAAGATTGTGAAGTGTTTAGAAAAATACCAAAGAAAACCGACCAAACAACAATAGCCAAAGTCAAGGGATAGTTACAAATCCGGATATAGACACACATACACAGCGCAACACAAAAACAGAACACACAAAACAGAAAGAGAGTAACCCGTACTTAATGAAAACCATGGGTGCAATAAGGTGAAATATTTTGCATCTATTATATTATATTATGCTACAAGCTTTGAAAGACTCATGATATATATTAATATTTAACAGGTTCAGCCATCCACCGACGTCCAATATCGTCATTTTATCAACTGCATCGTTATTCATACATTCAGGATCTTTCCTGGACAAAATGGTTATTGGCAGGGATTTTTGAAGGTGAGAGAATATTTTTAAAAGGCGAATACTATGCCTAGTAGAGGCAAACAAGGATCGAATGCAACCCCCCCCCCCCCTCCCAACATAACCAACTCCTGCTTATCAAGTAACAGATCAAAGGCCATCTTGGGTTGACGAACGTTTTCGAAGAATGGACAAATCTGAACATAAATAAAGTAAATTTAATCAGATTGACTCTGCTGTCACATCTATGCATTTTAAAGTAATAAAATAAGAAAAAGATGTAAAACTTACGAATGAAATGATGGAACAAGTTGAAACAAGTACCCAGTTGATCAGCGATGAATTTGATTAGCATAAATTAAATCTGAATTGGACAATATTTCGAAGCCTGATACTAGTGTCGTAATTTCAGGAGAAACTTTGCTTGACATTAAGACACAGAATGTTAAACTTAAGAATGAGCTAGTGGATGTGCAGATGAAGTCTATTCGTAGCAATTTGATCTTTTTCAACATAACCGAGAGAAATAAAAAGACTGTGATGACATTAAAACATTCTAATATCAGTTGAAAATTGTAGATGCATGTACTAAGATTCCAGTTACTGAAGCGAATCGAATAGTAAAATATGCTCCTCTGCCCTTTTTATATAATGAGTTTGGTCATTACCCAATAAATGTATATAGACATTAGGATTTTCGCAAATTAACTTTGGAACCTTCACTATCATATGATATTTACAATGTGTTGTGCTGTCAGATGATGCAAATAATGGTAAAACCAATTGTGTGTCAAATGTTCAAAATTTATTATGTAGTTTGGGGTTTTAATGAATTGTGGATTTTGTAGAATCCTGGCTCGTATTCAATTAATGTCTTAAATCAACGCATTAAAGATAAGTTTTTTTTCAATCGTGGGTATCTGGACTAGACGAATGTACTAAACTTAATATTTATAAGCATTTTAAAATTGAATTTTGTATGGAAAATTATCTAGATTCTCATATTAATGTACAATTGTTAACCAAATAAGAAGTGTTACTCTAAAGCTCTTTGTAGAAACAGGCAGATACTATGTTGTTCATGTAATATGAATGTTGTTTTGTTCTAGTACAGATCTTTAAGAAACCTTTATTTACCAATATACTATTGTTCGTAGCAAGAAACAGTATGAATTGTTAAAATGTTCGAACAGAAAACTCACAACTAAAGTATGTGGGTTTATCAATTCAACAGGAAACGTAAGTTTCAATGTATATTAACTAGTTTGTTTGTATGTGTTCTCTGTAATCCGTTGTGAACGTCGTATTGGCATTAGAAACTCATTAAAAAAACAAAACAAAACAGAATACTCCATATTTGTTCTGAGTCTTGTTTATACGACACGTGGTGTTGATGTAGTAAATTCATATAATTGATGACAAATAATTTACACCCGCTGGGTAGATGCTTCTGTATGTGGACTGCTTTCCCAAAAGGATATTACCAGCCCAGTAGCCTTTCTGTGGTGATATGATCTTTGTTAAAATTTCCTGCCTATAATTCGAAAATTCTTTGAATTCAATTCCCGAGACGTAAATGGTATTAGGTGGATTTGCGATTAATTCTTGGCCTTCCAATATTGTTTGAGCGCCCCTAAAGAGTTTATATGTATCTTACGTCAACTTCTTTTTACAATATTGAACTTGTATGGAGTGTTTTAAAAGAACAAAATATACAAATGGTCTTACCAACACATTTTCCAGATAAATCTGGGTAATAATTGGAGCAACAGCGCAGTACTCTAAAAACAAAGAAAAATATATAAATTTATTTTATTTTAGTACTGTAAATATACAATCGAATGCCAAAGAAAAGTTAAGAGATTTTTGATTAAGCAGAAAGTTCCCTAAAGCACTTATATTTTTTACATATAATTTAAAGCAAAATGTTTACTAAGTTTTAAATCGCCCTGTTAATTTAACACTACTAGACATGTAGCTGAAACAAATTAAATGGACGACAGTTTACATGGTAGAGTAGATAAGAAGTAATAATGATAGTTAATAATTACATATAGTTAGAAAATAACACAATTTCATAGTCAGTGATTGGACACTCATTTTATTCAATACACTGAGCTACATGTGCTGATAATGATCTTTAATCCCGATTTCTACCTTATCTAAAGAGACTTTGTTAAAACCATAAATTTGCACATATTGTTCCCATCATGAAAATATTTATAAAATACTATTTATGCAATAGTTGCTTATATAGAGAGCATTGTCATTAAATCTGAAATTTTGATAATGCCTGAGTAAAAGGAGAGGAGGCGATTGCATTATAAATGTTTCAGGTCCCGTTTGCTTTGAAGTATCGGGATATAAGCAACTATATATTTTATTGATTCAGAAGGATTTAGAAACGATATGGTTTAGGGTGTGTTTCTTATTTGTAGTTATTTCATATCAGTTAAATTATGTTTGTTTCAACTGGATAAAACAAGGTCAGCTGGCATTAATTAATCTGCAGTAATTTGACATGAGGGCATTATCACGCAGTGATAACGCACGCGGACGTTATCACGTCGTGGTAATGCCCTCTCCAGTAGCAAGCAATATAAAACTGTGTATTTGTCATTTATATAAATAAATATATATACATGTACAACGTTAATGAAGAAAATATGTCATAAAGTTGATAAAACTACCTGTTTATTGCCTGAAAATGCGAAACAATGACATATCACGAGGTCCACTTTCAAATCATAAAGCAAGCAGCTACAAATAAGTAATACAATCTCTAATACATGGTTTGGAATTCTTCAATGAAATAAATATAATATTTGCTTATATAGGTGGCATCGTCATGATACTTGACAAGCTCGGGACAGTGGTATTGCCTTAAACATTGATAATGCCCACGGGCGTTATCACGTTCTGATAATGCCCTAATGTCAAAAATACTATTATAGGATTAAACACTGGGTTTTTAGACATTATCAATGTATACACTCCGGCAACTCACTCATAAACTAAATAGTCAGTTTTAGTTTGTGAGTGAGTCTCCCGAGTTAACACATTGATAATTTCCTAAAACACAGTGTTTAATACTTATAATTCACTGAAATAATCGTTGCGATTTTTAAAGCAGCAAAAACAGTAATGTTACCGAAACCCATGTAGACCTCAAAATGTACCAATGCCGGAAAGCGTAGTTATATGCAAAACATAGTACAAAAGAAATCTCGGTTCTTTAGATATTGATAAAAAAACAATAAAACGAAACTAAATTTTATTTATATTATATTTTGTTTTAAATCTCAATCAATTTAATTAGAAATAATTGCGGCAGACAAAACATTGTTCCCTCACAATTACGATTCGCTAGGGAACGCAATCTTGTTTACATGCGTTAATGAAAGTAGTCCGCTCAGAGGAAATGTCGATATATAAATTATCTGAGATAACGTAAGTTAAGTGTTTTTATCTAATTAAAGCACTCAATATAAAGAATTAACAGCATGAATAGAATTTTTGCAGATTAATAAATAAATGCCAGCTGACCTTGTTGTAGCCAATTAAAACAAACATTATTTTACTTGTATCAAATGAAAGATTATAAACATTAACATACATTAACACTTTGTAATAATATGTTTATTTGCTTTACTAAAATATACATTGGATATTAGCCAAGACCACACATATTATTATAGGAACACCTAATTGTAAAATAAATATTTGTGTCTGTTTGTGTGTTTCAATAGCCCAAAGGGTTTTTGTGCCATTCTCAACAGAAATGATGTAAAATGAATAAACAACATCGTCGGAAACATACGTTCGGTCGCGTTCTCGCTTTGCTACCAATTACCGATAAGTAATAGCCATGTGAGAACACAACGGACATGGGTTTCCGACGAGGAATAAACAAATGGGAATACATTTACGATCAATATAAGTTTTTGTTACACAATTGAAATGTTTCAGAAACACAATTAGGATTACATTCAGTCTGATTTTTAAGCAGAATAGATTAATGTTGGTTTCTTGAAATACATTTGCAAGGTATTCAGTAAAAGATAAGGCTCATTTTGGGATATCTTTGTTGTCATATAATTTACAAATTGTTTGGACAACCTTTAAGATAAGGGTAGTATTAACATTAAATACATACCCAGAAATATTACATAGATTTCCATCCCCACGTATATAGATAAGATATATCTGCATACTTGTAATCAAACAAAGCCATTTAGAATGCATGTCGTTCCAAAGTGTGTTGATCAATTGACACATCAATTGTATCCATAGATAGTAGGGAAACATTTTTTGATTGGCTTGAAGTTACTTCCTACATTAAAATAATACTGAAATGACCTTGCTGAAATGTATATTTGCATAAAAATATATTTTATAATAAAAGCAAGTCAATTAATAATAATAATATTTTGTTTGCTTTTTCTTTTTATAATTTAGGTGCAGTATTTGTTAATATTGTATTGAATTTTGTCTTTTCATAATCTTTCTATTGATAAACGTCTACATAATAAAATGAACCATTATGTCGGCCTTGTTTCTGATATTGGAAAAAGTAAATAGTAAGTCAGAATATGCATATAGGTAATAAAAAAGAATCCAACAAACAAATAAAAACCCTTAAACAAAGGGGAGATATCGGATCAGGCGTTTTGGAAAGGTAAACATAGCCCGCTTTGTTGTCCAAATCGGCCCGAGTTCAAGAACGTGTGGAGAGACAAATAGCATCTATTCTAAGTGGAAAAAAGAACTTAAACAACAAGGACAAAACTCCATTCTGAGGCTCTAGCAAAAAATTGAACAAAAAGATACCTTTGCAGCGGGTTTTAAAACATCTGGAAATGGCGTTTCACGAGTTATTTGAGTTCCGGGTGTTTTCTTAAGACATTTCTTCATCCTGTTTGTTAGCCGTTTGTATATACGTAAGTGCATGTCAACGACTCTCACAGGGTGAGACCATCAGCTTTATACGTTCGTATCCGTAGATATGGAGATTTTAGCATCTAAGTAGGCAAATACGCCCTTAGACGAAGGGTGAAGAGAGTGCTCCATATCTACGGAACGTATATTTATCCCTGTTTAGTACAAAATGATTTAGGTACTTCACACCGTAATGGCTGATGTTGAAGTAACGTTTTTCTTCATTTTCAAAATGTAAGATTGAAATTTGAGAAAATTGAGTATGTTTTTCAAATGTATGTTACTACTTTTGGTAGAACCCTACATTTATTGACGAAGAGTTTTTTGTTGGATGCAAGTTAATCTTGACTAATTTAATTATGTCGCCGAATGTCATTAGCGAAGGTGTTATAAATGGTGTGACGTCGATGTAGGCCATTTGCATATCTTTTGTTATGCTTTTCTGTAGTTAATGAAATATATTTGGATCTTTTTCAAAGATTTTCTTTTATGTATGTAAACCATACCAACTATTATGAACACATCTTCAGTAATATGATATAACTAACGGTTAGAAAAACCCGGGTGTATGACTTAGCAAAGCCAGGCTGTGTGGGTTTTGTAAAGACGTTTAACTGACCAATCAACTTCCAAGAATAATACTGATACGGGGATTAAGAGATATATCATCAACAGAAGGTCACGAGATATTTCTTAACCCCACCTCTAAAAATTATGCCTGAAAATTGTCCAATGTTCTCTCTTTTACGTACACGTGGCATCCGTGTATTTTCCATATCTTGTCACTGATTTAATAATACCCTGTCACTGCTAGAGTTTATTGAAACTCGTGGAGACTGCGGGTCTACAATCTCTAATCTGTTTGTCAGATATTAGAGCGTGAAATAACATCAACATGCTTAAATTTAACCAAGGCAAAACGGAACGAATAGTCTTTGCGCCAAAGCAACGAGTGATACCACTTTCTAATTTTTAAATAAGGTTCGACCGATGTCTCTTACTAGTATGTGGAAATAAAGGATGTTTTTTGACAATTCTTAGGTGGTTGTATATTATTGTCACTTAGTATTGGCCAGCAATATTGGTAGTATTAGATATCTGATTACAGATGAGGCCTTTAAGACTCTTGTGCTCACTGGTTACATCACGGCTATTTTATCATATGATGATTTTTTTATGGAACACATCGTTGTATATTGCAAAAACTCCAAAGTGTGCAAGCAGTACGTCTAGCAATTCAGAAGAAAATATATACGTACGAGTCCATAACACCTGTCCTTGTTTCTTTTCACTGGTTACCTGTACGCTACCGTTGTCAATATACAAACTTCTACATAAACGTTTTCAAATCAATACACAAAAAATCCCCGATATACGTACCTTCAGGAATCGCTTGAACGATACGAACATTGTAGAGCATTGAGAACAGAAACAGTATTCTGTTACGAGTACTTAACGATGTTGGGACAAATTGTTGCGGTGACAGACACTCTGGAACAATTTGGCATCATACTTGAGGGGCGAAGAATCTCTAGATGTTGTGTATGTTTGTCTGAATACATATTTGCAATGGTCCTTTGTCGTTTGTTTGGTCGGTTATTCGCGGATTTTTCTTCAAATATATTGATCACATTTGGCATGAACGAAGACTGATTGGAAAATTATGAAAAAAAGTTACGAACTGACAGACTTTGAAATTGAAATGGTTCTTTTGAAAAGTGTTTGGAAAATGAAATTAGAACTGACAACAAATAAACTATCGAAAACATAGCACAATATCATGAAAAAGAGATGCATGGGATGACAATATATCGGACTAGACTTAAAAACTTGCGATACACTGAAGAAGTGAAAGAATAGAAACGATTGGATGGTTGTCAAATCATCGATGGTGTCCAGTTGAGATAAAACATGACAGACTTTTGGCTAACCAGTAAACCATTTATAACAAAAACAAAGGTTGTTTTCATCATGCAAGAAAATAGAAATGTAGCTAGAGACATAGGAGAAGGGTCAATTTCTAAGTATTACAAACAGTAAGGAGTTTACTAAATCTGAAAACAGTTAAGTTCCAAATAGAAATGTGTCACTTAATGTAAATAAGGACACTGTAAAAGATATGCAACAATTATACTTGAAACTTATTACTGAACGATTTTTACTGAGAAGCGAGTTAGGAAACTTAGTGTTTCCAGAGAAACTTCAAATAGCGTATGTTACGTGATAACTGGAGATCTTAATATTGTTGAAAATGAAAGACTCAGCAATGTGTTGTATAAAGAACCAAAGTACCGTGAACCTAAATCCATCAACTGGAATTATAACTTTAAATTATTGATGGAATCAATAGAGGACTATGCCAGAAAATGGGCACTCCAAGAGGACCAGGAGGTTTATACCTTGTCCAAGTGAGTAGAGACCTTGAGGTCATTGATTCAAATAAGAATAAGTCGTTTAAGAAGATCTATGAGTACTAACGCATCATCAATCTTCAGAAATCTTGCCCGACATTAATGACGCATATGTTGTTATGCCAGTAGATAAGGCCTCTAGCAGCATTTTTTTTATCTGCAAAAAACATTACATAGAGTGTTTAATCAATGTTAGGCATGGACAGATCACTTGGCAATCCTACTTACAAATTTACTGCGCTTTTAAAAGAGGAGATTATTGAAAATCACAAATCGATATTGGCATCCTTTGATCTCAAAATCAAAGTCGAAGATTGTGATCTCACTTTTATTTGATTCCAAAACTTCACAAATAGCATTTCATAGCAGGATCGTCTAAGTGTACTACAAAACATTATCGTAACTCCTGACCACTGTTTTAACAACATTAAAAACGGGACTACAGTGACACTTTCTACTCAAGGAGTGGAATTCATGTAATGTGGATATTAAAAAAAACTGATAGACATCTTAAGGTCTGGATCTCTTTCCCATTGTAACAGCATTAAAACATTAGATTGTTTGAACTCTATACGGCCATCTCTCATACGCAGCTTAAAACAAGACTTAAAGATCTTATAAAACGCTGTTTTTTTTTCCAAAAACAAAAAAAAAACGAAAAGAGACGATAAAAATACCTGGTAATTCGTCATGACAAAACTTACTTCGTCATCAATGGCTCAAAATCTTATACTAAATATACCGAAGACCATATCTGTCACATTAGATTTTCTGATTGACAACATATTCGTCATGTTTGGAGGAGATGTTTTTCAACAGACTGTTGGTATTCCAATGGATACTAATTGTGCTCCTCTCCTCGCTGATCTGTTTTTGTGCTCTTATGAGGCTGAGTTCCTAGGATGAAGAAAAAAGAAAAGACACTGGCACAGACCTTTAATTTAACATTCCGCTACATTGATGATGTTTTGTTCCAAAACAATGCTAAATTTGATGACTATTTACATCCAATTTATCCTAGCGAGCTTGAAATTAAAGACACTACCAATACACTTCTAGGTCAGCATCTTACTAAGACCTACTTCTAGAACTAGACTCAGGAAAACTACAAACTAGACTGTACGACAAAAGTGTTGACTTCAACTTTCCAATTGTCAACTTCCCTTTCATCGACAGCAACATTCCAGCAGCTCCAGCGTATGGTGTGTACATTTCACAATTTATATGTTATTCTAGATCCTGCGCTCGGTTTTCCGATTTTCTAGACCGATCACTGCTGTTGACTTCTTAACTACTCAAACAATTATGGGTTTGTTGTACCTTGGTTGATGTTAACTCTCCAGAAATTCTATGGCCGTCACCATGACTTAACTGATCGTTATGGGAAATGGCTGGGTCAAAGGTAGTGTTTCCTATTCCTATATTTGACTTTTCCCTGGACATGAAAATGAGTGATGACTCGACGGGTGTCTTAGGGACAGACCATTAAACTTAAAGGGGGGCCTTGTTTTTTTGTTTTAGCCAGAAATTTTTTTTGAAGTTTTGAAGGCGTCGCAACAGAATATTTTTTTTCATTATTAGCATTATTTTATATAGCAGAAATTCTTCAACATCATATTTTTTTTTCGTACCCCCTACTTCAAAAATATTTTTTTCATCAAAATTAATTTTCAAAATATTTTTTATGATAAAACCAAGCCCCCCCCCCCCCCCCTTTTGCAAGTTAAATGGTCGGTCCCTTATGAGAGGCAGTGTTAGGTCCATTGTATTTATGGTTAGGGCCCATAAATGTTCCCCAAACCAAAGGACCTAAAGAGCTACGGATCCGCAGCTGGTTGATTTATATGTTGAAACCGATTCAACCATATCGAGAACTTCGAAAATCCTGAAACAACATCAAAATGTAGAAAATGTGCAGTGTTTTTTTTAATCGCTTCTGTTTTTGGCGCAGTGGGGGTTGTGCCCAGCATGTTTGTGCATCACTGACCGTTAGGGACAGACCATTTAACTTGAAGGGCCGGGGGCCTGATTTTTTGTTTTGGTCAGAAAATATTTATTTTTTGAAGGCGTCGCGACAGAGTATTTTTTTCATTATAAGCATTATTTTATATAGCAGAAATCCTTTTTCAGAATATTTTTTCTTACCCTCTGCTTCCAAAATATTTTTTTCATCAAAAACCATTTAAAAAAAACTAAATGTTCTTAAACGATTAGGGTCTATGTTATCAAGACTCAACAAATTAACTATTTTTCACACTTTCATTTTGAGTAACTTCAATTTATGTCCATTGGCGTGGCACTTTTGTACAGAAACCAATTCCAAAAAGCTGGAGAAAGTACAGGAGCGAGCCCTTCGTTTTATTTATGAAGATTTTACTTCATCTTATATACTTTTAGAGAAGGCAAAGGTTCCAACCTTACAGGTTCGTAGAATCAGGACAATGACACTTGAGACTTATAAGATCGTAAATAGCCAAGCTCCAGTGTGTCTTGGCGATCTTGTCAGCTTAAAAATTCTAAATACAATTTCAGATATAGTAACATCTTGGATCTACCACACGTGCGAACGTCTACCTATAGTAAAAAATCATTTAGATATGCAGCAGCATCCTTATGGAACAGCTTTCCAAACCATTTCAGGACTGAAAATATTTTTTCACATTTTAAAAGCTTACTTCAGTCCTGGAATGGTTCAAACTGTCGTTGCTCGGGATGTTGTTAACGTTTGACCATTTTAATTATGACTAGAGCTGCCGTAATGCTGGTTCTGAGCGAGGGTTTAACGAGGCATTTGCCACATGAGTCGCCGTTCAGTGCCGTTATTTCGGCAAATCCATAGATTTTTCATGTATTTACTGGTTTCCATGCTTCTGTTATGTTGTTAATATTATTACCTTCAATAGATTTAGTTTCCAAGTTTCCACTGAAGATGTGACTTAAAAAACAAAATTTTTGCTTAAATATCGCTAAAATTTTTATTCATTTGCATCTTATTGACTTCAATATTTTTTCAACTTTTAAATGTAAATAACACCAGTTTTAAAAGGTATTAATCTTAAATATGTCTGCAAGTTTTAATGAAGTAAACATTTTATCTGTGTCTTGTCCATATTGTTATCATTTGTCTTGTTTTTATGTCTATTGTGTGTTTATATTCGGTCAAAAGCTCTTCAGAGCTTGTGTTACTTTGTATGTATTTATGCCGAATTCAAATACAATTTCCTTACTTACTTACTAAATATTGTTTTAGGAAAAAACAAAGGACCCCCCTGCAAGTTAAATGGTCGGTCCCTTATCGGGATCAAAAGTGAAAGTAGACATAATAGGAAATTCCTAAGAAGCGTCAGGGCTTCGGAATTCACGGTAAATTGATTGAATGCTTGGTTACTTGTTACAGTTATTTTTTATATTATATTTCCTTTGAGTGTGCGTTTGTTTGTATCCACTATCAAATAATATCCCATGGAAAACTTTAATATTAATTTCTTTCCATGGACATTTTTTTTATATTAAATGTTTTCCACCTCTTTTAAATTCTTTCCTTCACAATCTGACTTGGGTGATTAGATATCCAAGTGTCTGAAAGGGGTTTCATTGAGGGGGACTATTGAAAAAGTGGGGCGTGGTTTTTTGTGGGGGGAAAGTACTCATTTTTTGTGGGGGAAAGTACTCAAAGAGGAAGTTGTTTTGTAAATAAGTTTATAAGAGACTTTAACATTAAATTAACGTTGGGATAATATTTTATTATCAAATATTATCCAGGATAATATTTCATTATATAATATTTTCCAAGATAATATTTAGCATTAAATATTATTCAGGGTAATATTTTATTATCAAATATTATCCAGGATAATATTTCATTATACAATATTTTCCAAGATAATATTTAGCATCATATATTAATGTATTCTTCCTCTTCCATTTTGATGAATAATGAAAAGCTACATGTAACATGGTTTTATATTTTACATCTGAATACTGTTCACCAGTCAGTGTAAACTTGTTTATTAACATGATTAAGGATATTATTTAATACCATCAAATAGTGTCCACTTTGAACTTTGGAATGTCTCTAGGTCTTTCTATTGTTCTTAACACAATTAAACAGTGGAGAAAATCTCACAGGACTGGAAAGTATTTAATTGTGAGATATAGTCCCATGGAAAAAATTTATTATTAAAAACTATCCACCGGATATATTTTAATCAGGATAGAATTATGTCTTACACATGCTTGTTTAATCTAAATGCATTTATTAATTTTTTTTTTTAATATTACTGTTTATGCATAGATAATCAGTTATTTTGTTCTCTTTGTGATTTTCTACTATACACACCTTATTATAAAGTCTGCCTAAGGGTTCTGGGTCGTTTCGCCCGGATTACATGTTCTCCCCCGGTCGTTTCAGGCCGGTCATTTCGCCCCGGAAAGTGAGTCGTTTCTGTCTGATACTGTAGAAGAACAAGTTTTTTTCTAATATTTTAAACCATTACTTGCAGTTACGATAAAATGTCTTCAATTAAAATAGTTTACGACTCGGGTACAAAATGATGCAAACAATTCAGTCTTAAAATAACACACAAATAATTAATTACATCCATCCTCACAAGTCAGGGTTCGTGGACATAGAAACCCTGACTTATGAGGATGGTGCTAGCCTATATATGAGATAACCACACATCATATACCTGCGCTATAAACAAACAAAATAATGTATAGTATCTGGACAATCGTATACATAAAACATGTATTATTATAATTATCGGGGCGAATTGACTCGGGTGTGAACGAAATTCGGGGTGAACTGACTTGATACCCTGCCCAAGGCATTGACCCAGGCAGCTGATATTGTCAGGACACAGGGAATTGGTTATATTCCTTACTTGCTTCACTTTTTAAGGGGTTTACCATGATGGAGCCATTAATCCTCCTGCAAATATATTCTTAAAGAATCGTAAATTTACACTTACATGTAAAGATAAGAGAATCGTAAGTATACTATATATATTATGTATACGATTGTCACGCGTAGCGTGACATGCAGGCTCGGTTATTCTTTCACTTTGCCTTTTGAAGTAAACGTATTAAACAGAAATAATTACATTATTACAGTTGTTAATTGTATAACCTCACAAAACAGTAGACTGGTGGAAGGAAATACGGTACTCATATATTGGCTGAAGTGATATGTAAAAAGTAAACAAATAAATAAATTGTGTGTAGCTTAATTTTGAATATATGTGTTTAAAAAAGTAATCTGCCAATTTATCCCCTACATAAATCAAGAACTTTTTTTAAGGTTATGTTCATTCAGTGGAACAACAAGTAGTTTCTTGTTATAATAATGTAGTAAATGACCTAAACCTATTAAACACAAATAAAACATTATGTAAAATTGCAAATCATATAGAAAAAGATTAACTTCCGAAACAATTTTTCATGAATTTGGTTGTTGTTTCTTTCTTTTAAAATTATAAATTATTTTGAGAGTTATTACCCTTTGGTTACAAATTTATCAAAATGTTTGCAGATTTTGAATGAGTTGTTCGACGTTCTATGTCACGTGCTTCGTGACTCAAAGTCATTTATATCCAATAATCTAACCAACAATTGAAAACAATCCTTCAAGAAAAAAGTGGTTGGCTGATTGTATTGACCAGCCCTAATGCTTATACATGTATTTTAAATGAATGATTTGTTTTGCAGATAATTAATATAAGAGCAGTATGCATAGGTTATTATATTGAGTCTAAGATTCTTGTACACAACTTGAAGTCTGATTCAGTATCTCATGTCTGTCTAACAAGTAAATTATCTCCCTTGCTAAATCTTAGCTGAACATTAATTGCTGTATCTGTCAATCATGAAGTTTTAATTTATAGAGACTATTTTTTAATAACTTTAGTTTTATCTTAATTACGTTAAGTTCTGAATGATCTGTATTGAAGACCAATGTAATAATAAGGATGTACTTTTAATTCTCTTGTTAAGAATCTTTAAATAAAAATGTATGATCTGATAACTTTGTATATGTGATATGTAACATTATCATCTTTTATTTGTAAGGTAGACCAACTGAAGTCACAACTGATCTGAATAGGAAATCCGGATAAATCTGACTTGTAGATCCTACTATTGTTAGTTGTATAGTAGTGTACTATATTATCTACGTGTAATGGAAGCTATTTAGTTTTGAGCTTTGATATTTATGTGAACTGAAGTGAAACAATACAGAATCCTGAACTTTGAAGGTTAGCAGCCTGCACGTAGATATTTTTTGATAGTTTTTATAAAATTTTCAAGAAAGCATACAGGTAATTTTCTGTCAAAATTTAAGTAATGAACGTATTTGGATATAAATCCTTCTAAAAAAATCTGGTTTAAATAAATGATAGGTAAAAATAGAAGACATCCCAAACCAATGGAGTGGTTAGTCCAGGTAAAAATAGAAGACATCCCAAACCAAAGGAGTGGTTAGTCCAGGTAAAAATAGAAGACATCCCAAACCAATGGAGTGGTTAGTCCAGGTAAAAATAGAAGACATCCCAAACCAATGGAGTGGTTAGTCCAGGTAAAAATAGAAGACATCTCAAACCAAAGGATAGTTAGTCCAGGTAAAAATAGAAGACATCTCAAACCAAAGGAGTGGTTAGTCCAGGTAAAAATAGAAGACATCCCAAACCAATGGAGTGGTTAGTCCAGGTAAAAATAGAAGACATCTCAAACCAAAGGATAGTTAGTCCAGGTAAAAATAGAAGACATCCCAAACCAAAGGATAGTTAGTCCAGGTAAAAATAGAAGACATCCCAAACCAAAGGAGTGGTTAGTCCAGGTAAAAATAGAAGACATCCCAAACCAAAGGATAGTTAGTCCAGGTAAAAATAGAAGACATCTCAAACCAAAGGAGTGGTTAGTCCAGGTAAAAATAGAAGACATCCCAAACCAATGGAGTGGTTAGTCCAGGTAAAAATAGAAGACATCTCAAACCAAAGGATAGTTAGTCCAGGTAAAAATAGAAGACATCCCAAACCAAAGGATAGTTAGTCCAGGTAAAAATAGAAGACATCCCAAAGCAAAGGAGTGGTTAGTCCAGGTAAAAAAAGAGGACATCCCAAACCAATGGAGTGGTTACTGGTTAGTCCAAAGGAGTGGTTAGTCCAGGTAAAAATAGAAGACATCCCAAACCAAAGGAGTGGTTAGTCCAGGTAAAAAAAGAGGACATCTCAAACCAATGGAGTGGTTACTGGTTAGTCCAAAGGAGTGGTTAGTCCAGGTAAAAATAGAAGACATCTCAAACCAAAGGATAGTTAATCCAGGTAAAAATAGAAGACATCCCAAACCAAAGGATAGTTAGTCCAGGTAAAAATAGAAGACATCCCAAAGCAAAGGAGTGGTTAGTCCAGGTAAAAAAAGAGGACATCCCAAACCAATGGAGTGGTTACTGGTTAGTCCAAAGGAGTGATTAGTCCAGGTAAAAATAGAAGACATCCCAAACCAAAGGAGTGGTTAGTCCAGGTAAAAAAAGAGGACATCTCAAACCAATGGAGTGGTTACTGGTTAGTCCAAAGGAGTGGTTAGTCCAGGTAAAAATAGAAGACATCCCAAACCAAAGGAGTGGTTAGTCCAGGTAAAAAAAGAGGACATCTCAAACCAATGGAGTGGTTACTGGTTAGTCCAAAGGAGTGGTTAGTCCAGGTAAAAATAGAAGACATCCCAAACCAAAGGATAGTTAGTCCAGGTAAAAATAGAAGACATCCCAAACCAAAGGATAGTTAGTCCAGGTAAAAATAGAAGACATCCCAAAGCAAAGGAGTGGTTAGTCCAGGTAAAAATAGAAGACATCCCAAACCAAAGGATAGTTAGTCCAGGTAAAAATAGAAGACATCCCAAAGCAAAGGAGTGGTTAGTCCAGGTAAAAATAGAAGACATCCCAAACCAAAGGATAGTTAGTCCAGGTAAAAATAGAAGACATCTCAAACCAAAGGAGTGATTAGTCCAGGTAAAAATAGAAGACATCCCAAAGCAAAGGAGTGGTTAGTCCAGGTAAAAATAGAAGACATCTCAAACTAATGGAGTGGTTAGTCCAGGTAAAAATAGAAGACATCTCAAACCAAAGGAGTGATTAGTCCAGGTAAAAATAGAAGACATCCCAAAGCAAAGGAGTGGTTAGTCCAGGTAAAAAAAGAAGACATCCCAAACCAATGGAGTGGTTAGTGCAGATAAAAATAGAAGACATCTCAAACCAAAGGAGTGGTTAGTCCAGGTAAAAAAAGAAGACATCCCAAACCAATGGAGTGGTTAGTGCAGATAAAAATAGAAGACATCTCAAACCAATGGAGTGGTTAGTCTATTAGTAGATTGAAATTGCTTTGTCATATGCATGAAATTAGAGTTGTGTATTTTCTCAAGCTGTCACCATGAATTATATATGTAACTTTTCTTATCAATATTTATGTCCCATCAAGGAAAGTTGAGAGACATGAAGATTTTCAGTCTGCTCATCTATCTATTTGTCTGTCCCACCTCATGTTGAAGCTTTTTTTTATGAAGACGACTTCACATCTTCATTAAGCTTGTTACACTATTACAACATGATGGGATATCCTCACTAGCAAAATTCTGTAGGGGTGTGCCAAATATTTCACCCTTGAGTGAACTTAGAAAAAGGGGGGTGTTTACCACAATATGTGCCAGAATATCATTATTACCAAGACACATTTTCTTGTTATTGCAATGATTTCATACAATATACATGTATCTACTAGTACATGATGGGATTGATTGATACTTCTAAATTCATAATATTGCATGTTTTTGTATTAGTCAGTTCTGCAATGGAACTACCAGTCAACCAATTGGGTAGTCCCTTTTATAATTTTCTTTGAATGGTTTGTTTGAATGGTGTTTAATGCCACTTTCAGCAATTTTACAGGTATTTTTGTGACGTCCAGTTTTTATTGGGGGAGGAAGCCGGAGCACCGATAAAACCCCTGACCTGCGGTAGGAAAACTGGCAATCCTTTAATTTTCTTTGCTAATTCTATCCTATTTAAATTACTGTAGAAACACGTTTCATGAATAATGGCCAATTTAAAATGTGGTCTACAGGAAGTTAAAAATATATGAAGAGTTTTGTCTGGACTAATTGTAGCCTTTAGTTTTTCAAAACTGTAAACTGTCTTTTGCAGTTATTACCTTTTTATAGAGTGTTTCTACTTAAGTGTTAAACCTACAGGATGCAGATGTATGTATACAGCATGTAAACATTTAATAATCCACATTTAATATTTATTAAGGATTTAATAGTTTGATTTCCAGACTTGGTAAACACCTCAGAAGAGGGACAGTGTGTAATTCTAACTGTATCTAAAAATATAGTTGACATTGATTCAGTTACATACATAAGTTCTATTAAATAAAGGGGCCTCGGTGGCCGAGTGCTTAAAGTAGTTTGTCTACTATTGATCACGTGGTCTGTCAACACTGATATTTCGAGTTTGATTCTCACTGCAGACAGGGTAACTTACTAAATAGCTCAACTCCAATCTTAATTGACAAGGATTGCAAGTTTTCCTACCACAGGTCAGGGGTTTTCTCTGGGTACTCTAGCTTTCTCCCATAATAAAAACTGGATGCCCTGATATAGCAGAAAAATTGCTGAAAGTGGCGATAAACACCAATCAAACCAACAAATAAATCTTTAAAATAACAAATAAAATTCCCCATTTGTTTTCTGTTAATATATAAGTACAAATAGGGTTTAATTTGACCAAACCCATCAAGGAATCTCCATAAAAGTATTAGGTCAATAAAACTAAAATTTATGTGATCCATACATGATCTGTTTTTAAACTTGTCTCCAATAGATCAATGATAAAATTATTAATAAAAGTACAATTTTGTTAACATGAACAAAACTGCTTCATTTTTTAAATTAGGTCACTTAGATAATCCAGTGACATATTCCAGAAAAACTCTGTGGTTATAAGTTTTGATGACATTATCACAACTGCAATTTTTATATAGGATTATGTGGGTTTTTTTATTGCTGTTAAGATAAGTCCAGGTTTGTCATTAGCAGCTATAATAGCTACACAAATTTAACAGTATGTCATGAAGTTGGATTGTGTTTAAAGGTATCAGATATCACCACAAAAAATGAACAATAGAGCAATTTAAAAAGTGTTTTATTTGCAGGTCAAACTATCATTATGATTTACTGGTGTGCAGTCTGCTTGGTAAGTAAACTTATTTTAATATTTCCAATATGTCTCTATCACAACTGAAAAAAAACAGACATTGTAAACATAAAATATTGCATATATTAAAACTGAGGTAAAAGTAAATTGTGTTTAAAACACGGAGCCCAATAATGATAGACACAGACTATTTTCTTAAACAGGTAGCATTTGTTTTACATTAAATAAAAGATAAACTGTATTACAAGTTTGTTTAATAATGTACAGTACAATTTAACAAAATACATGTGACCACATGAGTTATCAGGATCCAACATCTGAGGAGGGATCCATTTCTGTGGAAATAAAAGCATTAAAAGTAACATTAGTGAATTGTTGGGTTTCCAATATAAATGGTTCACTCAGTGATAAATGGATCAAATTATTTTGAAACCCAACCATGGCCTACTTGGTTGTCTGTTTGTGTGACATTGTACAAATTGAGCAGTTTAGGGTACTACCCATTTTGTCTTAATCAGATAGATATCATTGCTGGCATGAGTAATGCTTGTTAGATATCATTGTTGGCATGAGTAATGCTTGTTAGATATCATTGCTGACATGAGTAATGCTTGTAAGATATCATTGATGACATGAGTAATGCTTGTTAGATATCATTGCTGACATGAGTAATGCTTGTTAGATATCATTGATGACATGAGTATTGCTTGTTAGATATCATTGATGACATGAGTAATGCTTGTTAGATATCATTGCTGGCATGTACAAGTAATGCTTGTTAGATATCATTGCTGGCATGAGTAATGCTTGTTAGATATCATTGATGACATGAGTAATGCTTGTTTGATATCATTGATGACATGAGTAATGCTTGTTAGATATCATTGATGACATGAGTAATGCTTGTTAGATATCATTGCTGACATGAGTAATACTTGTTAGATATCATTGCTGGCATGTACAAGTAATGCTTGTTAGATATCATTGCTGGCATGAGTAATGCTTGTTAGATATCATTGATGACATGAGTAATGCTTGTTTGATATCATTGATGACATGAGTAATGCTTGTTAGATATCATTGATGACATGAGTAATGCTTGTTAGATATCATTGCTGACATGAGTAATGCTTGTTAGATATCATTGATGACATGAGTATTGCTTGTTAGATATCATTGATGACATGAGTATTGCTTGTTAGATATCATTGATGACATGAGTAATGCTTGTTAGATATCATTGATGACATGAGTAATGCTTGTTAGATATCATTGCTGACATGAGTAATGCTTGTTAGATATCATTGCTGGCATGTACAAGTAATGCTTGTTAGATATCATTGATGGCATGAGTAATGCTTGTTAGATATCATTGATGACATGAGTAATGCTTGTTTGATATCATTGATGACATGAGTAATGCTTGTTAGATATCATTGATGACATGAGTAATGCTTGTTAGATATCATTGATGACATATGTAATGCTTGTTAGATATCATTGATGGCATGAGTAATGCTTGTTAGATATCATTGATGGCATGAGTAATGCTTGTTAGATATCATTGATGGCATGAGTAATGCTTGTTAGATATCATTGATGACATGAGTAATGCTTGTTAGAGATCATTGCTGGCATGAGTAATGCTTGTTAGATATCATTGCTGACATGAGTAATGCTTGTTAGATATCATTGATGACATGAGTAATGCTTGTTTGATATCATTGATGACATGAGTATTGCTTGTTAGATATCATTGCTGACATGAGTAATGCTTGTTAGATATCATTGATGACATGAGTAATGCTTGTTAGATATCATTGATGACATGAGTAATGCTTGTTAGATATCATTGATGGCATGAGTAATGCTTGTTAGATATCATTGATGGCATGAATAATGCTTGTTAGATATCATTGCTGGCATGAGTATTGCTTGTTAGATATCATTGCTGAAATGAGTAATGCTTGTTAGATATCATTGATGGCATGAATAATGCTTGTTAGAGATCATTGCTGACATGAGTAATGCTTGTTAGATATCATTGCTGGCATGTACAAGTAATGCTTGTTAGATATCATTGATGACATGAGTAATGCTTGTTTGATATCATTGCTGAAATGAGTAATGCTTGTTAGATATCATTGATGGCATGAATAATGCTTGTTAGATATCATTGCTGACATGAGTAATTAAGAAATAATTCATGGCTGCCCCAATTTTATGGATTATTTAAATATGGGTAGGCATTATATTCATGAATATTTTGCCATGAGCGTTAGCGAATGGTAAAATATCATGAATATAATGCTTACCCATATTTAAATAATCCATAAAATTGGGGCAGCCATGAATTATTTCGATTCTGATATGAAAATACAGACATTTTACATTTCGCGACTACCTAGGTAAAGGTTTATTTTGGCTGTTCCAATTTCCGAGAACCTCCCTTGTTTCAAAATTATTATATTTCTCGTGTAAAACTTAGTAGAAAAAAACGAAGAAATATAAATTAAAAACAAACAAACATATTTATTAACATTTACAATAAAATTTAACAATCAAAACAAAGAACGACAAAATTAAAAGCTTCATTACATCAGTCGCCGTGTGGCGTGTCTGGGACTGTTCATGTGTTGCTGTGTTTGCGTGAGAAATGAAAACCGCTTACCGCATTTGGTCGATCTTATGCTCCTGTTTTAGATCCACAATGGTGCAAATTTAAATCGACAGTTATTTTCCACAATTAATCAACATTTTGAAATTCGGTTGCGTTTCATTTTGATACGTAACGGTAAATTCGTTTGTGGTGGGAGCGGGAAAAGTCTCGCGGTTTGCATTGAACGTCATTGTAAACAACGCAACGTCCCTTGAAAACACAACGTAGCTAAAGTCAAGGAAGACTTGTAACATGTAAACAATAAAGGCATAGAATAGAAAATGGACTTGTTATCGTGAAAACATGTTATCTATTGGATTATCTTACAAAGGTACAAAATAAAATAAATTTTAAAGCAAAAACATCAACACACGGGTTTTTTTGAAATGGCTGGAACAGCCGTATTTTGTTGAATATTTAAATAGAGGTGTGTTTCCAAAGCGTTTGAAGGACGTCATATTAGAATTCTTGTTAGATATCATTGATGGCATGTACAAGTAATGCTTGTTAGATATCATTGCTGGCATGTACAAGTAATGCTTGTTAGATATCATTGATGGCATGAGTAATGCTTGTTAGATATCATTGATGACATGAGTAATGCTTGTCAGATATCATTGCTGACATGAGTATTGCTTGTTTGATATCATTGATGGCATGAGTAATGCTTGTTAGATATCATTGATGGCATGAATAATGCTTGTTAGATATCATTGCTGGCAAGAATAATGCTTGTTAGATATCATTGATGGCATGTACAAGTAATGCTTGTTAGATATCATTGCTGGCATGTACAAGTAATGCTTGTTAGATATCATTGATGGCATGAGTAATGCTTGTTTGATATCATTGCTGGCATGAGTAATGCTTGTTAGATATCATTGCTGGCATGAGTAATGCTTGTTTGATATCATTGCTGGCATGAGTAATGCTTGTTAGATATCATTGATGGCATGAGTAATGCTTGTTTGATATCATTGCTGGCATGAGTAATGCTTGTTAGATATCATTGCTGGCATGTACAAGTAATGCTTGTTAGATATCATTGATGGCATGAGTAATGCTTGTTTGATATCATTGCTGGCATGAGTAATGCTTGTTAGATATCATTGATGGCATGAATAATGCTTGTTAGATATCATTGCTGGCAAGAATAATGCTTGTTAGATATCATTGATGGCATGTACAAGTAATGCTTGTTAGAGATCATTGCTGACATGAGTAATGCTTGTTTGATATCATTGCTGGCATGTACAAGTAATGCTTGTTAGAGATCATTGCTGACATGAGTAATGCTTGTTAGATATCATTGCTGGCATGTACAAGTAATGCTTGTTAGATATCATTGATGGCATGAATAATGCTTGTTAGATATCATTGCTGACATGAGTAATGCTTGTTTGATATCATTGCTGGCATAAGTAATGCTTGTTAGATATCATTACTGGTCTGAGTAATGCTTGTTAGATATCATTGCTGACATGAGTAATGCATGTTTGATATCATTGCTGGCATAGAAATGCTTGTTAGATATCATTGCTGACATGAGTAATGCTTGTTTGATATCATTGCTGGCATGAGTAATGCTTGTTAGATATCACTGATGCCATGAGTAATGCTTGTTAGATATCATTGCTGGCATGAGTAATGCTTGTTAGATATCACTGATGGCATGAGTAATACTTGTTAGATATCATTGCTGAAATGAGTAATGCTTGTTTGATATTATTGCTGGCATGAGTAATGCTTGTTAGATATCATTGCTGGCATGAGTAATGCTTGTTTGATATCACTGATGCCATGAGTAATGCTTGTTAGATATCATTGCTTGTTAGATATCACTGATGGCATGAGTAATACTTGTTAGATATCATTGCTGATATGAATAATGCTTGTTTGATATTATTGCTGACATGAGTAATGCTTGTTAGATATCATTGCTTGTTAGATATCACTGATGGCATGAGTAATACTTGTTAGATATCATTGCTGATATGAGTAATGCTTGTTTGATATTATTGCTGACATGAGTAATGCTTGTTAGATATCATTGCTGACATGAGTAATGCTTGTTAGATATCATTGCTGGCATGAGTAATGCTTGTTTGATATCACTGATGCCATGAGTAATGCTTGTTAGATATCATTGCTGGCATGAGTAATGCTTGTTAGATATCATTGCTGGCATGAGTAATGCTTGTTTGATATCATTGCTGGCATGAGTAATGCTTGTTAGATATCACTGATGCCATGAGTAATGCTTGTTAGATATCATTGCTGGCATGAGTAATGCTTGTTAGATATCACTGATGGCATGAGTAATACTTGTTAGATATCATTGCTGATATGAGTAATGCTTGTTTGATATTATTGCTGACATGAGTAATGCTTGTTAGATATCATTGCTGGCAAGAGTTATGCTTGTTAGATATCATTTCTAGCAAGAGTTATGCTTGTTAGATATCATTGCTGCCATGAGTAATGCTTGTTAGATATCATTGCTGGCATGAGTAATGCTTGTTAGATATCATTTCTAGCAAGAGTTATGCTTGTTAGATATCATTGCTGCCATGAGTAATACTTGTTAGATATCATTGCTGGCATGAGTAATGCTTGTTAGATATCACTGATGCCATGAGTAATGCTTGTTAGATATCATTGCTGGCATGAGTAATGCTTGTTAGATATCACTGATGGCATGAGTAATACTTGTTAGATATCATTGCTGATATGAGTAATGCTTGTTTGATATTATTGCTGACATGAGTAATGCTTGTTAGATATCATTGCTGACATGAGTAATGCTTGTTAGATATCATTGCTGGCATGAGTAATGAATATTAGATATCATTGCTGGCACGAGTAATGCTTGTTTGATATCATTGCTGGCATGAGTAATGCTTGTTAGATATCATTTCTGACGTGAGTAATGCTTGTTAGATATCATTGCTGACATGAGTAATGCTTGTTTGATATCATTGCTGACATGTACAAGTAATGCTTGTTAGATATCATTGCTGACATGAGTAATGCTTGTAAGATATCATTTCTGACGTGAGTAATGCTTGTTAGATCTCATTGCTGACATGAGTAATGCTTGTTTGATATCATTCCTGGCATGTACAAGTTATGCTTGTTAGATATCATTGCTGACATGAGTAATGCTTGTAAGATATCATTTCTGACGTGAGTAATGCTTGTTAGATATCATTGCTGACATGAGTAATGCTTGTTAGATATCATTGCTGACATGAGTAATGCTTGTTAGATATCATTTCTGACGTGAGTAATGCTTGTTAGATATCATTGCTGACATGAGTAATGCTTGTTAGATATAATTGCTGACATGAGTAATGCTTGTAAGATATCATTTCTGACGTGAGTAATGCTTGTTAGATATCATTGCTGACATGAGTAATGCTTGTTAGATATCATTGCTGGAATGAGTAATGAATATTAGATATCATTGCTGGCACGAGTAATGCTTGTTTGATATCATTGCTGGCATGAGTAATGCTTGTTAGATATCATTTCAGACGTGAGTAATGCTTGTTAGATATCATTGATGGCATGAATAATGCTTGTTAGATATCATTGCTGACATGAGTAATGCTTGTTTGATATCATTGCTGGCATAAGTAATGCTTGTTAGATATCATTACTGGTCTGAGTAATGCTTGTTAGATATCATTGCTGACATGAGTAATGCATGTTTGATATCATTGCTGGCATAGAAATGCTTGTTAGATATCAATGCTGACATGAGTAATGCTTGTTTGATATCCTTGCTGGCATGAGTAATGCTTGTTAGATATCACTGATGCCATGAGTAATGCTTGTTAGATATCATTGCTGGCATGAGTAATGCTTGTTAGATATCACTGATGACATGAGTAATACTTGTTAGATATCATTGCTGATATGAGTAATGCTTGTTTGATATTATTGCTGACATGAGTAATGCTTGTTAGATATCATTGCTTGTTAGATATCACTGATGGCATGAGTAATACTTGTTAGATATCATTGCTGATATGAGTAATGCTTGTTTGATATTATTGCTGACATGAGTAATGCTTGTTAGATATCATTGCTGGCACGAGTAATGCTTGTTAGATATCACTGATGCCATGAGTAATGCTTGTTAGATATCATTGCTGGCATGAGTAATGCTTGTTAGATATCACTGATGGCATGAGTAATACTTGTTAGATATCATTGCTGATATGAGTAATGCTTGTTTGATATTATTGCTGACATGAGTAATGCTTGTTAGATATCATTGCTGACATGAGTAATGCTTGTTAGATATCATTGCTGGCATGAGTAATGAATATTAGATATCATTGCTGGCACGAGTAATGCTTGTTTGATATCATTGCTGGCATGAGTAATGCTTGTTAGATATCATTTCTGACGTGAGTAATGCTTGTTAGATATCATTGCTGACATGAGTAATGCTTGTTTGATATCATTGCTGACATGTACAAGTAATGCTTGTTAGATATCATTGCTGACATGAGTAATGCTTGTAAGATATCATTTCTGACGTGAGTAATGCTTGTTAGATCTCATTGCTGACATGAGTAATGCTTGTTTGATATCATTCCTGGCATGTACAAGTTATGCTTGTTAGATATCATTGCTGACATGAGTAATGCTTGTAAGATATCATTTCTGACGTGAGTAATGCTTGTTAGATATCATTGCTGACATGAGTAATGCTTGTTAGATATCATTGCTGACATGAGTAATGCTTGTTAGATATCATTTCTGACGTGAGTAATGCTTGTTAGATATCATTGCTGACATGAGTAATGCTTGTTAGATATAATTGCTGACATGAGTAATGCTTGTAAGATATCATTTCTGACGTGAGTAATGCTTGTTAGATATCATTGCTGACATGAGTAATGCTTGTTAGATATCATTGCTGGAATGAGTAATGAATATTAGATATCATTGCTGGCACGAGTAATGCTTGTTTGATATCATTGCTGGCATGAGTAATGCTTGTTAGATATCATTTCTGACGTGAGTAATGCTTGTTAGATATCATTGCTGACATGAGTAATGCTTGTTTGATATCATTGCTGACATGTACAAGTAATGCTTGTTAGATATCATTGCTGACATGAGTAATGCTTGTAAGATATTATTTCTGACGTGAGTAATTCTTGTTAGATATCATTGCTGGCATGAGTTATGCTAGTTAGATATCATTGCTGATATGAGTAGTGCTTGTTAGATATTATTGCTGGCATGAGTAATGCTTATCAGATATCATAGCTGGCATGAGTAATGCTTGTTAGATATCATTGCTGGCATGAGTAATGCTTGTAAGATATCATTGCTGGCATGAGTAATGCTTATCAGATATCATAGCTGGCATGAGTAATGCTTGTTAGATATCATTGCTGGCATGAGTAATGCTTGTTAGATATCATTGCTGGCATGAGTAATGCTTGTTTGATATCATTGCTGGCATGAGTAGCTCTTTTAGGAGATCATTGCTGGCATGAGTAATGCTTGTTAGATATCATTGCTGTAATGCTTGTTAGATATCATTGCTGACATGAGTAATGCTTGTTTGATATCATTGCTGGCATGAGTAATGCTTGTTTGATATCATTGCTGGCATGTACAAGTTATGCTTGTTAGATATCATTGCTGGCATGAATAATGCTTGTTAGATATCATTGCTGGCATGAGTAATGCTTGTTAGATATCATTGATGACATGAGTAATGCTTGTTAGATATCATTGATGACATGAGTAATGCTTGTTAGATATCATTTCTGACATGAGTAATGCTTGTAAGATATCATTTCTGACATGAGTAATGCTTGTTAGATATCATTGCTGGCATGAGTAATGCTTGTTTGATATCATTGCTGGCATGAGTAATGCTTGTTTGATATCATTGCTGGCATGAGTAATGCTTGTTTGATATCATTGCTGGCATGTACAAGTTATGCTTGTTAGATATCATTCCTGGCATGAGTAATGCTTGTTAGTTATCATTGCTGGCATGAGTAATGCTTGTTAGATATCATTGCTGGCATGAGTAATGCTTATCAGATATCATAGCTGGCATGAGTAATGCTTGTTAGATATCATTGCTGGCATGAGTAATGCTTGTTTGATATCATTGCTGGCATGAGTAGCTCTTTTAGGAGATCATTGCTGGCATGAGTAATGCTTATCAGATATCATAGCTGGCATGAGTAATGCTTGTTAGATATCATTGCTGCCATGAGTAATGCTTGTTAGATATCATTGCTGGCATGAGTAATGCTTGTTAGATATCATTTCTAGCAAGAGTTATGCTTGTTAGATATCATTGCTGGCATGAGTAATGCTTGTTTGATATAATTGCTGGCATGTACAAGTTATGCTTGTTAGATATCATTGCTGGCATGAGTAGCTCTTTTAGGAGATCATTGCTGGCATGAGTAATGCTTGTTAGATATCATTGCTGTAATGCTTGTAAGATATCATTGCTGACATGAGTAATGCTTGTTAGATATCATTGCTGGCATTAGTTATGCTTGTTAGATATCATTGCTGACATGAGTAATGCTTGTTAGATATCATTGCTGTAATGCTTGTAAGATATCATTGCTGACATGAGTAATGCTTGTTAGATATCATTGCTGGCATGAGTTATGCTTGTTAGATATCATTGCTGGCATGAGTAATGCTTGTTAGATATCATTGCTGGCATGAGTAATTCTTGTTAGATATCATTGCTGGCATTAGTTATGCTTGTTAGATATCATTGCTGACATGAGTAATGCTTGTTTGATATCATTGCTGACATGAGTTATACTTGTTTGATATCATTGCTGTAATGCTTGTAAGATATCACTGCTGACATGAGTAATGCTTGTTAGATATCATTGCTGACATGAGTAATGCTTGTTAGATATCATTGCTGGCAAGAATAATGTTTGTTAGATATCATTGCTGGCATGAGTAATGCTTGTAAGATATGATTGCTGACATGAGTAATGCTTCTTAGATATCATTGTTGGCATGAGTAATGCTTGTTAGATATCATTGCTGACATGATTAATGCTTGTTAGATATCATTGCTGTAATGCTTGTAAGAGATCATTGCTGACATGAGTAATGCTTGTTAGATATCATTGCTGTAATGCTTGTAAGAGATCATTGCTGACATGAGTAATGCTTGTTAGATATCATTGCTGGCATGAGTTATGCTTGTTAGATATCTTTGCTGGCATGAGTAATGCTTGTTAGATATCATTGCTGGCATGAGTAATGCTTGTTAGATATCATAGCTGGCATGAGTAATGCTTGTTAGATATCATTGCTGGCATGAGTAATGCTTGTAAGACATCATTGCTGGCATGAGTAATGCTTATCAGATATCATAGCTGGCTTGAGTAATGCTTGTTAGATATCATTGCTGGCATGAGTAATGCTTGTTAGATATCATTGCTGGCATGAGTAGCTCTGTTAGGAGATCATTGCTGGCATGAGTAATGCTTGTTAGATATCATTGCTGGCATGAGTAATGCTTGTTAGATATCATTGCTGACATGAGTAATGCTTGTTAGATATCATTGCTGGCAAGAATAATGTTTGTTAGATATCATTGCTGGCAGGAGTAATGCTTGTAAGATATCATTGCTGTAATGCTTGTAAGAGATCATTGCTGTAATGCTTGTAAGATATCACTGCTGACATGAGTAATGCTTGTTAGATATCATTGCTGACATGAGTAATGCTTGTTAGATATCATTGCTGGCAAGAATAATGTTTGTTAGATATCATTGCTGGCAGGAGTAATGCTTGTAAGATATCATTGCTGTAATGCTTGTAAGAGATCATTGCTGACATGAGTACTGCTTGTTAGATATCATTGCTGTAATGCTTGTAAGAGATCATTGCTGACATGAGTAATGCTTGTTAGATATCATTGCTGGCATGAGTTATGCTTGTAAGATATCATTGCTGGCATGAGTAATGCTTGTTAGATATCATTGCTGACATGAGTAATGCTTGTTAGATATCATTGCTGTAATGCTTGTAAGAGATCATTGCTGACATGAGTAATGCTTGTTAGATATCATTGCTGTAATGATTGTAAGAGATCATTGCTGACATGAGTAATGCTTGTTAGATATCATTGCTGGCATGAGTTATGCTTGTTAGATATCATTGCTGGCATGAGTAATGCTTGTTAGATATTATTGCTGGCATGAGTAATGCTTGTTAGATATCATTGCTGGCATGAGTAATGCTTGTAAGATATCATTGCTGACATGAGTAATGCTTGTTAGATATCATTGCTGTAATGCTTGTAAGAGATCATTGCTGACATGAGTAATGCTTGTTAGATATCATTGTTGGCATGAGTTATGCTTGTTAGATATCATTGCTGGCATGAGTAATGCTTGTTACATATCATTGCTGTAATGCTTGTAAGATATCATTGCTGACATGAGTAATGCTTGTTAGATATCATTGCTGGCATGAGTTATGCTTGTTAGATATCATTGCTGGCATGAGTAATGCTTGTTAGATATCATTGCTGGCATGAGTAATGCTTGTTAGATATCATTGCTAGCATGAGTAATGTTTGTTAGATATCATTGCTGACAAGAATCATGCTTGTTAGATATCATTGATAGCATGAGTAATACTTGTTAGATATAATTCCTGGTATGAATAATGCTTGTTAGATATCATTGCTGACATGAATAATGCTTGTAATATATCATTTATGACACGAGTAATGCTTGTTAGATATTGTTGCTGGCAAGAATAATGCTTGTTAGATATCATTGTAGGCATGAGTAATTCTTGTACGATATCCTTGCTGACATGAGTAATGCTTGTTAGATATCATTTCTGGCAGAATAATGCTTGTTAGATATCATTGATGGCATGAGTAATTCTTGTAAGATATCTATGCTGGCATGAGTAATGCTTGTTAGATATCTTTGCTGGCAAGAATAATGCTTGTTAGATGTCATTTCTGGCATGTACAAGTAATGCTTGTTAGATATCATTGCTGACATGAGTAATGCTTGTAAGATATAATTGCTGGCAAGAATAATGCTTGTTAGATATCATTTCTGGCTAGTACAAGTAATTCTTGTTAGATATCATTGCTGGCATGAGTAATGCTTGTTAGATATCATTGATGGCATGAGAAATGCTTGTTAGAGATTATTGCTGACATAAGTAATGCTTGTAAGATATCATTGCTGGCTAGTACAAGTAATGCTTGTTTGATATCATTGCTGGCATGTACAAGTAATGCTTGTTAGATATCATTGATGGCATGAGTAATGCTTGTTTGATATCATTGCTGACATGAGTAATGCTTGTTAGATATCATTGATGGCATGAATAATGCTTGTTAGATATCATTGCTGGCATGTACAAGTAATGCTTGTTAGAGATCATTGCTGGCATGTACAAGTAATGCTTGTTAGATATCATTGATGGCATGAGTAATGCTTGTTAGATATCATTGATGGCATGAGTAATGCTTGTTAGATATCATTGCTGACATGAGTAGTGCTTGTTAGATATCATTGATGGCATGAGTAATGCTTGTTAGATATCATTGATGGCATGAGTAATGCTTGTTAGATATCATTGATGGCATGAGTAATGCTTGTTAGATATCATTGATGGCATGAGAAATGCTTGTTAGATATCATTGATGGCATGAGTAATGCTTGTTAGATATCATTGATGGCATGAGTAATGCTTGTTAGAGATCATTGATGGCATGAGTAATGCTTGTTAGAGATCATTGCTGGCATGAGTAATGCTTGTAGGATATCATTGCTGACATGAGTAATGCCTATTAGATATTATTGCTGACATGAGTAGTGTTTGTTAGATATCATTGCTGGCATGAGTAATGCTTGTTAGACATCATTGATGGCATGAGTAATGCTCGTTAGATATCATTTCTGACATGAGTAATGCTTGTTAGATATCATTGATGGCATGAGTAATGCTTGTTAGATATCATTGCTGGCATGAGTAATGCTTGTAAGATATCATTGCTGACATGAGTAATGCTTGTTAGATATCATTGCTGTAATGCTTGTAAGAGATCATTGCTGACATGAGTAATGCTTGTTAGATATCATTGCTGTAATGCTTGTAAGATATCATTGCTGACATGAGTAATGCTTGTTAGATATCATTGCTGGCATGAGTTATGCTTGTTAGATATCATTGCTGGCATGATTAATGCTTGTTAGATATCATTGCTGTAATGCTTGTAAGATATCATTGCTGACATGAGTAATGCTTGTTAGATATCATTGCTGGCATGAGTTATGCTTGTTAGATATCATTGCTGGCATGAGTAATGCTTGTTAGATATCATTGCTGGCATGAGTAATTCTTGTTATATATCATTGCTGGCATGAGTAATGCTTGTAAGATATCATTGCTAGCATGAGTAATGTTTGTTAGATATCATTGCTGACAAGAATCATGCTTGTTAGATATCATTGATAGCATGAGTAATACTTGTTAGATATCATTCCTGGTATGAATAATGCTTGTTAGATATCATTGCTGACATGAATAATGCTTGTAATATATCATTTCTGACACGAGTAATGCTTGTTAGATATCATTGCTGGCATGTACAAGTAATGCTTGTTAGATATCATTGTTGGCATGAGTAATTCTTGTACGATATCCTTGCTGACATGGGTAATGCTTGTTAGATATCATTTCTGGCAGAATAATGCTTGTTAGATATCATTGCTGGCATGAATAATGCTTGTTAGATGTCATTTCTGGCATGTACAAGTAATGCTTGTTAGATATCATTGCTGGCAAGAATAATGCTTGTTAGATATCATTTCTGGCTAGTACAAGTAATTCTTGTTAGATATCATTGCTGGCATGAGTAATGCTTGTTAGATATCATTGATGGCATGAGAAATGCTTGTTAGAGATTATTGCTGACATGAGTAATGCTTGTTTGATATCATTGCTGGCATGAGTAATGCTTGTTTGATATCATTGCTGGCATGTACAAGTAATGCTTGTTAGATATCATTGCTGGCATGTACAAGTAATGCTTGTTAGATATCATTGATGGCATGAGTAATGCTTGTTAGATATCATTGCTGACATGAGTAATGCTTGTTAGATATCATTGATGGCATGAATAATGCTTGTTAGATATCATTTCTGGCATGTACAAGTAATGCTTGTTAGAGATCATTGCTGGCATGAGTAATGCTTGTTAGATATCATTGATGGCATGAGTAATGCTTGTTAGATATCATTGATGGCATGAGTAATGCTTGTTAGATATCATTGCTGACATGAGTAATGCTTGTTAGATATAATTGATGGCATGAGTAATGCTTGTTAGATATCATTGATGACATGAGTAATGCTTGTTAGATATCATTGATGGCATGAGTAATGCTTGTTAGATATCATTGATGACATGAGTAATGCTTGTTAGATATCATTGATGGCATGAGTAATGCTTGTTAGATATCATTGATGGCATGAGTAATGCTTGTTAGATATCATTGATGGCATGAATAATGCTTGTTAGATATCATTGCTGGCATGAGTAATGCTTGTAAGATATCATTTCTGACATGAGTTATGCTTGTTAGATATCATTGCTGGCAAGAATAATGCTTGTTAGATATCATTGCTGGCAAGAATAATGCTTGTTAGATATCATTTCTGGCTAGTACAAGTAATGCCTGTTAGATATCATTGGTGGCATGTACAAGTAATGCTTGTTAGATATCATTGCTGGCATGAGTAATGCTTGTTAGAGATTATTGCTGACATGAGTAATGCTTGTTAGATATCATTGCTGACAAGAATAATGCTTGTTAGATATCAGTGCTGTCATGAGTAATACTTGTTAGATATGATTGCTGACATGAGTAATGCTTCTTTGATATCATTGCTGGCATGAGTAATGCTTGTTAGATATCATTGCTGGCATGAGTAATGCTTGTTAGATATCATTGATGGCATGAGTAATGCTTGTTAAATATCATTGCTGGCATGAATAATGCTTGTTAGATATCACTGATGGCATGAGTAATGCTTGTTAGAGATTATTGCTGACATGAGTAATGCTTGTTAGAGATTATTGCTGACATGAGTAATGCTTGTTTGATATCATTGCTGGCATAAATAATGCTTGTTAGATATCAGTGCTGTCATGAGTAATACTTGTTTTTGAAATTGGGTGAAAGTTTCAATGGGTTCTCCTCTAAAACTACATGCCCTGATGTATTGGGACTTTTTTTTAAGGATTGCTGTAATTAATAGATCATTTACAAAGTTTCCTCATCTTTTGCTGCTCATGATTCAAGCAAGGTTTATAAGGAAGCCTTTTTTTATTTTCTAACATTTAAACATTTGTTTCCTCTGTTAACAGTTATTGATGTATTGTAAGACCTTTACAAAGTAAAAGCCTCAATTTATGTTATTTTTGCTTCAAACATGACAGTGATAAGGATGTCTAATTTCTTTTTGGCTGACATTTGACAACTTTGCTCTGAACATACAAAGCTAAATAAATTGTAATTTTGTAGGAGTAATGCAATCCCACTTGAAATTTCCTCATTTCTTGCCAATAAAACTTTCAAAATTGTCAGGTGGGCAAAGAAATAGACTTGCAAATATGCAGACTGCTTGCAAATCTGATGCTCTTTGATGATTTCTCACATTGTAGAAAGGACACTCATTTTAGGGGAAACTCTTTGTTTTTTGCTGATAAAAAGCCAGGGTTTTAATAAGTACAGTCTTTTTAAGTACAGTAATTGTGCAGGGAGCCTCTAACTATATACTGCTCTTTTCATTGTGCATAATTGGTTAAAACATTTGATTTTTTGTTTTTAGCTCACCTGGACCAAAGGTAAATGTGAGCTTTTGTCATCAATGGGCCTCCATTGTCTGTCATCTGTCTGTTATTGACTTCTCCTCTGAAGCTACTTAGCCAAACTTTACATTATCATTCTAAGGATGCCTAGTTTCACATTGATAACCAGGGTGTAATTTTGTAGGAGTCTTTTTTCCTTCTGATTAATTACATTTATTGTCAAGGTTGTGGTTGTATATTTTAGATTAAAATCGATAGATATTTTATTTTTATTTTTTGAAATTATTATTATTTGTAAAAATTTTAATTTTACTCATGCGTGTTTTAGTTTCAGTACAAAATTTTTTTTAGCGTTTCTCTGCTAGTTACGTTTTATTGTTTCATTAATATTGTTGGGCAATTTATTGTTGCATGTAGTGTAAATTCCTTGTGATGATGTGTTTTTATTATTGAATATTGTGATATATTTATAGATAATGTTCCTCATGTGATATTGTAAAGCGCCTGGAGTAATATTTTAGTACTGGCACTATATAAGAATTGTCTATAATAATAATAATAATAATAATAATAGTAATGAAATATGGACAAAGAAGGTGGATGTCACTAAAAATAGAACATAGGGGTCAACACACATCATAAAAGCTTAAGAAAAAACTGTTACCTCAGCTTGATCAGCACATTAGCTGTAAAAATTTTGACATTAATCCCAAGTGGTATAATGACTTGCTTGTAGGAATCGTTGCTCTTAAATGGCGATTTTTGGCAAAAATTTTCATTTTTTACAATATAACTTGAAAACTATAGAAGCCAGATTGACATTGTATTTTGCTAAAGGATCAGCAAGAGAAAGGCTACAAATCACATACTAGTTGGTCCAAAATTTGCTGGATATAAGAGTTATTGCCCTTAATGACAATTTTGAATGCAATTTTCACATTTTACCCAGTAACCTAAAGATAAAAACAGCTATATATATTTAGTGGAACTGTAAACTGCAAAAATGATCAGCAAAGCATGTCCTACACATCCCTCACTTATTCCAAAATTGTTAATTGACTCTCAATAGGAGTTATTGCCCTTAAATGATATTTCAGACAAAATTATGTTTTTATGTTATAAATTAAAATCTACAATGCCTAGAATAAAACTGTAAATTACTAAAATAGCCCAAAGAAGGGCCTACAAATCATTAAATTTTTTTAAAAATGTCTGATGACTCCTTACAGGATTTTTTATATTTCCCTTTAATAAAAGTTTTAGTTTTTGGGATGCTTGTTACTGAAAGCTGTAACAGCCAGAGTGAAACAAATGTAAAGATAGCTTGTAGTAATTTGTTTTCCAAGCGAGCAGTTACAGGCTAATAGGAGTCTACAGACTGTTTAAAACATATGACACAAACATTTTTGAGAATTAACATACACAATTTTTAAGAATACAGATATTTGCTTTAAATTATTGTCTTCTATATAGCTAAATTATGTTAACTTTATTCTACAAGTATATATACTTATGTGATTTTATAGAGGTGTATATGTTATAATTATATCACAGTCTTGTTACAAACTTTTGAATGTGAAGCATGAGAAAGTGTATTGGTCTAATGAGGAAGGGGGTGCCATAATTACTTGTAACAGGAATTAAGCCCTAAATCCTGCCAGTTAATAATTGATGATAAACAAGGAGGCTGTGTTAATTATGGTGTAATTGATATTTAATCAAATTAAAAGCTGAAATTGTAAGCTCATTTTGCAGTGAAAATGAAAATAAAATTTGACATTATACAGTCAGAGTTTTTCTGTGCTTTATTGGTTCAAATTATAGTTGGTTATTACATGGCCGTTTTCCCTTGTGTTTAACAGGCACAACTGACAATTCATACACTATTATCTAAGTGTTTTAATTTGCAGCATACGTCTAAACGTACATGTCTCTTATTTATTCATACAAAAGACCAAAGGATTAATGTTACGGATGTTATAAAATTGATAACTTTCATGTTTGAAGTTTCATCCCACATTCTGATAGTGCTTTTATTTGGCTTTATTCACATTTAGATATTTTTCAGATTTCTTTTGTTGTCGTGGTTACTACCTTTGAAATACAGTGTCCACATTCATCACATTGGAAGAAGCGATCAACACAAGAATGTGTATTAGTATCCAGTTATTTGTGCTTGTTTAACCCTTTAAAATCAAGTTACGATGAAAAGTGTGGTTCAGAAGATATAGCCAGGAAAGGTATTCTAAGTTGAATAATGTATTTCTTTATATGAATGCAATTGTCTATTTTGAATAGTCTACTTATATATCATATACTACTTACCTATTTATATATATTGTATACTACTAACTATGATCAGCTTTTGCTCCTACATGATATTCTTTTCGAAATCATGTAAAATATATTGGCTTCCATTATAACCACTGTTACTATTGGGAAATTTTTGACAGAAACAAAATATTTTAGATGAATAGACTCATTTTAAACTAATATTAGTTACATATCTTCTGAAACTGCCGGGCTTGATAAACCTAAACATGATCCTCGGTCAGATTTTAACTAGCTATTAATAATAATTATTAATTAGGTTTTTCTCATCTGACACCAGAAGTCAGGGTTTCTGTATAGGCATGTATATACAAAAATCCTTACGACATTTGCAGACTTGTGATTGGCTACATTATGTCTGCATGTAGATAATCCAAACGTGCATGAAACTAAAGACTTGTTTAAACCAAATATAAAATAAATGTTACTCCATGATGACCAAGAATGTTACACATTGGATCTAAAATAAATGTTACTCCATGACTATCGCCAATGTTACACATTGGACCTAAAATAAATGCTGCTCTATGACGATCACCAATGTTACACATTGGATCTAAGATAAATGTTACTTCATGACGATCACCAATGTTACACATTGGATCTCAAATAAATGTTACTCCATGACGATCATCAATGTTACACATTGGACCTAAAATAAATGCTGCTCTATGACGATCACCAATGTTACACACTGGATCTAAAATAAATCTTACTACATGACTATATATCACCAAGGTTACACATTGGATCTAAAATATATGTTACTCCATGACGATCACCAATGTTACACATTGGATTTAAAATAAATGTTACTCTATGACGATCACCAATGTTACAAATTGGATCTAAAATATATGTTACTCCATGACGATCACCAATGTTACACATTGGATCTAAAATAAATCTTACTCCATGACTATATATCACCAAGGTTACACATTGGATCTAAAATATATGTTACTCCATGACGATCACCAATGTTACACATTGGATTTAAAATAAATGTTACTCTATGACGATCACCAATGTTACACATTGGATCTAAACTAAATGTTACTCCATGACGACCACCAATGTTACACATTGGATCTCAAATAAATGTTACTCCATGATGATCACCAATGTTACACATTGGATCTAAAATAAATGTTACTCCATGACGATCACCAATGTTACACATTGGATCTAAAATAAATCTTACTCCATGACGACCACCAATGTTACACATTGGATCTCAAATAAATGTTACTCCATGATGATCACCAATGTTACACATTGGATCTAAAATAAATGTTACTCCATGACGATCACCAATGTTATACATTGGATCTAAACTAAATGTTACTCCATGACGATCATCAATGTTACACATTGGACCTAAAATAAATGCTGCTCTATGACGATCACCAATGTTACACATTGGATCTAAACTAAATGTTACTCCATGACGATCATCAATGTCAGTCTAGATGATCATGTACTAGACTTGACAGTCAATCTAGATGATCACGTACTAGACTTGACTGTCAATCTAGATGATCATGTACTAGACTTGATGGTCAATCTAGATGATCACGTACTAGACTTGATGATCAATCTAGATGATCACGTACTAGACTTGACGGTCAATCTAGATGATCACGTACTAGACTTGACAGTCAATCTAGATGATCACGTACTAGACTTGACAGTCAATCTAGATGATCACGTACTAGATTTGATGGTCAATCTAGATGGTCACGTACTAGATTTGATGGTCAATTTAGATGATCACGTACTAGATTTGATGGTCAATCTAGGTGATCACGTACTAGATTTGACGGTCAATCAAGATGATCTATACAGTTCATTAAGTATATTGAAAGATGACAAGAGACTATGTTAGGGAATAACTTAAAAGTTTGTAGATTATGCCATGGAAAACAAATGATTTCTTGTAGAGTTTTTGGCTTTAGTAGATTATTGAATGGAGTAGACTTTAGTTGCTTTTTTATTAATTTTAATTAGTTTGTAAGAAATGTATTGATATAAATGTTATTGCTTTGGTTATCCTAAATGCCAGTGGGTTTTTCTAAATACCACTGAATGGGTAATTCATAGCAAAATGCCAACGCCAAAATTATTCAAATGAGTATCTATTCTCAAATTAATTAGGAAAGGAGTTACTGCAAACATAATTTAAGGTTTTCTTTCAGAAAAAAATGATACTTCTGGCAGTTTTCAATCATGATTACATGCTACTGGTAGCCTGTGATTGATATTGGTACATGTCAGAAAAGTTGGATAACCTGCACCATGCTTCAGTATCAAGGGACCTATGCAGGAAATTAACACAAACAGCTTTTATTGATAATCAGCTATTTTAAGTTACTAGTAAAGTCACATTTCTCATAGTTCTAGTCAGAAGTGGTCGAGGCTGCACAGAAGTTTAAAATTTCTGATAAATATATGACTATAAATTATATGTTCGTAAATATAAACTGTCCCTGTATATGTTATCAACTACATGTACACGATAACATTATTCATTACTTATACTGGAAAGCCTATTTAACTATTTAATTGAAAGAGATTTACAGTATAGTGAAAAAGTTATACCCACATAAAGTTTTGTTTTTATATAAAACCAGGTTCCATGTATATATTAACACCAAACCTGCATCAAACAGAATGTTTACCAGACAGTTACCAGCCATTTACATTCACAACAAATGGAAATAGTGAATGTATCTTTGCCAAGTCTAACTGTAATGATGATGGGCAAGTAAAGGCCAGTGAAGGAAGTACAGTCTTGGACAGAACATGTAAATGTGACTACACCAGAGGATACAGCTACATAACACGTCCTAGAAACATATGTTCCTGTGTTCCATCAGAAGAAGACTGTACCTGTTATTTCAGTCCATGTAATGATAATACAGTGACGGTTTCAGGTAACAATTTTTTACACTATTACTGTTTTTTCTATTTATAGGAGCAGCTGGAATACAGGTCTTGATAAGTTAATTACTGCCTGCACTTGCATATTTCATTGCCATAGTTATATGTAAATGACCAGAATTGTCAATCAAATCCATTTAAGAGTAATAAACCTGAAGTGACTTTTTGTGAATTTTGGCATCTATTCACTATTCAAATAGAATTATTGTGTGTTAACTTGTTGTAAAATGTTTTATGTCCTGAATACAGCTGAAATACTGTTTGCTGGGCATAAAACAAACATCCAATTAATCATTTGAAGTGATTTGTGTTGAATTAAAAAAGTATCAATGAATTATGCTGAAAAATAATTATTGCAGTTAACTTTAGAGGCATTTCTAATAACACATTAAACAATGTAATTATTGAACTCAAAAGTATCTCAACTGAAGCAAAGGGAAAATAATATCAAATACTTTTAATTCTGATATATTACATATGCATATATTACCCTATCATACAGTAAATATCATGATGGACCAATATTACACACACCCAAAATAAAACAAGTCTTCTGAAATAAAACTACCAAAATATCCCAGTTTTTTTTTATCAACTCCTACATATTTCAGTCTAAAGCCTGTATGCTTGGAAGAGCGATACTGCATATATACTTGACATATGATCCACCTGTTATGGAAGCATTATTTCGGCATGAGACACTGCCAGATAGGTTGAGACGATCTTAATTAAAATAATTTCTCTTACGTCTTTCAAATTAATGTTTGTTGCCACCATGATACGATTCACCTGGGCACTTTACCAGATATGGATAGTTGTGGGCGTACTATTTCCCAACCCGTTGGAAGCATTCAAAGACATCTTTTTTCACAAATCCCATTTGCTACACTAACTATAATATTTGTTCGTTCTGTTTTATATCTCTTCATAAATCAGCTTCATAATTTCCATGAATTACTTCGTTTTATCATTCTTGCCTGTGTGAATCTCAAATGAACTCCATTGTAAATCTTTGCTAATTTTCATAACACTAAAACATTTCACAGTAAGAATTCCAAATATGGAATTCCACTTTCATACAACACACCTTCCCAAGATGCAACACTCATTCGGGGTTCTCAAATTTTTAGTTAGTTAACAAAACTAAACACATACAGGAATGTCAATTGAGACATAAAGTATAGCGAGTAATTGAAAAGGTGATAAATATCCATGTGTATCATAAATGCTTGATCTTAAACATAAAAGTGACAGGTAATACTGTCGAATGTGATCAAGGATGTACATGGTTTATTAAATATGCAACTGTTTTTGACATGAAAGTGCTGGATGTGTCACTCTTCCGCTCTGCTACATCACAGTTCATGGGACCGAATTTGAACCCTTGTCACAAAAAGGGCGAGGGCACATCAGTTATTCATTCTAGTTTCAATTTTGTGGAATCGATCACTGTTACAGCATTCCAACTTGTAAGAATGACTTGTATATATCGTATGTAATTTTTTTTTTAATTTTAATGACCAGTGAATCTATTTCAGATTACACATGCAAAGCAAAAAACCAGTTACATTCTTCAGCCTGTCCAGCCATTAGGTAAGATATATATACGATTGTCTTGGCAAATCTTAAATGTGTTTGCATTACTGAGGGCCCATGATATATTCTTTACAATTTAAGTTGTTCGTTGAAGGGTATGCAGGACACCATCTTCAATTTTTTGGGAAAATCTCATAATAGATATCACATATAGTACAATTGATAATAGTTTCTTTCATAAAAAACTCTTTCTTTCCTTAAAACTGAAAGTAATTAATTTAAAGTCATATACCTATAGTATCACTACAATATATTAATAGTCAAAATTAAAGTTTTCACATAAATGTCAGTTATAGACAAAAGTTTTTTAACAAGGGAGATAATTTTGACCAAAAAATACCAATTTTAATACATTTTGACCAGCTATATGCCAATATACAACAATTTAACTCGGGGACTCATATTTTAATTTCCATTACTAAATTGATATGATTGTATAATTGCTTGACATTATTTCAAAAATGCAGATAATGTCAATCTTTTATTTGTGCTTTTTATTCTCTTCTTTTTACAAGCATACAAAATTTAAAAATCCAGAGAAAATTAGCTCTGAAACCCCTATTTTTTTATACCCCCTGCTCAATAGTGGTCATCATGTCAGTCCGTTCTTCCGTCTGTCCCTCAGTGTGTCCGTCCACATGATTATTAAAAAAATTTGCATCCGATTTGAATGAAGCTTTAGGATATCAGGTTGGTAAGAAGCCTATTTATTTTGGGGAAATCCGTCAATTTTCAAGGTTGCAGTCCACAAAAAGCGTTTTTTACAAAAATGTTGTTTCCGAACAATTATTAAAAAATTTGGCATCCGATTTGAATGAAACTATGTGATATTGTTATATATCAGGTTGGTAAGAAGCCTATCAAATTTAGAGGGAAATCCATCAAATTTCAAAGTCACAGTCTACGAAAAAACATTAGAAATTTTACAAAAGTGGCGGCATCAGTAATCACTAGACAGACTTTGTCTAGTCTAATACCTGAAAAATATATGTTGAAAAAAAAGCAGAATAAATAACTGGAGCTTTCAACGAAATCCATTCAGTGTGCTGTGAAATGACTTTACAAATTTTGTTTAATGATTTTATTCTTAATAACTTCAATGTTTAGAATGTGTGGAATATTTGTTGGTCAAAATTTAGTGAACAAAACTATTTTTAAAAATTGAAATAAACTACCATAATAATAATTATAATAGTATAATAATAATAATATAATAATTAGATTGTACTACTATGCATTTAATAGTTACATTAACTAAAAAACTGTTTGCCACAAAATTGATTGTTGTCAACAGCAACACACTGAATGATCATTCTTATAAATGCTTTTTTTTGTGCAGATATGCCTTCTAACAAACATAATTTAGTATATTTATTAGCAACTTCACTATGGAATTGTTTCAGGAATTTTTTTCCAGACTCAAGTACTTATACTAAAAGTCACAACCCCATACATTGCCCTGTTGTGCTTGCATTTTTTTGTTCTATATTGTATTATTTTATTACAAAAATCCAGGAGACAAAATTTATTGACGATTATCAGTCTACATTTAATACTATCCTAAATTGTTTACATGTCATCAATTGCCTTTGACTTTTGCTAAGGGAATTTTTCATTGTAAGTCAGCCATTTTTTTTTTCTAATGGGATTTAATACCGTTTACAAATGTTCAACTGCTTTTTTTGACTTACAATGGTATTTATACAAAATGCTAGACTTTCCTGTGTTAACTGCATGTGACAAAGCCTGAAAGGTTTAAAACAGACAGAATAGACTGCACCTATGTTACACTTCCATTCTAATTTAGGTCAAAAGTTAAAATCACCCCCTTTCAAAATGAAAAAAAACCCATTGCATTTAAAAACGGTGTCTAAATTTGGAAAATAATTGTTGATTTCAATTTGAACATTTTGGATCAACAAAAGGAGCATAAGGTAGACTATACGCATTAAGCAGTTTCATTTTTCACTCAAAAATCCTCTGCCAGTTCAGTAAGCTGACTTTTAATATAGTTATTTTTAATTAATTACAAAAAAGTCCATTATCTGTAAAATTTGCTGAAAATTTCTTTTTCATTACTAGGACTCAGTTTATAACTGAGAAGGTTTCTATTTCTCCACTCACAGACTTATGCGCAGCAAATCCCTAGGTAACAGATAGAGGAAACGTTACATTTGGGGGGATCAGGGCCCTGCAGTTTCTTAAAGCAGAGTTTTAACTGATATTAAATGTACCATTTTGTGATGACAATTTTTTGTCTTCAAGGGTAAAGACTTATATGGAGTTATGGGACTTTGCTCATTAAAATAGAAGCATTTAATTTTCCCCTCTAATTCATTTATTTTCTTGAAATTCTGGGGACTTTTTTATTTAGATAGCTGTGAGCTTCCTTTCAGTTTTTGCAAATTCTGATTTGTAGTTATATAGGGTTATGGGAGTTCATTCATAAAAAAATAGGTACTATTTTGTTTACAGACTCTTAAAGATGTGATTGGTTATGTCTAATCAGTGCAGATAAAAGTATATATTCATGATCTTATCTTCAGAAGGCATATCATGCATGCCTGGCACAGCTATTTAATGTCATATGTAGTGCAGGTGCAAGATGATGGCCTTATGAAAAACTATTGTTTTTATAGGTTCCTTCTATCATGTTACTATAACCTTGATGTCTTGCAGACTAACATAATTGATAGTAAACTAAAAAGTAAATATGTTATATGTGTTGCAGCCCTTTACCAGATTCGAATAACAGCAAAGAAAGCACACCAGATGTATTTGGAAATGACATTTCTAAAACAAGTAAGATTATTTTAGATAAAACTATGGAAAATCATGAATTGTATTTCACTAATATCTTGCTGTTCAAAATCAGTTGAAGTTTTAAATTCTGCCATGTTGAACTCGTCAAACAAGTGCTTTGTATTCCTTGGGCTCATATACCAATTTGTTGAAATCTCAGAAGTTGAAAAAAATTAAGTACCTATACTGGTACTTTAAGTCTATATATTTTGCATTCTATTAGTCAGTTCATACCATACTTTATTACCAAATTTGTTAGACATAGGACCCCAGGAAAAAAGCTTCTTCTTTGACAGCTGTAGATTAACTATTTTTCAATAAGAGTTTGGTTCTTGGTTTGAGGATCAGTGTATTGATTGAACATATGGTTTGAGGGATCATCCATAATCAGTTAGGTCCACAATTGTTTAGATTCTGTGACAATGTTTGATATCGATAAACAAAGAGGTCATATTACTTGTAATGGAGCAATCCAGCAGTGATTCGCATGCCTGAGTTTTACACATATTACTCAATTCTAATTGGTATAAAACTTTATTAATATGAATTGTTATATCATTACTCCATTTTTAAAATTTGTGTTACATATACTTTTCTGCGAATTCTACTTAAAATCAAGTTAACCAGTTGAAGCAAAAGTTATCAGCAATATTCATTGAATGGTCCTCCATCACTAAAGATTGTATTTCATCGACTTAATTGGACATGGGCCTTGTAGGAAGGATTTTCAAATGTCTTTTTTCAGAAACTGCAAAGCTTATTAAAGATGTATTGTATGTGAACTTTTAAACGTTTTTGATCGGATACCCAACATGGCTGTTGTTGAAGAAATTAATTTGATTTGATAGGAAATATGTCGAAAACAATTTGACACCTGTTGAAACTAAGCAGCAATATTCTTTGACTGGCTCTCTACTAAAAGTTGAGGTTGTTTACACTAGTTGAAAAAGTGGAAACATTGTGAAAGTCCATCATTATTGCAGCAGCGGTGTTATATACAAGTAATTATTACATGGCTTTTCATTGATGTAACTGGCATACCATTTATTATTACAAAACTAAAGAAAAGAACTCATGGTAGATTAAACAATCTTAATGTAAAATTTAAACCACAAGATTCAGAATATGGATAATGAAAAAAATGTCTCTTGGTTCTCTGGGTAAATTAAAATTGAACAAGGGTCAAGTTTGTTATAACTCTTATTGTATATTGTTAATTAGTGTAAAGTGCATATTAAATTCTCAATAAAATAAGGATCTATTAAACAGCATAAATACAGAAAACAAAACAAAGCCATTACATAAAACCAGAGTGACACTACAATGTTTTACTTCTGGTAATACATATATATTTACAATTACAATTTTTAAAATGTCTACGAAGTTGTGAACAATAAGCGAAGCATGTATTATGATGTTGGCATCAAAATTAACATATTTTTGCACTTGTCTGGTCAGAACTGAAAGAAAGCATATAGACATGGTTTACGCAGAATTATCAAGGGAAAAAAATCCGCATTCTTATATTGTATTATTGAATTGTATTATTTCCGAGAGCAGGAAAAGAGCATAGCTGTAGTAATATGGGCCTGAGACAAAAGGGTATTTTACTCAATACTCAACTGGTCAATACAAGTTTCATTGATTGGGTGTTTTCATATTGGAATAGAATTGTGTTCTCTGAAAAACAAATTGGTTGTTGGCATCTGTATTAGATCTTGGTATTGCCTCTAGCCAATATAGCTTTTGTCAACCAAATACAACTTTTTATTGGACATAAAACAGGTCCAACATGACCACAACCACACAATAATATGACTTTTATCAATTGTATTTTTATTGTATTTGAATTATAATAATTCATTCTGTTTTGCATTTCTTATACCCACGAGAACCCTTGTTTGAAATATTAATTCAATTTCTGTATTTTAGGTATGTCAGCAGTGATGGTTTTACTTCTTATTGTTGCCTTAGCAGTCCTGTGTATAGGTATGTTTCTTAGTAATTTGATAAAAGAATTTAGGTGATCATACAAGACTGACCAATGCATTGTTGTTTTGATCTAACTTCAAAGTAATGTAATAGTATTGTATTAATTTAGCAAAACTGTAAGAAAGCTTTATATCTCTAGTTAATTTCTTGTTAATATTATTTGGACCATATTTTGTCTGTAATATCCAATATCCTTTTGTAGAGACCAAGCGGCCAAATGTTCAAAACTTTACAGTATTGTTTTGTATAATGTGTAGAGAAGTACTGTGATGTTTAGGACTTAACAATATGGCCACTTTTGCCATGCAATTGGCAAAAAGTTCCATCAAACAATACGTTTCAAACTTGAAATTGTCAAAGATTCTTTGAACAAACTTAAAAAAAAACTTAACAAGTTTTATGGACTTGACTCCAAAGGAACAATTCATATTTTGTATTTTAAAATGGGAGACTAATGGGTTCATTTATAGGGTACAAAGATTGGTTTGGTCAATATAAGAAATATTTGACAGTGAGATTTATTTTTAAGATTGACAAATTTATAGCTACTGAATAGATTTTCTGAGAACTGCATAGGAATAATGCTAACATCGGTTGATCCTGTAATTCTGATATTGCCATGGAAAAAGAAAGTGGTGACCAAACGTCATGAAACTTTAACGAAAGGAAGAGATATAAATTAATATTTATTGGATTTCGTACTTTTAAAAATGACTATAGTTGCCAAAAAAGCTTAGCTGACATTAAACTCAAGTTAGAACTTCGCCATTTCACAGGAAGGTTGTCATTCATGAGTAGATGTGTCCCAAAGTTTTGATCGTTCACATATCCACCATTTGTATGTACACAAATGAAATACAGCTTGCTTCATGTTTAATGATATTTCACAGAAAGGATCGTGATGTGTTCCAAAGTTCTAGAAGTTTAAGAAAATCACTGTTTCCATGATATCAAAGAAATTAAAATTTTGCAGTTTTTTATATGCAGCAATCCTTGAAACTTTATAAATATATAAATAAGTTCCAACCATCCACATTTTTTTTCTTTAGCTCTCAAGTTAACATTTTCTGAACAAAGTTTTATGAAATTAAAATCAAATGTTAATATATTAACAATATCTGGGATATGTTTAAAAATCAGTACCAGTCAATGATTTTCATGGGAATTATTAACCTCAGAATAAAAGCTTTATTTTATTTAAGTTAAATGAAATTACCTATTTAACACAATTTTTATAAGTTAAAAAATCAGAATGGATCTTGTCTGGTAGTTCAGCCCTAGAAACTGTCAATCATATGGGTTATTGCATTGCCTACTTGTCTTGAAATTTATGTTTAGTACCTTTGATCAGTTCCACCAAAGATACAGTGTTTACTTTGGTGGGGGATATTTGATATCTGTTCTTAATATTGTGCTATAGGTCCAAAAGGGTGTTGAGATGATATTTGTTTATTCAAGAAGAGTAAAATTCCTCACCATTTAAATAAGAATGTGAATAATTTTTGTGTTTAAATGTGTTTTGGTGCTTAGAAATTTCAGAATAGCCACTGTTGCCATGGAAACCACAAAAATGACCCAAAAAATAAAATCGAATTGTCCAAAGTTTGTAAAACTGCAGAAATGTATTTGTTATGTGCAGATATTCAATACGTTTGTGGAGACATTTGTTATTGGTGCTTAGAAATTTTAAGAGGCTGCTGTTTCTATTGAAACCAATAAATATTTAAATTATGCTAAACGTTCGGGCAAATGTTCATGTATGTTTTAACCTTGTTCAATGCCATGGAAGCTAAAACTGGGAGATTTTTGGTAGGCTTGTATCAGTTTACAGTAGCTCGTTTTTGACAGTTTAATTCAAATTTGAACAGTCTTGTGATAATGTTCAAGTCACTAGACTAAAAGAGTGTTTATTTGTATCACATGCCAATAGACACCCAGAAAAATGTATTGGTCACAGAATCACATTGCCGGTTTGTCAATAAAGAATACCAGTATCTTAATATAGACAAATTCCTTACCATGTATCAAATCTCCATTTTTACCGATCTCCTGCATAACCGGACATCGCTCTCACTAGTTTCTTTGCATCACCACATGATAAATAATAGATGACTAAGCACCTTAACCATTCAGACACCGAGACCCCTACACAGTGAATTGACAAATCTTAAGTAATTGCAATCGTTACAATATTGCATGACTCTCTTGGTATCTACCTGAAAACATTGTATTAACGTGTGATTGTTTCTATGTGTTCAAAATTTATGAAGTGAAAATATAATAAACAAAATTCATTACACTATACTTGTATAGGTGGTACAGAAAATCAGAGGTATGGAAATGATTTTATCCAACAAATTTGGTTCTTTTGCTTTTTATAATAATTTACCATCCATTACTTTAGCTGCACATGAAAAAAGGATTAACAAATAACGAATATGTTATGTAAATCTCATAAGTGAAAAGTTCTAAAATAGTTATTCAGGTCAAAGGCAGCTTAGATAATGTAAAATTCTTATGATATACATGTATATTCCTTGGACTCGACATCTTAAGATGGGGTAATGTTACATTATATAATATGTCTTACATCTGAATACAATATATGTATGTGGGGTATAAACTTCTTTTCGTAACCTTTTTCTTCCTGTCGCATGATATTTTGTGCCTACTTTAACGTTACTTCAGTATTGTCGACCTTCAACAGATGCAATCCTTAGAAGATAACGTTTGATTCAAGTTCAAATTAAATTTAAAAAACCTATTTTTATTGTGCAGACTCGTTTCATGTCAGGTTTAAAGTCATTATTACATGCTTTTGTTTCTTTTCTTTGGTTGTTTGTTTGATTAGTTATTTTGTTTGGTTTGTTGTATTAGTACTTTTTAAATAAGAACCAATAGAATGTTCATGTAAATATTACATGTAGAACTGTATAATGTAATTAATCATATATTTTATTTTTGTATGTCCTTGACCTATCTGTTACGAAATATTCCTTGGTATCTTCGATTTTTTTTCTTGCACTAATGAATGCATTTAGTTTCTCGTTGATTTTCTTATATAGAATAATGACTCATTTTTCATTTTTCGTCTTTTCATCTGTTCCAATGAAAACGATTGCAGTTTAAGGATGCAAAATAAGGTATAATACGATACAAAAGTAATTTGAATGCCAAAATATGTGTTAAAACCTAGCACTTTTGTGTGTGAACTGTTTTGACATTTATGGTTTTGAAGAAGGAATTGAAACTGCATTCTCCTCTATAAGACGATATTTTTTATACATCTTGTTTGCAATGCAGGCTTTTTAAAGTATCTGATTAATTAATTTTTATCTTAGTTTTAGTTATGTATCAAGTGTTTTGGATTATAGGTAAGATTAAATTGTTAGTATTAACGTTATACATAATAACACAAAGTCATCCTTATAAAGACGTAATAAATTCTATCAACATTATTAATTTCAAAATACATGGCATATTTAATCATGTTAGTAATTGTTTGCATATGTATTTTAGTGCCTATATCTACATATCTACGTATCATAATGTGTTTCTAGTGGTTAGGGTTAACATAGAAGTTGATATTTTGAGCCCAACCTTTGACAGGTTGTGCTCGACTCTAACATTAGATGACAAGTAAAAAAAAATTTAAAAAAAACATCAGGTGACTTTACCTGTTGAAGATCTAGGGTTTTCACTGGGTTTGGTATTTTGGTTTTCTTTCCACATACAACACCCAAACAAACAATGCATTCCATTATACACTACCATATATCACTTCTTTTGTGAAAAAAAGATACTTTGTAATTTTTTTAAGCTGGAAAATAAAGTATTATTTCACCAAAAGTAAATAACACATATTTAAAATGACTAGTTAAATTTTAACAAAGCTTTGTATGGTTCTAAATGTAAAATCTACCTAAATTTTATCTTTAAGCCCCGCTCACAAAAAATTGTCACTATTACTAAAAATGATATGTATCCTCTATAAACTGGCCAACGTGACAGTCGAGGAAATGAAATTTAGGGACAGCTTATGCATTGTTAGTGATAAACTATAAATGATATGTGTACCAAAGATAGAATATGATGTTTGATCAGCACCTATCTGTAAGCAAATATTTGTTTCTAAATGTACCTCCCTGCCCCCCTCCCCCCAAAGAAAAGGAAAATATTCTAAACTGATTTATAAGTTTGAAACTAGAATTAACAAATATTGTAGTTATTTTGTGTAAAACTAATGTTTTAAATACAGCATTAGGCAAAAATACTTAAGAACAGAATTTAAATATCCAAATAGATAGCTATGTAAACCAAGATCCCATGGACTGCATATTTGAATTGGTTATCATGTATTTCGGAATAGTTATAAAATAAATAAAGGTACAAAATCTAAAGATCTATAGACATCATGTTATTTAGCCATACATAATAAAATATTGTTGACATCACATATCATGTACAATTCCCCGATTTCACTCTCACTGACTGACTGACTGGCCTTTTGTCCCCACATATTAACCTTACATAGTATACTCTAAAATACCAACAGAGCTACAGGTAACACAACTAGTGATCATGGTTATGAAATTTCCCCTGTTCTCATAACTTTGGTAAAGATCATTCCCATTACAATCTCTCCGTCTTACAAAGAGTCATTAAGTGTGTCTTCCAGTTTAATGTTAGAGGACATCTCGCACTGTAAGCCACAACTCTATAAACAACTTCTAATGCAGCTAGTATTAATGAACCTCGTATTGTTCCTTCAGTCAAAACATGGGGTACAGCATTCCTGTTACCAATTCATGATATAATAAGACGCCATTACAAGTGTAAAATTGCTCAAAGTGAAAAAAACACCAAAAATGAAAAATACATTTTGCAATTATGAACAGTATGGCATCATTAAATACTGCTAGGAATATACTTTCCTTGGTTTTTTGTGACGACTTTAATGTACATTATTTGTACTTGTATAACTTTATCATTTAACCCAAAGTACTTCCACACAGTGAATTTGTATTAACTTGGATGGAATACACGTTAGGTTTTGATGATATTTCTATTATTACATTTTTTCTACCTTGTTCTGTCAAGCTAACATTTGGATGTGATTGTTTAAAAACAAACATATACTGGGCTAGAATCATTTAATAGATAGAACATAAATTAATTCATGGATTCCAAAAAATTGCACTAGTTGATCATAAGAACCCTGATATTCAGTCTCATTACAAAGCTAGTAGCATGTACTGGTCAGCAAGTAGTTCTCTCTAAGTAGTTATGTATTTTTGCTTTAAATATATTATTTCAGAAGTATATTTTAAGTAATTAAACAACAGTTTACAATTTAGTATCATTTTTACTGCAGATACAAATGAACTAAAACATGTTGTTCAGTTGACAAGAGTTGAATGATATCAAGAACTACTCGCTGTTAAATACAAGTAAAAGCATTAATTCATTTACTAATTATGTTATATTTTAGTTCGACCTGAGATCATGAATTATAAATCGACACCAGAAATAAATGTGCTATTTTCTGGTGATGGCAGCACTACTGCTCTTGATGGAGATTTGCTAGTTATTGAATGTGAATATCGATCTAAGATGTCTGTTTCTTTTACTTGGTGGAAAGAAGTGAATGGCAATTTTGAACAAATATTGGAATCAGATATAATTAAAGGAACGCAGACCTCAAAATTGACCATTAAGCCTTTGCAACTGCATCATGAAGGACCTTACAAATGTGTCATTAGAAACACAACTGGTCTAAGTAGTACTGTGTGTAACACATTTGTAGGAACAGTTCTAGATATGTTTTGCTTTCAGTCAAAAAATGAAACAACTCAAGTACATTTTAACCGTAAGTATTTATTGTATTTATATTAGCATAAATGAATGTAATAACAAAATACTGAACCAATACATATATCTGCAAAAAACAAACATATCTTTACTAAAGTTATTTTACACTTTTAAAGTCATAAGTGTAGTAAGGGTCTTAAATGGTATAAAAAATAAAGTTCATTTTATCAATCGATATGACAAAACACGAAATACAGCTTTTGATTATCTCGAATAAACACTATAGGATTAAACGCTTATTTTCAGTAATTCATCGATGTATGAACGAGGTCGACTCACTCACAAACAAATAAACGGCCGAAGGCCGTTTATGATAAGTTTGTGAGTGAGTCGACCTCGTTCATACATCGATGAATTACTGAAAATAAGCGTTTAATCCTTATAATTCTTCCAAAATTGTTTTTGTATATTTAACATTCTTCTCCCAAAATAAAATTTTATTATAAGTGTGTGACGCGTAGGAATATATACAACGAACTGAAGACGAAGACGTGGTCGGTTTGAAGTGAATAACTGGCATTGACAACAGATACAATTTACGATTTGCCGAGAAGATTATTAATAAAAACAAAAGAAGACTCAACAAAAAACAATATTCCGTATACTAATGTTCGTCATTGTACCCGCGGTTTATATTAACGTCATATGTGACGTCATATCTGTTCAAACGGAACGGAAACCTAGCTATATATAGACGTTCTTTCTTAAATACGAACAGGAAAAACAATAGTTGTCGTTTGTTCAATGGATTTATCAGTGAAAATTGCTAGAGCTGTGCAGAGGCATGGAGTTGGTGACAAATTCGTGCATCTTGCTATTTCGTTGATCTGTTGTGACCGCGAAAAAAGGTAATTTTACCGTTACGGCTATTGTGTGTATTTGAAATGATTCATAATTGAAATTACAAGAAACGCAATTTCAAAGTATCGTTTATATATGCCTTCACACTCGCATTTCGTCCACATTCGAATTCTGCTATTTCCGTCATTCAGCAATGTGTACAATGAATCCAAAACGAAGTGTACTGTTAAAATATTTTCTTGTATGTATTTGTCTATAAAACAAATGTTTGCAGCTGGGCTGGTTCAATTAAATAGCTTTCCGTTTAAGCAATACATCGCTCAAGATATTTGAATCGCCAAAATTCGAGTGTACTGGCTTAATTTATTGTCTGAAGCATACACCACACATGGCCGCCATATTTGTTTACTTTTAGCAAAAAAAAGTAGTTCCCCAAAAGTCGTTCATGAAAGTATGAACGGATCTGGGAAGTACTGGTTTATGGCCTTTTGACCAATCAAAAATGACTATGAACGTAAACGAATGTAAGATAAGAATTATATATAAATATCTTTCTCGCAACCAATATTTATTTAAAAAAAACAAAAAGTAAAATGTATCACACTATCATCACAAAAAGATATTTTTATAATCATTGATAAAGGTGTAATAAATAATCTTATTTGATCCTGAATGTGGTTGGTGGGTATATACGGATATCCTATATATTTTCAAAGGAAATCCATGTCTGCTCTGCAGGGCAAAAATGAATTTATTTGAAACTTCTAATTTTAAGTATGTGATAAAAAGGTTATGATATGGCAAGACCAATATCACAGCCCATATCTGTCCTCGGGCCCAAAGGAAGTCTCAGGTTGAAACGGGATGTAAAATGAATATTACCATATAAGGCATCATCGTTTGTAAAGTTTCTCTTCCAGTCTCTTAATTTTGATTAAGTAGACTTACTGTTTTCAGATTTACTCATATGGTCTCAGGGACAGCATGGGTATCTTTGCTCTACATGTTTGGAAAAAGATAGTTTTTTAAATATAAGTTAAAGATATTTTTTCTTAATTGCAGTTTTATTCTTATCATGCATCTAGTGAAGACGATTGCTTCATAATTTGTCAATCCTTTCTGTCTTTACTTAAAGGCACTATCGTGATGTGATTAATGGACAGTATACGTTCTCAACAAATTCAAATAGAAAAATGAGATATATCAAAAATAGAAGCCAATATACATCGTATATCCCACATTAGACACTCACTTGCTATGATCTGAATCATTTTTTTTAGGTTTGTCAAAAGCAAACGTTAGATATTTTGTCAAATTAGGAGATGATCATGTATACACATGTAACGAACTGACTTTGAATTGGGACCTCAATCCAAGTTCTGTTTTCTGGTTGAGAAAGAATAAAGATGGATGCTTTATAAGAATTAAGGATAACATGACAAAATACAAGAAAGATTATATTACCAAACCTTCACTGACCATCAAGAATTGCACTTCAGATGATGAAGGAAAATATATGTGCCAATTAAAGAATAAAGATGGCAATCATACAATTTATGTCTGGAATTTAAACATTATTCCACAAGGTTTGTAGAAAGCTACTATTTTATAAGTAATAACCATTATGTATTGATATTCTTCATGTATTTAAGCTGTAATTTCTTTGGCTATGTCGAGAGAAACAATCTACTCGGTCACCTTGGTTCTGCTGGTAAAATTTGTGTACTGCCGCCCTGTCATCTATTGTGAACATTGTGCTTCTAGTTTGCGCTTTTAAGTGACATGTTTTTTTATCTTAACACGTGCTTCGTTTCCACATCGATCAAGCAGACACAATTTAATAATAATAAGTAAATCACATGCATATTTATATATATAAAGGTGATAGATCAAATTATTACATGAATAAAATATTGTATTGGTCTTATAAAATACTTCGCAACAGTACTAAAACTAGAACCCCTCTTGAATTTTGCAGATTTTTTTGGTACAAATTACTAACGCTTTTTTCTTATGCATTTTGTAACCTTGACCTTTGATGCGTCTGTCTGTCTGGCTACTTCCCTTGTTAGCGCAACTCCTCCTAAAACGCTTGATGACATTCAATGAAACTTAGCATAAAGGAAGTACATTACATGTAGATGTGCATGCAGGATTTTTATTGACCTCGGATATCATTAAGGGGAGATAATTGGAATTGAACGCCAAGCGGGGTATCCCTATGTGAGCGTGCTCACAGTCCACACTTGTTTATCTCAACTGATAGTATATATTCAAACAGAGCTTTCCAGTGTAGTCACTGACCTATTAGTAATAAAGTGAATATCATCAGTGGAATATGCCACTGGTAAATTTAACAAAATTTGCAAGATAATGTTCCGCCTTATTCTGCTTAATACACCAAAACTGTATACCTTAATTAAGGACATCACATTTTCATGATGCATTACAAATATGGATAACTCTGTCTATTAGGTCTCAGTACGGTAAAACTCAGTCGAGAATATCAATTAGTTGAATATGCATTTTACCTTTTAATATTGACGTTCAAACGGTGTACGGCATAAAATTATCTGAGATGACAGTTAATCTTATTTTGAAAAACTAGGGCAATAATGTTTACCAAAGTAACATGGTAGCATCATCTCTGAAAACATTTTTGTGATCATCGATGTTTGCATGCTTTGAGCGCAGCACTGTCAAAACACGTTATGTTCCGCGGTCAAGCTTTCTGTATTGTAACCATAAAAAAACCAAAAGTGCCTTCCTTATCCGTCACCTGCAGAGGCACTGGGGCGATTTCTGAAAACGTTCTCATTATGGTACCAGTACTAAGAAAGGTTAAATGAATATAGGTCTTTCATCAAAATATTAATACGGTTACAAATACACATACGTTATATAGTACACTGTGATGTGAATATTGATGCTGTTTGTAGACGTACATTTGTCTTTTTTCTTCAGATATATCTTATGATGAAATGTTCGAGCACCGTGAAGATAAACTATATGTAAAGACATCATCAATTAATGAAGCTAAGGCGAATTTACAAAGAAAGGGCATTTTACTTATCACCGGCAGGGAGGGTACTGGAAAGTCGAAATTGTGCTTAGAACTTGCCTCATTATTTCATGAAGAGGAGGGCTATTTACCATTCAAAGCTAATCTTGCAATGAATGATATATCATATTATAACGAATCTAACTTATTTTGGATATTTGATCAAACAAAAATCGAAACTAGCATACTGAAACAACTAGTTGAAAATAAAAATAAGGTTGTCCTCACTTGTAGAACATCTGAATTATTCTCCGTATTAGACAAATTGCATACACATGCCATTGATGTTAACATTATCAACCTGGATACTGCTTTAGAGAAGACAGCGAAGGAACAAATTTTGTCAACTTATATGGAGCGTTTTAATATATTAAAATCAACTGCCGACGAAAGCAATTTCCGAAACCCAAGTATAGTTACCGATTTAAAAATAGAAGTCAAACTAGATCATAATTCAGTCAGTTCAATTGTTGCTTCAGAACCATACCTGGGGTTTCCTTTGTCTGTTGCATCATTCTGTGCAGATAGAAAATTACTACACTTAGGAAAAACTTATTTTACTAAACTTCCTAAGTGTATTCTTGACGACTTTACAAAACTCTACGACACAGCAAAACAATGTACAGGTACTGAAAAAGAGATTCAAATGTACTCAATTCTAGTTTTCATTTATGTCAACAAAAGATTAAATGTTGCTGATTTAGATACAAACAAAAGTAGTTTTCTTGCACTTAAAGGCCAGTTATTCCCAAGAGCTAATTGTGAAAGTCCAGATTTAAGGAAGTCGGTAACGGAAGCAGCTGATTGTATGGTAAACAAATATTTGACAAATAATGACGGGATCTACACATTTACCCTCCCTTGTATGTCTCAGGCATTGTTCCTTTCATGTAAAGACTTTGAAAGAGTTATTATTGAGTTATTACAGAAAGGTTCTTTAGAAGATATCGTAATGTTCGTGCGGAATAGTCATTATGAAAGTATTGATGAATTTACAATCAGTCTTGAAGATAAACATAAGATACAACTTTGTAAACGACTCTTCAGTGAATGTTCTAAACCATCGGAAAGCCAACATCTTATAAATATATGTTCATATATTTATGAGACTTGGATTAAGTTAAAAGATATTGATTTCAAAAACAATTTTCTTTCTTGTATGACACATGCATCAAGGCAATCATCTACACAGGGAATAATAACACCGTTTTGGAGGATAGTTGTAGTTCTTGACCACATTACTGACAATGGAAAAGATTCATGGATATATAAAAGTGATGCATCAGATTTTATATTGCTTTCTGGTATAATTGCTGCATCAGCATTTCGTTATTTGACAACAGACCTAAAGGAAAAAACATTTCAGATTATGCTTACCGAATTCAATAACAAAATGCAGAATAAACAATTTCTTAAAATTCTTTGTTCCGAATTGGACCAGCATGGCAATACGTTTTTCCATTATCTTGTAATTTGTAACGAAATCGAATCTAGATATGTTTTAGATAGAAATCCGGAATTATTAAAGAACAGTTCAGTATATGGCAAGGAAAATAAAATGAATTTAACGCCTTTGCATTTTGCTGCATTCTTAGGAAAATGTACTATTTTAAAAATTCTAATAGTCAAAATTAAATATACCGATAAAAGAAGAAAAAACCTTCTAAAGATTGCAACAATAGGACATAAAGCCGCCTTTAATTCTTCCAATGAACTACAAATAAATAAGGATAGCCAAAAAGCATTAGTTGACAAGAAAATAGGCGGTGAAGAATCACAATTAGATATGTGTTTTAAAGATATTCCATTTTTAGTTACTGGTACTATGGATGACTTTGAAAAAATTCTGAAATTACTGAACGAAAAGAAATTGGACAAATCTGTCATTTCCAAGGAAGTGGAGCATATGCCTAAATATGACGAGATGTAGTTTGATTGATGTGGATCTCTTTTTAACTCGGAATTGTCATTTACTGTTGACATTAGAACACGCACGTAAGGAATTGCATTTGCAGTCGTACCTTGTTACCAACTAGTCCGGTTGGAATGACGCCCAAGATACCATATTAAATGTACTAAAACTAAGCATCCATTTCTGAAGTCAACATATTATAATGTTATCCTAATCCAGATAATTGCTATGAATAATTCTTACAGGGCTGAAATCGTTCTCACGATGTTTTTCATTACATTAGGAGGTGCATTAAAGCGATTAGCGACGTGTCAAAGATGCAACGTGTATGAAAATTTGCAGATGGTGTTTATCACATAATATATACCCACCCGTATTCCAACAGTATTTAGAATATATTTGACCTCGAATTTGGTTTCTGTTACATTCTGTAGTGTGAGCTTTAAATATAATGAAATACTAGTGAGAAAACAAAACGTTATGGCATTATTGGATATCTACTGTGATTGGCATTGCAGATAACAAATTCAAAACAAAATTATTTCTAATGTGTGCATTCTAACGACTTTAGTATGGACAAAAATGTTAGATATAATAAATTTTCCGTTTTAATTTTTTTGTTTTTACTTAATTTTACTCTCAAATACCTCAAAAGGTCTCGCCCTCAGTCCCATAATTAGATGACCTAACTCACAGTTGACGTACGCAGCCAACGTCCCGTAAGCTTTTTACATTCTAATCTTCTACTAAATCTTTTAGACTAGTTACAATAATGTAGCTCTTGTTTTTTTTACAATTCTCTGAAAATACAAGACCACAAAAAGTGTAATTAGTCAGGAGTACTGCATAAAAAGGGGACATTAAGATTTCATTAATTTCTTGACAGTGGAATTTTTATCCTGACAGCTGTGTTTATACTCTATTTTGTACTGCTTTAACTTGCCTGTTCAAAGCGTCATATGAGCTATTATAATCCATTTGCGGGTTTGTCTGTAAAGTTCTTCTTTTCTAAAACCTCGTAATGAAACTTTGGCACAGTGTTCTTACCATTATCTATATAGTTTTGTGTTTGCGACAGCTTGACTAAGTTTTACCATTGATATGCCTAGTTAACATCACAGTGTTAACGACGTTGAAGCAAAGTCGAATATGGTTAACACTGTTGCTTATGTTGTCAACATTGTTTCTGCTACAATTTTCAGAATGATAATGCGATATTGATTCGACATCAAGTACATCATTGCAAAACTTGTACACATTGTTTCATATTGGACATCAACAAGTTTACAAAGAAATTATTCTTTAATTAAATATGAAAAAAAAACATTTTGTTGAGGGTAACCCTTCTCTTCATCGAATAGTTGATGTGGTTATAAATTGTGCACAAGAAAAATCTAATAGTGCATTTCGATGCAAAATCTTTTAAAGTTTAAAGGAGTAAAATAGATACTACTTAAAAGAATTTGAGGCTAATGGAAGAGGTCGATATATAAGGCAGCCCAAATAGGGATTTTTTGTATTTTTTAATATATAAACACTCCATCTGTTTGAGAAAAACATACATATATACTATAATCTCAACGTTTCGAAAGCATTGTTTATACAATTTGTAGGTCATGTCAAAAGCATAAAAGGATATATACATATATGTCTGTATGCGTACTCGTGCATTTTATATATGAATTGAAAACAATTCACATCATACATATTCAAAAGACAATACATACATACACACACAGTTGCATTCCATGTTAGTCCTGAGAGAATATAAATTATTTGAATATGTCTAAATGTACAGGGAAGTTACCTTCAATGATTGCTAGAGTTTTTATGGAGAACACATTTAATGTATACAACAAAAAACATTAACCGTGCACACGAAAGTAATGTGTGTATATATATATATATATATATATATATATATATATATATATATATATATATATATCGTTATTCTCTAAAAACCATTACATATATGTATAGGTACAGAGCAAAGAAAAACAAATAAATATAAAAATAAATACAATAAAAAGAAAGATGGACATGTGACACAGCAAACATAAGTAAGACAACGGTTCGTTTCCCCTGCACCAATAGAATCACTTGAGATAACCATACATTTATAACTAATGACTTAAGTGAGTAGGACTCTCAAGGACATCTATTTGTTTTCATTTGTGTCCTTCACTGCAGGGCGATCTGTAATATGATGCCGATAGAATTTAAATTTTTGTCTCGCCTGCGACGAAAGTCGCTGGAGGCGAGACATATGTATGGGAATCCGGCGGCGGCGTAATCACTTGACATCTTGCTTCATATATTTGTAAGCCCAAGCCCTAGGTCCATCAAATTTGGTCCAGAGGTAGCTTATGATGAGTACTTGCCAGTCAGTCATCTGTCACCTGACCTTGACCTCAATTTCACGGTCCAGCGACTACGTTAACGTTTTTGAGTTACGACAGTTCCTCTGTAACTACGCATGGTAGGATGACAATATTTGGTGTATAGGTTGCTTATGACTAGTACATGACTGTCTGGTAGGTGTCACCTGACCTTGACCTCAATTTCACGGTCCAGCGACTACGTTAAAGTTTTTGGCTTACGACAGTTCCTCTGTAACTACGTATGGTAGGATGACAATATTTGGTGAATAGGTTGCTGATGACTAGTACATGACTGTCTGGTAGGTGTCACCTGACCTTGACCTCAATTTCACGGTCCAGCGACTACGTTAAAGTTTTTGGGTTACGACAGTTCCTCTGTAACTACGCATGGTAGGATGACAATATTTGGTGTATAGGTTGCTGATGACTAGTACATGACTGTCTGGGAGGTTTCACCTGACCTTGACCTCAAATTTATTTTCGTTACTGATGCGGAATGCAGGCGAGACGTTTTTCTGTGTCCACACTTGTATATGTATATTTAAGCCTGCTAATAGCACCCTGTATTGATGGTGTTGTACCTCATAGTTTACAATAATACATGTAGTATTTTAATATAATAAGATAATTTACAAAGGAACCGAAGATGATGTCTTTAGCTTTTCATGGTAATATTATATTGCCCAGGTTGTTAAATTTTTTCAAATATTTCTATCCAAACTTTGTTTGAAAATGTGCAGTCCCAAAAAGGTGAGTAATGGGTTCTTTTTTTTCATTGCATAAGTGGGTTTCTTTTAGTCTGCATTTCTATGAGAAGGAAGTTGGTACATAATATTCTGTGCTTATTCTTCTATTTAGCCTGCTCATAGTTTGGTTTCTTGAAATATTGTATTATAATTATAAATTATTAATATTGTAAAATGTTTATGTATAGATCTTAATGACTTACTATTAAGCCATAAGGATTGGCTCAGAATTCCCTCCACCGTATTGGTTGTTTCACAGTTTAGAAAACTCCAATTAAAAGATATGTCTTTCTGGAATTTATTGAAATATACTGTCCCAAAAGAGAAACGCGACACAATTTTAATTTAAAAAAAGATTGTTTTCTTATATATAACTTTTCTGTGAAAATACATATCGGTGATAAAATTTTAACCCATGTGACATTTCACCGAGGACTGCTTATAAACTCAAGCGAAAACCTCGCTATCGGTCGACTCCAGGCCGGTGAATCACAGACTAAAGTTGCGAAACACTTCAATGTCCACCGCAGTACGATTTCGCTCCTGTGGGAGAGGTACCAGCAGCTTGACACTACAGAAGACAGAACTCGCACAGGGCGCACACGCGTTACTACTTACGCACAGGATCGTTACATTGGGCTGTTCAATTTACGCTACAGGACCGTTCCTGCCGCAATTTCTGCCAGTAAAGTATTTGGCATGTTGAGCATTTCTGCCCAAACAACCCGCGATCGATTGTGAAACCATGGGTTTCGCGCCAGAAAACGATACTTTCTATCTTTTTTGAGACGCCAACATTTCTCCGCTAGGGTACGATGGTGTAATATTGTTCGAGGATGGAATCTGCGGAAATAGAGAAGGGTGTGGTTCAGCAACGAATCTCACTTTTTGCTAGAAAAGAGAGACGGCCACACTCGAGTCTACAGACAACGCAACGAACGATTTGCACACAAGTGTGTCGTTGAAGTCAACAATTTCGGGAAAAGGAAGCGTGATGATATGGGCTGGCATCTCTTATGTCAGAAAAACACCATTCATTCACATTCCGGGCAACTTGAATGCAGCTCACTATCGTAACGATGTTATACAGCCTCACTTATTTGCCACAATCGATGTGCATAAGAGGTCTTTCCACCACCTCAAACACTGCAGGAATTACTGCATGCACTTCAGGTTAAATGGCAAAAACTTGAGTACAGCGATTAATTCAGTCTATGCCAAGCCAAACGGAGTACATAACAGATATTTAGTGTTGCGCTTCAAAAATTGCATCTCGATGGACAAAATTAACATTTTTGGTAAAAGTGACCTTTTAACAACATTTGTGCCAAATGTAAGTGTTCTGTGTGTTTTATTTCTGTGGTAATGTAGAATTAAAATTTATGAAGTAAAACAAAATTTTTCCTATGTTGCGTTTCTTTTTTGGGAGAGTATATGTTGATATTTTTTAAATACTATCAGGCGACATATACATAACTTTTTCTCCCCAAAACGTTTAATACTTGTCTTAAAAGGTGTGTTCCTTTGTACAAGGTTAATTGGGTCCCATGATCTATGTAATTTTAAGTGAATATATGAAAAATAGTAAATGGGGCATTTTAATCCGCCATTTTCATAGGATCCAATGATTACAATTCTTTTAATTTTATCTGGCTTTCCATTCGACAAAAAGTTTAAAAATATATTTTGTAGTTTATTAATTACCTCAGAAGAAGGTTTGTTAAGACAGTAAATGACTGGATAAATATCGGCAAGGCTAATGATTTTATAACAGTATTTTTTTCCAATAAATATTAGGTCTGTATAATCCCATAATTTTCTTTTCCTCAAAATTGATTAAAGTTTTATTTTCATGAAAAAGATCTAATTTTATTTCTAGAAGTTTACATTTTCTCTCACACCAGTACACTTGGAGAATTTTTTTTCAAAACTGTCATCGGCATACAGACAACAAATAATTTTTATGCCATTAACGTTTTGAATATTTTCTGAAGACGTACTCAGTACTTACAGTGACAGACTGAAGAGACAAGGATTTGTCGAATACTCCTTCGCATATTAAAGAATTGTCAACTGTGTCCATTATTTACTATACAACTGTTAGACCACGAGTACACAGTAGTTAATCATTTGCAAAAAGTGGACCAAACCCAAAGAATTTTAGGGTTTATTTATAAATGAACACTCAAGTTATTCGAATGCCTTTTCACAGTCCTGATATATTATCTTCTGCTTTTTCTAAAAGAATAGTAATGAGCCTTTTGCATTCACCGATGTATCTCCCCTTTAAAGACCGTTGTTTGATTGTGATGTCGTATAAGAAAAGTTTAATTATATTAGCTAATGCTGCTTCATTTAAAAAAATATTACTGCTTCCCCTCTTTGGGTTTACAGGTATTGTTTTGCTGTTGGCTTGTGGAAAGGGTACCTGTTTCTAAACTAAAGTAATTCACTCCGGAAAAAAAATTAAATTCAATTTGATATCCGTCTAGGCCTGGAAATTTTTCATTTTGCATGTTTTAAGGGCTTTTACACATTATGTGCTATCCAGCCTTTTGATATTCTGTTAGTTTATTAATAAAGGAGTGTTTCTCATCTTAAAAAAAGAAAAGACAATGGCCCAGACCTTTTAATTTAACATTAGCTATATTGATGATGTTTTGTCCCTCAACAATGCTAAATTTGGTGACTAGTTACATTCAGTTTACCCTAGCGAGCTTGAAATTGAAAACACCACCAATACCCTAAGGTCAGCCTCTTACTTAGACCTATTTCTAGAAATAGACTCAGGAAAACTACAAATTAGACTCTACGACAAACGTGATGACTTCAACTTTAAAATTGTCAACTTCCCGCTCATCATCGACAGCAATATTCCAGCAGCTCCAGTGTATGGTGTGTACATTTCACAACTTATACATGTACGTTATTCTAGATCCTGCGATCGGTATTCCGATTTTCTCGACCGATCCCTGCTGTTGATTGGTAAACTACTCAAACAAGGGTTTGTTGTACCTAAGTTGATGTTATCTCTCCAGAAGTTCTATGGTCGTCACCATGACTTAATTGATCTGACATTTTTGCTGAGTCATAGGTAGTGATTCCTATTCCTGGATTTGACTTTTCCCTAGACATGACAATGAGTAACTCGACGGGTGTCTAAATAGAGGCAGACACTGCTTACTCGTCCGGAGCACCTGAGTGCACCCATTTTTATTGGGTTCGGGTTACTCTCTTTCTGTTTTTTGTTTGTTTGATTTTTGTGTTGTGTTTGTCTACATCCGGATTTGTAACTGTCCCTTGACTTTTGGCTCTTGTTGTTTGGTCGGGTTTCTTTGCTATAATTCTTAAAATATGATGGTGATTTAAGACTGGAGAAGATGAAGAGTTATTAAAATTTCTACCTTAAGTTTGGTTTCTAAGTCATAGGGATTTATTTGTATAAACATGGGGCCCTTATGCTATTTGCTATTTGTTACGGAGACATCAAGTGATCAAATACATGCAAGTTTTGTCTTCGAACCACTGCTGTCATACTCACGCGATAGCTTCAAGAGAATAATATCGTTTTTAATGATAGGATTATTAATAGGGCAGTTGGAGTTGGCATGCGTGTCGCCGTCTTTATCAAAAAAGCATTTAAAAAAGGCAAACAAAAGATTTCAGGATTATACCTGAGGTAGATGTCATCTGCAATTCAATTCTTCAATTCTAAATTATGTTTACTAAGTAGTTTTTGTATGTATATAGACCCACTTCTAGTAGTGAGTTCGACAATTTAATGTCGCACATCGTACACAATTGCTGTGTTTGTTGTTGACTGATTGATTGATTAAATGTTTGTGTTACGTCCAGCTAGTATTACATCAGCTATATTCGGGACTAGAACAAGTAAACGAACAATAAATCAACGGAAAAAAGGGTATGACATAAGGAACAAACGTTTGAGTGCCTCATGAAACGTATTGAGTATTGGATGGGGCAGTAAATTTAGCCTTTTGAAGAGACTACAATAGGAGTCTCTATCGTGCGTTACACTTTCCAGACACTTTACCCGCTGTCGTCCGCGGTCATGCTTTCCGTATTATGACCTAAGAACTCGCAACGAGGCACAGGTGGTAAATATGTGGCTGGTGGACCAATAACAACAAGCCGTCTTAATACAAGTAACTTGTATTGTATATGAAAGTATACACATGTAATATTAATCCTACATTATCTTAATTAGATTGTCAACTGCAAAGCTTTTTCAGTGTAACCTTATGTTAAATTTGTTTTTTTTATTACATCAGAAACATGTGCTGGAAATGCTGTTAGTATAATTCTGATCGTTATACTTATGTTTACGGATACGTAAATGACATGAAACATAAACCATTTCAAACCTTGCGTTTTAAATCGGAAAACTGTTAAATGTATGTTTTGCAAATAGTTAGTCGGAATTAAATCTATGACTTGTATATGTTGCTTTTTTCTGATTTTGTTTCGCTATTCTTACTCTTACTACTTTATTTTAGGTAGTCTTATACATATTCTCTCAAATAAAGAACATTTACAATCAACGATGTTTTTATTTTTAAATTTTGCTATTTGCAGAACGCCAGCATCCCATCAGATGTCTGCGTGTGTATTTTCTTCTGTATCCTATTTTCGGGTTAAATCTTTCTCGGTGTATTTTAAAACAAAAAATAAGTCTATTGTAAATTATTATGTTCCACACTAATAAACAAGCATTAATAATTAAATGCAATTTGTTTTATAATACCTCTTTTTCAAATACCTATGATATTCATAGGTACATAATAGCAATCAATCTCTAATAACAACAGGATACTATTTCCAGAAACATAATTTTAGACTTTATAGCGAGCTATGGTGGTCTGAAATAACGTGTATCAAGTCCAACAGTTATATGCTGACTCGAAATAAAAATTACCATTACATTCATTTTAATTTCTTTTTCTTTTTTTATGGCGGACATAATTACAACCCGTGCAATAAAGTCAACAAGTTTAATAACATTGTAGTTTATGTTATCATTTTTTGAAATTTTATTTCGATTGAGATAAACACAAATCGAAGACGATTCATTGCTGGAGCTACAAGTTTACAATGCAACCAAAACGTTCAAATTGTCAGTAAGTCAGTAAGAAGAATTCAGTTTTTTGGTCATCTGACAATTTGTTCGATTAAAATAATTAAGTACAGACATCCACATTGTTATGTGCATTTCATTACAAAACTGTCATACACAGGAAACTATTAAATCTAGAATAATGACATTGTTCCATATTTAGTACAGGAAATACAACTTTAAATCCATCCGTCTAATTTGTTTCCTTCATTTAATTAAAAAATGTTACAATTGTGTCAATTTCCTACTTAATGATAATTGGCGGAAATCATAAATAACAACAATAACAACATAATTTAAAACCAAAATGGCAATATTCGAAATCATCTATAGTTTTTTTAAAGAGGGTAGTTTGAAGTCATAACTTACATCTATTTTATTACTAGATTTAATTTTAAAAATATATTTAAATTATCAACTTTCATCCTATCTTTTAATAAATATATGCAAATAATGTTCCACAGACGAGATGGTAATTATGTAATAATATTACAATTGTGAAAGAGAAACACCTAGTGTGAAGGTTGGAACTGGTCTATCTCGAAAACTACAAAAAATCAAGACTACTTTGTAGATCAAACAATGTAGCGGGACCCCTTTTCTGAAGTGTTTTATCTATATGATGATAACGGAGTTATCCCCTTTCTAAGCGTGAAAGAATACTTCTTAATATGGTAGTGCGCAATTTAATATTGAAAACTGTTTGTTGGAGTGTTGTCTTTCAGCTACGTTCAGTAATTGGTTTAGTGATATTTGGCGTAGGGTTTTAATTGGAAATGAAAGCCGAAGTAAATGGTAAAAAACCAAAATCCTCAGCACAAAAACTGGCATTTGTTCCAGCTAATGTCAAGGTCGATTAGAAGTCAGTCTTGAACTCGGTGCGGACACATCAATGAATGATATATGGCTTACTAATAGACTACTTAACCACTTTGTTGTTGATTGATTGATTAGTTGTTAGAATGGTGTTTAACTCTTATTTCAGTTACTTAAGCATGGCGTCCAGGTTTTTGGGAGGAACTGGAGTTCCAGGAGCAAACGCCCACCCGTGAGTAAAAAAACTGGCCATCCTTGACAATTAAGATTGGAGTCTAGCGCAACCTGACCCCAGAGAGATTCAAACCCTCAACCCCATTGTTCACAGGTACGTGGTTAATAGTAGGCTAACTACCTTAACCACGCGGTTACCAAGGCCCCGTACTTCATTAAACAAACAGCAAAATTACATTCGAATGAAAAATTTTAATCTGGAATGTTTAAATAAATAAATAAGATAGGATAATAGTTGATAATTTAAATATATTTTTAAAATTAAATCTAGTAATAAAATAGATGTAAGTTATGACTTCAAACTACCCTCTTTAAAAAAACTATAGATGATTTCGAATATTGCCATTTTGGTTTGTCACAAAGTTGTCTGAAAAGTTCTTTAGGTTTCCCACTTTTCAAGGTTTATGGGTCTGATATCACATTAGGTGTTTGTAAAGATAAATTTTTATTGTAGAGGTATTCAGCCTGGCAATTTCATAGGGCAGTACATTTACAGAATATGGTTCTAGATCATAATCCTAAGTTTAAAAAAGAAAAAATTAATAATAATCGGAAGAAAGACAATAAGGTATTTTCATGATTTGAGAATGACCTTAATAATGCGATTTATTGATTAACATGTTTTTTATCAATAAAAGATATTATTTACCCATATATATATATATATATATATATATATATATATTGAATGATGTATTATTTTTTATAATATCATTCCTATAAGTATGTTACAAAAAGAAGCGATTGTATTTTTGCACAACACTTGGCAACAGCAAAATGTTGCCATTTTTATTTGTTGCAATAAAATCGACGTTATATAAAGGTATGCAAACGGACTTTATTAAAATACAATTTAATTAAATCAAATTAATTAATATTATACCAATGTTAGTTTTAGTGCACTAATAAACCATAAAACTATAAACTGACAATCTTTATTTCTGGGCAACAGCCCGAATTCTCCTGAATAAAAGGTAAATTTACAAGAAAAGAATCTTATAATACACAGATTGTAATAATATAAACAGAAACACATATTCGTTCAATAAAATATATTAAAAATTAAATCTTTTATTTTATTCCTGACTGCATCAATATTAATGTAAACAATGTGTTATAGTAATTTATTTTAATCAATGCATGCTTTAATTTATGTTTTAATTGCATGCAAAAATATATACATATATATATATATATATATACAAATAAACCAATATTATTTATACATACTGATATTGTTTTACATATGTTTTCAAAATTTGTATTGGTCTGTAGAATAAAATGTTTATGGACTTCCAGACAAGACGGCTGTAATCACTAACATCTGCGTAAAATGACTATCTTTACAATATCTGGATGTCAGATAAAGCAATGTTTCACCTATGCAGGGCTGGTTGGTGTTGTTAACAACTTATTATACAATATTTATACAATACGTTATTTAATTCAAATAAGATTTCAGTTGTGCTACATTTGGAATCATCATTGAAATATTAGACAAGTATTTTCTAAACTTGTCTGTCCTGGTTTTTTATCGTCAATAACCTTAAGTTCATAGAACTACGGAACGCGACAATAGTGTTGTACCGAGTACGATTATGCCAGCACCTAAATTGATAATTGGATATTTTAATATGTGCCCATAATAGTACCGTATGACAATTCACCAAAAATGAGATGACTCAATACGAGAAATAGGGAAGAAGGAAACAATAATGTATACAGTATAAACAAGATCTCTATTAGTTATGGAATTACGAAAAACGGATAACGATTATTCATATATTTTTTTAAAGTGGTTCTAAAGTTTAACCTGTTTACACCACGACCACATTCTAAAATGTATGGAAAAATAGAAGCCCTTTAACTGTTTCACGAATGGTCATACTCTCTCCGTGCCTCTATCAAAATGAAAACTCCTCCACTTTAAAACGCTAATTAATTGTGGAAAATAATTGTCGAATTTATTTTGCAAGTGTTTGTATCTACCAAAGGAGCATAAACTGAACCGCACGCCATAAGCAGTTTTCATTTGTCAACATAAAAAACCGCCGCACAGACACGGTCACTTGTAGTATAGTTAGTTAATCTGTTTTTGTATAGTTGCAATACTACGGTGAAGTTTAATGCAAACTATGATTGCTTAGACACAAAAAAATAAAGTCGGAGATGTGCAAGTGGATATGAAATTATTACCATAAAAATTATAAGGAATGCGTACGAATTTGTACGAATGCGTTCACTGTAGTAAATTGGCACTTATCGGATAGGTTTAGTTTAATTGATAAGGTATAATGTAGAGCTCAAGGGTAACTAAAATATTTCAAATATCCCGCTAGTGTGTTTTACGAAATAATTTCGTTTTGAAAAATAATTTGCTTAACCTAATATTATTGATTGTGTAGTACTAGCAACATTATTAATGTACTCATAAAAAGTCTGTATTAACAATAATTATAACATCTGTATATATGCATGGTCTGATATATACTTTTATTTTATGTCTTATATTTGGTAATGTCGGTCAATCTTTTCGACAAAATAACCTAGAGAATTGATTCGTCAGTTGTAAGAACAAATGATACCAATTGTTGCTTTGGACTAGTTCAATTAATTTCTAATCTTTAAAGGTGAGCATATGTTTTCCAAAGATTGCGTCTGAGTAGTTGCTTACATGTTGGTTTTTACTTCCTGGAGTGTGTCGTTGTCCCATTACATTCAGATGGTTGTAGTCGGTGGTGTCATATTTAGGACATTCATCATACTGTACACTGATATCGCCTAGTTCATCTGTTGTAACTAGTGATGAGAGTACGTGAGAATCTCTTATAACGGCATACGGTTCTTCATCTTCGTAGTTGTTGCTGTCAAATTCATACTCATCGGCTTCTGTAGAAATCTTTGTTTTATTATTCGTACCATAGATATATCAGTTCCGTTCAAGCGGCTCGACTCTATTGGCTATAGTAAAATAACACTTACAACAGAAAATTCAATCGGTGTAACGGTATCAAAACATGTCAATTTTAGTAAATTGTTTTACAAATTGTGAATAAAATGTATTGAGTTCTTTGGTATAAATAAATAAGAAGTTGGTTCAAAACATTGTTAAGAACATGACTGTTGCAATATCAGTAAATCTATAGAATATACGTATGCTTGCAATAAATAACTTAATAGTCAGGTGTGCAGGAGCATGCAGCGAGTATACTGATTTTTGCAAAAGTCACCTATTTCTTCGGGATACATGGTGGTAATAACAAAATACCGAACACCGATAAAACTGTCAAAAAGAAAATCCACAAATCAAAGTCCCAGAAACCGGCAAACTCCAGAACTAACAACCAACATGTCATTTTGATAGTTTCCTTGGAGGTCGGTATTTGTTATTACATGTACCTGTATATAACGGATCAGATTTAATGAGTACGAGGAAAATGTTCCGCGCACTAGTTAATTTAAATGCGTTTAATTTTTTTTAGCATTTACGATCAGTCACTGATTATTATGTTTATTGCGAAATTCCAATATGTCGTCAAAAAATTAGTGGCACTGTTTTTAGAATGTTTTTGCGCGTTAATGTTGTTTAATGACGTCGTAAAAGAATACTTTGTGAAGTCACTTTACAAAAGTTTGCTGCAAAATCTCAGAACTACATTGCTGTGCTATAACAATTTGGGAACTGCGTTTTCAACGAATTCCTTGTATTTTATTAAAAATAACACTGTATAACTAATTAAATAACTATTGAATCTTTTATTGTGAAAATTCTTGATAGAAACATAGATAACTTACTTGTTGTAATTGCTTTGATTACACTTTGCTTTCCAACTATTCTGAAGCTAGTTTTAAAGAGCATAAACGAATTATTGTGCTGGCAATAAATACCTACATTTTGCAAGTAGAACATTTATTAGTAGAAAGGTCATAAATTAATTCTGCTTGTACTCCACTCACGAAAAGATAATTTAATTTCTATCCCTAGTAGAGGATCACGTATGTAAGAACCTATTTATACTCATGACGTATGTAGTAACATATTTTTGCAAACAATTAAATCTGTGATCAAAAGATAATTCAACGATAATCCAAGAAAAACCTACTATTTAGCTATAGCGGTTGCCACGACAATTATCAGAGCTAATACAGCGATGGTAATGCTCAGTGTTGTCAAAGTATTCAAGCCATGCTTGTCTTCTGATTCTACAATATAAACACAACATTGTCAGAGAGGTCATTTTTCAAAAAAACACAGTTGCGTTGTTGCATTTATTAGAAGTAACATTGCTAACATTCCTGTATTTCAGTTTGGTATTTTTTAAATATATTTTAACAAGGAATATAACAACAATTTGTAAGGGTAATACAATCTCTAACTAATGTTTTAAAAGTTTGTACGAATGCTTTTTTATATCGCATAGGGAATTATTGTAGCCTGCTATGAATGAAATCTTGCTGTGTTAGAATTGGAGTGAAATTTTATTCTCAATATAGAAGTTATGTATGATATTTATTTTTTTAGAGAAGTATAAACTTATTTGTATTAAATTGCTGATTTTGTTTTCACAAGTACTCCCATAAAACATTTCATCTTACTGATTTGACCAAATTTTATATGCAGAAGAGTACCACATATCAATCGTGCAACACTGCAAATGCAACATGCAGTAAAGCTTTGATGTACTGAAATAAGTTTCCGGTCAAACAGATTATAAATAAATGATATTAAATAACCGAAACCTATTTGGAGCTCATACCTCATTTCACTTAACTTTTATTACAGTTTTTAGCCACAATAATGAAAGTTTTCTGTTGCCACAGGACAAAAGTATGTCACCAATATTTGGGACAAACATTATGAAAAAATCAATTGACAGTGTATCTATATTGTTTTCTGTTTTTAGGCAATAACTACTTGTTATTTTAATTAATCATATGTGTAAGAGGTTTGGAAATAGCAGAGACAAATATTAGAGTATATTATGTTTTTCACTATTATTATCAGCTATTTCGTGCAGTTGTTTTGCAAAATATACATCTCGATTATCTATAATTACAGTCAACTTTACAAAATGTTTTTATTGATTTATTATTGTAACTGAACCACTGGCACATAGGATCAGAACTGGTCTCATATTAATGCCAGTCATAGTACAATCGTGAAAAGTGACATTAACATTTGCAGTAAGGTAGTGGAAATCCGCCAGCGCAAGACTTTTCTTTTTAAATTCATGATAAAATGTTTAATTATCTACGCAACAACAAAGCTGAATGAAATGCAAATATACAAACTATCATTATTTGTCTTCTAAATAGCACCTAATTAATTAAATGCGTTGACAGACTAAAAGCGATAACATCTAAACAAAATTACGGGCTATTTGAAGCAATTTCTCGCATTACATAAGAAATAAATAGCTATGATAACCTTGCGACGGTATATTGTAAAAGGATTTCCATTTTAAACAAATGATAAATAACGCTAATTTATTATTTTTGGCTCAAGTTCTTCCTAATTTGCAGGCCACGAATATCATATCGGCTGAAGTTCGCTACATCCGTGTTTTCCACTGCAATCGACGACAAACACTGCTGCTAATATCTTGGTTCAAAGAAAATATTAGCCCTGACCACGCAACAACGACATCAAATGTGTCCATAAAGACCATATTTTACCCCAGTTTAAACCCAGAATCATAGACGAAAACGTGTTCGTTGTTGTAACACATTAAAGGGTTTGTCGCTGGCCTCAAATGGGATTCAGTGACGAGTCGGGGTTTTTATTGACAGGACGTAGTGGAAGAATCCGTGGGCATTGGTGTGACAATGAGCGGCTCAATTAAGCATGGATATAAGTGTACAGATACTGTAGTTTAACCGTCATCATGTTGGCGGCAATATTTTATAGTATTGTATAATTGCAGGACGAATTTAGCAATAATCAATGGAATTTTGTCTGCTCACGGAAATAACTGAATGCTAGGAACCAACAAAAAAGTTATTAGAGTATGGTAAAGCTTAGCCCCAGTAACCACTGATTTGCTTGCCAATAGCAATGTAAATGTGTTACATTAACCCTCATTTCAACTAACCTGTGCGTTACATAATTAATAGGGAATAATTCGAAAGAGAATAATAAAAGCATTGATCGATTCCATGCCAAGGAAAGGACTGTGATAGCTTGTGGTCATATTAATTGCTAACTTTTGTGTCATCGGAAACAGAACACATTTCTTAATGAATTCGCACAGCATACACTTTACTACATTTTTGTGTTAAATTGTTAGTCAATATTATGAAGCAAGTGTGTGATACATTGAAGTATGTGAATTAAAGTTTCACGACGCCTTAAGTTTCGTTTTTTTTTGCAAAATGAAGTTAAACATTGTTGCACAATCAGACAGTAGAAACTAGTTTAACCCTTTGAACAAAACGAAAATAATAATTTAAACTATATTTACCTTCATAAAGCTGAACGTATTTGTTTGTAATAGGTTCTTTTTCTGTAAAAATGTAATATATTGTTTTTTTACCACATTTGGTTATTTTCTGTAAAAAATATGTAACTTTAGTAACCTTGTTTTATTACAACAAATGGGAAACCTCGATTGTATTTTATTAACAATAGTTTCTTTGCTATAATTTTGCAGGACACATCTTTGTAAATTGTACTATTCATTAGCACACACCGACTATTATTTTATAACGTTTTACAATTAGGTGACCAGAAATGTTTTTTTTTTACAGTTTTCAGTTATAAATTCTTGTCTGTTATTACATAAGCAGATAAAAGAGGCTGTAATAAATGGAAAACACTTTACCGTTCAGCATGATGAAAGACTTTTAGAGAAATGTCAAACAAAACAATCAGTGCAGCTTACACATGTGGAAGATATGGAAGCATATGTCTTCTGGCTGTCTCTTCATTAAAGGATTAATGCCACATTCTATGACAAAAACGGGCTACTGTTTCAAATGTGTTGTAGATTCGAATCATATTTTGGCCATATTGTTTGTATATTGATTTTTGATGATATTAAATGTACAGTATGGTCATTGATTTATGCTTTAGTTCTGAAACTTTCACCAATACTAGATTGACAGGAAACACTGTTCAGCATTTGACAAAAAAAAACACACATATGATTAGTACGAAACTGTTTCTGATGTTTTCAGTAAAAGACATTTAAAATTGGGTCACAAGAAATATTTTGAAATTTATTTTAGAAAAATAAATAAAATAAAAAAATGAAAAAAATAACAACCCACCTTTGGTTCTAAAAAATTAATTATTATGTAACCAAACCCAATAATTTTATATGCAATGTTTCGTTTCATTAGCATTAATGATATTAATTTTATAATAAATGTAAGTTTTAGACTAAACATTTCTTGGAGTATTTGGCAATTTCTTTTCATAACATATAGGAGTTGCGTCATTAGGTACAAACTTCTGTTAATTTAATTTTTGTTTAACAATTAATGAAAAAATAATTTTATATTACGACAGCAACGTAAACCCAACTGTTATAAATAGCTTATAGTAAATCAATAATTATTCAAGGGTAAAAGGCTTTAGTATGTTCTCTTAATAAAACGAAGCCGTGATACATATCTTAACGGATGTATTATCTGTAAACAATACTCCCTTCACGCCTGTAGCTACTCTGAGTATTTCCGATCTACATCAAGCTGCGTTTTGTTAATACTAAAACTCAAAATATGAATCAAAACTTCAAACATTACCTGTTGTAGTGGATATACATCCATATTCATGGTGACACCTACAAATACAATGTATGTTTGCGTTGACTTTGGTAAGGTACTTTGTAAAAGTCGCTAAGCGTCTACAGTTAGTATGGAGTTTTTGTGAGTGGGAAATATTTTTTTACATTTTTGTTTTTTATGTTAATTATGTCAACTATATTAATTCATATTCAGTCTCCATAATGTTTGTTAATAACTGTATTGTTATAATAAATGTATCGTATTTTTAGAGGCGCCAGTTTTAATACAAACCGGTGTTCATACGATTAAAAAAAATAGTTTGACTTCAAATTCACCCTGCAATTGTAATGTGGCACACTTTTTACTTTTCGTGTAGTTTATTACAAGTGATGACCATTTTAACACGTTTATGGGCTGATTTACTGCCTAGGAGCATAGATATTATAAGCCCATTTAACTGATATGTGTCCTATTATATAATTTTATTTCAAGATAAAATAAATCGTTCTTACTCTTGATCGTTTGTACAAACACATATTTCACGACAACGATGTCCATAAGACGGGTTTGAACACTTGGTACAGTTTTTGCCTTTCTCAGACGTAGTACCATTAGGACAGGCTAAAAGAAAAACAAACTGCCATCTAAGCAGTAAAATCTTATTGCTAAAAACATTTAATTTAGAAAGTGACCGTCAAATTTTAAAACGACTTAAAAATATATACTTTTGATCAGTCAATTTCATGAAGCTCTTTTGTGATATGACTTATGCATATATTATATAATGGGCCTCGTTTTAAAGTATTAGTAGTCGTTCAATCGCATTAAATTCTGCTCTTAAAATTTAATATTTCTTTTAAATAATTTACATTTAAAAAACCAACTACTTTTGATAAAAAACGATTTCCAAAAAACCAAAATGACTAAACTAAAGAATTCACGAAATATAGATGTGTATCTTTGATCTTCACGATTCCATGTGTCCAAATTATGAAAAAGATGGCAATAACAGATATATTATTTAACAGGAATCGCGACGATTAACAGGAGGCTCATGCAATGTTCTGAAGATTTATACTTTTCAACTATCTCTGATAATCCTTTTACAAGCTAGGTTTTTCATTGTGCATATATAAAGCAATAGTGGTTAAATTTTTTTAAAAATCTTTAAGGTGTCACAGATTATGTTAATAAATTACATAATCAAGATCTACACTACTATGGAATCTTCCCGAAATTTTTATTTACAACATAATTATGGATCTGGTGACCATAAGTATTATAAGCATTGGATGCTCTATTTGATGTTTAAATTAAATGTTAATTTATATTCGAAAACGTCTTTCATATATGAGCATGAAAATTGACTGCTGCTAAACTCTAAAATTACAGTCTACGTTTTGTAATTTTCGCAAGAGTTTAATTTTGCATTAGCAATAGTATGAACAAAGTGTATGTAACTGTAGATAGTTCTGTTAAATTACTGATTTGTTATCTGTTAATAACTTAACTCAGATCCAAGAGGAACGAACTTTTACTTGGGACTAGTGGAAGAATACGACATTTTCAATATACAGACGAGGTGGCGGTGATACGCAGACCTCCGACATCTGTTAACACATAATTTTGTGTTAAATTGCACATCTTCGATCAAGAATTAAAATATTTCTTTCGAACGGTACTGAATCTCAACGAGCTATTCCTGCCTCATCGTACAATAAAATTGTTCAATATGATACAGCAAAACAATTGCAAAAACAGGCGTTAAAGATATTTTATCTCAGCACCACAGTTTTAATACAAGAGTGGTAATACCAAAATAGTCAACTTTAAGAAAAAATACTTTGTGTTGCTTATAAATGTAATCATATGCGAATGTTAAAAATGAAAATTAAAAATTATTAATCTAACCGACTGCCTTTCACAAAGATGCCTGACAATAGTAAAGGTGGCCCTTACAAGGCTGAAACCGAACTGTTTTAATAATAGCATCTGACAACTTTAGTCAGACTGATTTTAATAAATAAAACCCTAGCTGCTATAAATAAGTAGCAAATTTGGAACATTCTTGTTATCAGCTTATTTTAAAATGTTTTCGGAACAATTAAATACATTTGAAAGTACTTTCCTCTCATTTAATTCAATTGATTTTGGAGAACAATAACGTATTACATTCGTCCGTTTATAGATAAAAATATGTTTTAATTTATCGTCTTTGTCAAATTGATAATAATAATAAATTCCAAATAAAATAAAGTCTGAGGCATTTTAATTTAGTGAAAATTAAATAACATTCATTTAATAAAACGAAATAACTATTCATATTTAAACCAAATAATTATTCAAAATAAAAGGGTTTAGTGTAACGATACAAATTCTTTATTTACTATATAACGTCAAAGTTCCATAGAGCTTTAAACAGGTAAAACTGATTACCTCTGCATCTTCCGTCCCTTTCTTCTGAATCAGCACAGCATACGTTCCATTCCTTCTTGCCATCTCTGAAACACAAATCTAATGTTAATGAAATACAACGATGCAATCATATCTTAAATATCGCACAGCAATAATGGTAAGGAAAACCTATAATATATATATTGTTAAAAATCTAATTCTAACACAGATGGGTTTTATTTAATGTCAATTTCATTAATGAAACGGAACCATGACAATGGTTTATATGGTGCACCAGACAGAAGCTGTTTTTCAAGATTTCCCATAAATATATTGGCATAAGAGTGAGCCATTTTAGTTCCCATGATAGTACCACTCACTTGGATGTGGTGTTCGTCATTAAAAACAAAATTGTTGTTCTCAAGGACGAGAGTGAGCAATTTAACAAGACATTCTGTTGGGGGATTTTTTTCTTGTCTGGTGTTCCATACAGCTTCACAGCAAGCAATTCCTTCATTTTGTGGCATGTTTTTGTACAAAGATGACACGTCCATAGTAGCAAGCAATGTGTTTTGAGGTAGAGGATTTAGGGACTGCATTTTTTCATATTATCTGTTGTATCTTACGGATATGGAATGGTACGGCCTTTACAAATGGTCTTAGATGGTGATCGACAAATTCCGAAATCTTTTCCGTGGGGTCTTCCATGAATCCTTTCTTTGAAGATAGAATCTACCCGCAGAGCAGTTTTCAGGCATTAAATATTCACATGTGTCATTATCGATGTGACCTTCATTATTCATATTAGATAAGATGGACTGTATTTCCTTCGTTATAGCAGGTTTAGGGTCAGACGCAAGGTTTTTGTAAAATTAGGCATTTGACAGTTGTTTGACACTCTCTTTAATGTAATCTTCCGTGTTCATAACAACCACCGCACTCCCCTTGTCGGCTCGTTTTATAGTTATGTCTTGTCTATACTTTAGATTCTTCATAGCCACACTTTCATTTTTAGAGATGTTGCGTTTCGTTTGTGACGCATGATTTCACATCTGCTTTCAATATGTTAATTAAAGCCTCCAGATTGTCATTTTGGCTTTAAGGTGGATTCCTGTTGCTTTTTTTCTTAAATTTTTGTATGGGCGTGTCAGTGTTGTAGTCATCTTCGTAATGGGTAATTTCGGCTTCCTGAAGGTGTTTCTTTTCTTGACAATGAAAAGAAAATCTTCTATTCGTAGTCTCCGGGCATACTGCTTAGGTCTGTCTCAAGTTGACTCTGGTTGATGTTTGAAGGGACAAGACAGAAGTTGAGACCCTTGCTGAGAACTTGTTCCTCGTGTATAGTAAGAGGATAAGACGATAAATTGACAATTACTTTGTCTTTTTCGTTTAGCTTTCAGAAAATCAACGTCTTCCTTTTCTATTTTATTGTTTTGTTATTATCGGTGTTTGGTAATTTACTCTCCAAATTGCTCTTTTTAATTTTTTTTGACTGAATTTGTTTCTGTTTATTTTCCTCTATAGCCTCTATTTCTTGTAGACGTCTGTTTATGATGTCAATGTCACATTGTTTTGTATTTTGAGATGTATTATTTAATTCGTTAATAATTTGGGAGTAATGATGAGTGGTATGGGATAGTAATAATTCTAGTAATTTCCGGGAAAAGTACAGATGTGTTTTGTACGTCGGCTTTCATATTTTATTGTTGTTTGGTAAACAAACATGGCCGAAAATGACATACATGATCTGCTCTCGAGTGGAAAATTAACAGAACCGCTTGAACTGAACAAATAGAAGTGAATTCGATTGTAGATAAAAGTAAATTTCATAGACCAACAAAGGAAAAAAGCAAGTGTAAACTGTACAAAATGGGATTTAAATATCGATTACACAAGTGGCTCGTCAGTTTCAAAGCAGGAATTTATGTTAGTACACTCGAATTTTGGCGATGAAAGTGTGTCGCTTTAACGGACGTAAATTTCGCTAAAATGCATTTTATTTTATTATTTAGGAGTCATTTGCTAGAGCAATTAAGACAAGATATTTTAAAAGTAATTTAGCCTTGGGATCATTGTTTACATTGCCGAATTAATGTTAATTGCCGAATTTCGAGTATGGACGAAAGTCGAGTGTGTGGTCATATATAAGGACAATAAGAAGCAACAAATAAAAACACAACATTGAACAAAAATACATATTATTATAACCCTTCTTAAATCTGTTTTTTATTATATGTAAATCTACATCAAAATATATATCTGTAATATTGACCAAGTGACAATATGATAATATTGGACCTATACTAAATGCCAACCCCCTTGGAAAAATTTGTTTGCTAGCATGTTTTCATTTTTTTATATTTTACATTTTTATTACGAAAATTCAGTAGAAAAAATGTAGATACCATAACCTGTCCATGTTTTATTAAATGCCTCTGTTGTTAAGTTGTTACAAATCGTCCTTGACTTTTGCTACGGGAATTTTACATAATAAGTCAGCCATTTTTGTTTCTTAAGGGACGTTACGATGTTTACAAATGTTCGTCTGATTTCGTGACGTTCACAGGTATTCAGACAAACAGCGAGACTTTTCCCACCTTAACTGCAGGCAACATCACGCGAAGGATTTCGAGTAGACAACAATCGATTGTTCCTAAAGTACACTTCCGTTCTAATTAAGGTGAAATTTTAGTATGGAAAATCGCCCCTTTAAAATTTAAAAACTGCCATATTTTAAAACGCTGAATATCTCGAGGAAATAATTATTGATTTAAAAATTTCCCTTCTTGATCTACAAAAGGAGCATGGCTGAACCATACGCTGTAAGCAGTTTTCATTTGTATCGCAAAAAAAAGCTCTACACCCTACGTCAACACTTACTATAGTAAAATATTACAAAATAGCAAAGATAATGAATAATCACTTAAAAGCAAAAAAAAAATTATTACTATATATTAAAAGGGTTATTGCACAAATATTGGGAAATATTGTCCCTCGCAAGATACTATATTGCACTCACAAGCTCGTGCAATATAACACTTTCGGCTTAGTACTAACTTTTATAGAAAGTTTTCGTATTGTTTAAGTCCAATCCTCAAGAAAGTTTATAACAGTGCTTATAACAACAAAGAACTTCCATTCACACAAAGACAAAGCTTACTCAATCTGATATATAAAAAGGATGACCCAACAGATTTAGCTAATTATAGACCAATCTCGCTATTAAATACGGACTACAAAATTTTATCATATGTTCTAGCAACAAGAATTTAAAAAGTAATACATTTAATTATCAATGCGGATCAGACAGGATATATTAAAAAAGATACATAGGATTTAATCTTCGTCAAATTCAAGATGTAATTGATTATGCCGATAGATTTAATGTTGAAGGAGTAATTTTGTTAATAGATTTTTCTAAAGCGTTTGATACTTTGCACTGGAACTTTATGTACTCCGCGTTAGAACAATTTGGTTTTGGCACTTCCTTTTTAAATTGGAAAAAAAACTCTCTACACAAACATAAACAGTCTAATAATAAACAATGGATGGATCTCTGCCCCTGTGACACCACAGAGAGGAATCCGATAGGGATGTCCATGTTCCGCGATTATTTTTATTAATAGCTGTTGAAATAATGGCCAATTATCTTCGAAACAACTCTGATATAAAAGGCATAGAAATTAAAATAGATGGTAAAACTAAAAACTTGAAGATTTCTCAATTAGCAGACGACACCACACTATTTTTAAAAACCAAAAATGAACTTAAATTAGCTTTAAATATTATAGAAACCTTCGGAACTTATAGCGGCTTAAAACTTAATAAAAATAAAACCGAGGGAATATGGTTAGGTAAACTTAAGCATAATAAAGATAAACCAGAAAATATAAATTTTACAAATAGACCAGTTAAAGTACTCGGTTTATTTGTAGGTATAAATAAACTAGAATGCGAAGCATTAAACTGGCAAAGTAAATTTGAAAAAAATAAAAAATAAATAAAATCGTGGGAAAAAAGAAATCTATCAATCTTAGGAAAAATTCTCATAATAAAAACTTAAATATTACCTCAGTTTACATGCATAGCAAGTGTTACAGATATAAAACAAGACAACGTAAAACTGTTAGAAAGAGAACTATATAATTTTATTTGGAACGGAAAACCGGACAAGATCAAGAGAGCAACATTAATAGCAGATTATGAAAACGGCGGTTTAAATATGATAGATGTAAAGAGCTACTTTAATATGTTAACAACTAAATGGGTAATAAGATTAATGCTATCTGAAAACGAAAATTGGACAGTACTACCGAAAATCTACTTTAATCAATTAGGAGATGATCTATTAGTTTTTAAAATGAATTTAGATCAAGAAACTTTAAAACAAAAAACACAACTGAAAGAGTGGCCAACATTCAAGATGTGTTACGATGCTGGGTTAATTTCTATAGTAAGAAGTCAAATAACCAACCAACAACTTTCCATGAAATAAGAAAACAAATACTATGGGGAAATAAACTAATAAAATTCAAAAGCAAACCCCCAGTTATGATAAACTGGATAAAAAGTAAGATTCTATACATAAATGATATAGTAGACGAAAACGGAAAGTTAAACGAAGACCACATTTTAAGAAAGTTAAATTTGCAAAATAACTGGATGGCAGAATTTATAAAATTAAAAAAAGCCATACCTAATCATTGGCTCGAAGTTACTGCCGAAGAAAACTCTATAAAGGCAAAACTAAACATAAATAACGAAAAATCAAATATACCATGAAAGAAAGGATATATAAAAGTTAATGAAATAAAAAATAAAATGATTTATAATGCTTTTAAAAACGACAAAGTCGTCGAGAACATAGGTAAATCGAAATGGAAACGTAAATTAGATCTATCATTAACCGAATTTCCATTTAAAACTATAAACTTTATAAAACATCTAGATATCAATAAACTAAAGATATTTCGATGGAAATTAATAAGTTACATATTAGTAACCCAAGAACAAAACTTTACTTGGAAAAAAAGCTGACTCTCCGTTATGCATATATTGTAACTGCATTGATAATTATGATCACTTCTCCATTGAATGCAAAATTCTCAAACAATTTTGGGAAACGATAAATGGAATTTTGTCAAATATCGGTTTTTCGAGGGGAGTTAAACTAAAAGATTTGGTTGTAGGATATAAAATATCTCAAGATGAGTACCTAGACATAAACCAACTATTTACAATAATTGGCTTCTCAATATATAAATATTTTTATGCCTCCGAGTGTCGAAGTAAAAGTACAAATGCACTCAAGGTTCTTAAAAATGAAATCAAAAACTTCATTAAATATTCAACAAGAAAACCAATTCATCGTATCTTAAAATATCTAAGTGTATTAATAATATGTAAAAAAATACTCACCACTTATGAATATAAATATATAATCCGACATCATTATAAAACCACGTGTACATTCACGAACACGCTGCTCGTGGACTTTCAAATGTTTGTTGATATAGTTATTTATAGAACATGTCATATTGATTGTACTGAATAACCTTTTTATAACAGACCTTGCCTTGGTGTGACCCTGTACATCAAGGCACTAACAAATCAGGGTTCTTTATCAGCGAAAGCTGTAGCTGACTGAGAAACTGTTAACAGATTTAATTCAATAAAGAATGCTATTAATGAAAAAAAAATATATAACACTTTCTTGGGACAATATTTCCCAATATTCATGCAATAACCCTATAATACTGATGCCGAGGGATCCAAAATATTTTTGTTGTTCATATTACTGTTGAGTCATTTAGAATAGTTTTGTATTCTACTTGTGGATTACGTTCGTTATATCCACCAGATTCTAGCTTTTTTAATAGATGTATCCAAAATGGTTCTCGAAGTCTTCTGGTTGATGTATTCCCCTTTGGGTTTTGATTAATAATTTGGATTTTTACATGATCAAAAGAGTGGCCTGTAGTTTTTAGGCGGCGAGTTAGTGGACAATTTCTGTTTTTCGTGAAAAAGGAGCGATGGTTGTTAAGTCGCATATTGAAAGCTGTCTCTGTTTCTCCACCATACTGAATGTTATAAATTCCACAGGTCAGTATGTAAATACAATTTCTGGATTTACAGGAACAATTGGAGTATATTGTAAGGCTTTCTTTGCATGTTGTCGTGCTGCGAAAGGTGCTTTATAGCGTTTGCAATTCCTGCAATTGCATGGATTGTATCCACCAGGTTTTGAAGGAGGGTTCATTTTGACTCTAGCATTTACAATAATATCTTTTAGACTGTTAAGTCGACGGTATGCCATTAAAGGTGGTTCAGGGAAAAGCTTTTTTTAAATTTGGAAATTTCCGATAAGGTTCCAATATTTCCTTACAATATTTGAATTTTTTTTAAGTAAGGGGGGTATGTGACGACTAATGATACTCTGCTGTTTGTTATATTTTTATCTTTGTAATTCAGCAACGAATCTCTGGAAACATTGTGAGCTTTTCCAAATGCCTCGGTTATGTTTTTGTTTTTGTAAGCTCGTTTGAGTAAATGTTTACGAGCTCATTTAAACGATGGTTTTGGATATTTTCTGTTGAGCAAATTCTTTTTATACGTATGGCTTGACTGTAAGGAATACTGCGCAAACAATGCATTGGGTGGAAACTTTTGGGGGATAAAAATTGATGTTTGTCTGTTGCTTTCGTGTGAAGATCTGTTGTCATCATTCCGTTTTGAATGGAAGTAGTAGTATCAAGAAAGGATCTTTTGTGACCAGGGAATTCGAAAGTAAATTTGATGGTGGGATGAAAGTTGTTACAAAAGTTAACAAAATCTATTAAATATTCTTCACTTTCATTCCATTTAATGTCGATGTCATCAATGAAACGAAATCATGACAACAGTTTATATGGTGCACCAGACAGAAGCTGTTTTTCAAGATTTCCCATAAATATATTGGCATAAGAGGAAACCATTTTAGCCCCATGCTAGTACCACTCACTTGGATGTAGTGTTCGTCATTAAAAACAAAATTGTTGTTCTCAATGACGAGAGTGAGCAATTTAACAAGACATTATTTTGGGGTATTGCCGATCTGGGTTTGAACATTCGCACTCGCATGACTTGTGGATACCACAATTTGCAATTCACTTTCAGGGCTAGACCCTGATTCCAACGATTTTCCACTGGAGAGTGTTGTTTTACATAGAATAACTTCTGTTATACGACTTACGGAACGTTTTTTCTAGTTTTCATGTGACCTATCATGTACATAATATGACGTAATTAAAATCCTGCATCATTAAGGCCCTGGATGGCTGTAGCACGCAAACAATGTGCTGTGTACAGTTTGGAGCACTCCGAATACACATGAACCTATAGAATTGGTACATTTTTAGTAGTTTCTGCGGTAAACCATATTACATGTTCTAGTGATTTCATAGCGACTTTCGAACACAGATTAAACACTGATAAAGCTGTTTGATCAGGTTTTGTGATCAGTCGCCAAATCCCTTACTGGAATTTTTCAGAGCCAGAGTATGCATACATCCTCTTGTCAGAAGAAGGTTTACTAAGAAAATAGCAAAGAAAACCGACCGAACAACATAAGCCAAAAGCCAAGGGACAGTTTCATGTACAAAGACGGATATAGACAAACACAACACAAAAACAAAAAATAAAACATAATTGAATTAACCCGAATCCAATAAAAACAATGGGTGCACTCATGTGCTCTGAACGAGTAAGCAGTGCCTGCCTCTTATTAGACACCCGTCGAGATACTCGTTGTCTTGTCTAGGGAAAAATCAAATCCAGGAATAGGAAATATGACTCAGCGAAAATGTCAGATCGTATTTGAGACATTGATTTCCCAAAACGATCAAATAAGTCATGGCGACGACAACATAACTTCTGGAGAGATAACATCAATCTAGGTGCAACAAACCCTTTTTTAATTAGTTTAGCAGTCAACAGCAGTGATCTGTCTAGAAAATCGGAATACCAATCGCCGGATCTCGAATAACGTTAAAGTTGTGAAATGTACACACCATACGCTGGAGCTGCTGAAATGTTGCTGTCTATGAACCCGAAGTTGACAATTCGAAATTTGAAGTCATCACGTTTGTCGCCAAGTCTAGTTTGTAGTTTTCCTGAGTCTATTTCTAGAAGTAGGTCTAAGTAAGATGCTGACCTTAGTGTATTGATGGCGTCTTTAATTTCAAGCTCGCTAGTGTAAATTGAATGTAAATAGTCACCAAGTTAAGCATTGTTGAGGGACGAAAATCATCAATATATGCGAAATGCTTAATTAACGGTCTGGACCAGTGTCTTTTTTACTTTTTTAGTAGGCCCTCTAGGAATTCAGCCTGATAAGGGTACAAAAACAGGTCGGCGAGGAGAAGAGTACAATTACACCAACTGTAGTACCAATTGGAATACTAACAGTCTATTAAAAACATGTACTCCAAACATGTCTAGTCCACCTTGCCAATGTTTATTGCCAAGTTTCATGACACAGACTTGCATATTAACGGCCATTCTCACCTCGCATGGAGACAAACGACTGAGGGTTTAATTGCTGACGAAACTCGATACCACGCGCAACGAAATGAATAGCAATATGAAACCAAACGCAGTACATCAACATCGTAGGACTTTCTTCTGAGAAAAGATAGAGATTAATCCTCTTAAGATCCGTTTCATTTTGCCATCCAGTATGTCATTTGATTTTTAAAATGCTTTATCACGAACAAGGTCAACATCTCTGTCCAGATCCCGCAAGTGTCTATTAATATAATCGCTGATACTTTTGAGGGATTTTTTGTGGTATTCCTGAGCCTGTGCTACTGACATCTGTTTCTCGCGAATGTCAGTACATTTCAGAGTAGCCTATGCATAGAATTTTGACAAATTGTCTGTAAGAGTTTCAGATTGATGAAAAATCTACTGTTTCCCCTAGAGCTTCCTTTGTCCAATCTATAAAGGTAAGTACTACTTTAGTGCTAGCTGTTTTACTGGTAATTAATACAATTGTCAGGAATTCTTAAGCAATATCGCGGCGCTCAGCTTTTAGTAAAGAAAGCAGCTCGAGTAACCAGAGTAAACTCTGAACTTAGGTTTATACAAAAATATTTTATGAAACAGTAAATGCATAAACTAAATTGTTACATTTGTTCATTTGATTAGCTATAATTATTCAGAAAAAAACCCCAAAACAAATGAAATCAATAGGATCAATAGGAATGATTTTATGGCAGGAATAAGGATGGCAAATTTATATTGCAATTTAAATTAAATGGCAAATCATTGAATTTAGTTGGTGCTAAGACTATGTTTGACCAACCATCATCTACTTGTAGATGTCGACAGCTGAAGGAAAAAACTAAAGTACAAATCACATTATCTGTAAATCACGCAAATCTTCACCGAAATAGGTAATCTTTCAAAGGCTGTAAAATCTGTTATTTGCAATATTTGCAAATCTAGTCCATTCATATATTATTTAGTTTATTTAAGTACAACAGGGCATTAATAAATTTCATTAATTTTAGTCGTTCACTTTGATGGAATAGACCCCCGAATATACGCATGATATATGCATGATTCGGAATTTTTTTTTAATTCTTGGTAAGGCGCCATATTCTATTATATTACTTTGTTCAGCAATTATTTCTGTAAAAGTGTATCTGTTGATTATCTTGATATCATATGACAGCAGTACATATTCGTATTTTGCCAGAGTGACATCATTGAAAGTGGATACTTTTGAGTTGAACATCAGAAAATTTGACCTTTCGGATGAGACTAAAAATAGAATTCCCTGTTTCTAAAAAATAGAATTCTCTAACAACTTTCTATACATATACCTTTCGAGTATACATAATTATTTGACAGTTTTCAAAAGTGTCACCTGGACTACTTTGCATGGTTTTCTCGTAGACTTGCTCTTAAGTACCCAACCACCAAGTGTTTTGCTCAGTTTATAAAATAATGATAGGTAGAACTTGATGATGGTTATTTTAACTGATACATTTAAGCATATAAAAGATAGAGCTTTGAATTTTGAATTCGCCATTATGTTAAAACACTGATATACTACCATGCCATACACCTATACTCAAATTATCGACATTGGCCGTCTCCAGGCCGGAGTATCCCATAGTTAGAATGCATGAAATGAAAACATAAATCAGAGCACAATTTAATGTAAACATATTTATTTACGGAGAAATCAATAGTATGACATAATTCTTCATAATGAAGAATGATTAAGAATGAAACAATAAGTGTTAATCTGTCACCTTTATACCCCCCTGATACATAGTGAAATTACACAATATTATTAATATGCACATACTTTGGGATAATACAATGTAAAAATTCATACTATTTTCCGCCTGTTGAACTGATGCAGCAGACTAGCTCTAGAAATGAACAGACTCCTGGTAAAGATCGCTACATCCCGTTTTTTTCATCTTCAAAAAAGAACCATTGCCGCAATAGCTTATGTAGTTTGAATGCCTAGATAAAGAAGATCAGCTCGAAAGTAATCCGCAACTCCCATCGACAAAATGGCATTAGACCCTGAAGAACGTATTTTAGAGCAGTTTTCTTACAAAGACGAGAATGCTTCCTATAGTACATTATATTGAGGGGCTTGACATTCCGCAACTTACGTAGAATCCGGTTCAGCGGTGAGTCCCGTTTACTGCCACAGAAACGTGATTGGAGAATCCGTGTATAACAGAGTAGGAATGAACTACTGTGTCCAAAAAGTGAATAGCTTCGGTGAAAGTAGCGTGGGTGACACGCTCTAATGACCGTAAAACAGAACTGGTACATGTTACATGCAATACAATAGCTCAGAGGCACATTAACGAAATTCTCCAACCTCACCTAATGCGCGCAATTGAGCGACCGAAAGAGTTGTTTCACGAAGAAATGCCATGCCCCACACAGTGCGCTTAACACGGGACTATCGTGAGCATAACAACATTGTGCTGCCATAGCCTTTTAAATCAAAGGATTTGAATTAGATTGAAAAATTGTGTGACCAGTTGGATAAATGTGTGTCCTCGATCAGCTTTGTCAAATGTTGCAACAGAAATTGAGAAACATTCCACATAATAACATAAGACCTTTGATTAAAGGCAGTGTTGGCAGTTCTACGTGGTCGTACACGGTTTTAACTTAAACCTGACCGGAGGACGAGTGTGTATTTACCTGTGATAAACTTGTTTTTACTTGCGAATCTTTAAGGAATTGACTGTATTTTTTTCAATTAAAACTATTTAAGTGAATATCTATATTTGTTATGTTGAAATATGTAAATACATCTACTAAATCACTAAAATCTTTAAAACAAAATACGTAATGCAGAGTAGGTTGTCATTCTGTAGATTTTCTTGTTTCGGTCCACATAGTTTTTCCGGCATTTTTGTTGTTAAACGAGTCATTGGATCCTTGAGAAACTTAACACAAACATATATTGCCATGTTTAGTTATGCTCACTGATTTTTTCAAGACGGTCGTCAAAATGGGCACCTTCGGAACAGAGGTATAGAGAGAATAGGACCAAATTTTGATTTAAAAACACATACTTTTGTTTTACAAATCTTCCTCTTTCCGCAATGAAACATACTGTGTAACGAAATCGATTTTTCGTAGTCGTGTTTGTTTTTATTTCGGCTAAAGTTATTAGGTCGCTTATCCTCCGTTACGATGTTTGACTTTTTATAATCAATTTAAAACAAACCTGAACGCATATTTAAAAGTTCTCAAGAATTATGAACATGGATAACGCAAACTGAATATTGTCTTAACCCATCTAGGATGCTCTACTAATTTCTTTATTATAACCTCCATCCGGACATGTTGATATAACCTTCTAGATCATGTATTTGAATGTTTTAAATAGTCTTACAATAGAAGCAGATTATTTGATAACACTGACTGTCTGCCAAACTAATCCAGCACTTTTAAAAATCTGGCAACCCATTTTATTGTCTAATTAACAGAATGAACAATTTGTTTATACTGCACTAAGTTTTTCTTTAATCATGCACATCATCAAATCCTCTTTACATCCTCCTAATTATCTAATTATTCTACATTTTGTATTATCTTTGCTAAAATATGTTGTATTTTATTTCTCTCTATCGCTTGTTGTGCATATCTCTCACACGTAATAAAATTTGTATTACATTGCATGTGTGATCCGTGAACGTTCTTTCGTAATACACTGTATACTGGAGAAGGCTTCATATTCGTCTAACTTCATTCTTATCCTATTTGCATATTTTAGCAAACACAATATGTTTAAACTAAGAGTTATGAGTCCAGGTTTAATACCCATTGACTTAGGTTCACTCACTAGGGAAGAGACAAGTGTCTACAAGTGACTCATTTACTTCATCAATTACAGACATACCCATGTATTTTTGATGTGACTCCTTAAATATAAACTTGTCACATCACTTTAGTGGAACTAATGTTGGCAGAGTTTATACAAGAAACGTACCGCAACAAAAAAATATCACAGTTAGGAAACTTTTTCTCCATTTTACAATCAGATTTCATGAAGCATTGATTGATTCTCTTAATTTATATACAATTGGTGCGTATAATTCCTGGTAGTGACAGGAATTAGAAATCATCCAGCGTGTTATCAGTATTTTATTAGATTTATTAAACAAAACGATTTGAAATTGATATAACTAGAAAGCAACAGTTGGATCAAATGAATCTCATACCTCTGCTAAATGAAATGTTTAAAAAAAAACAAAGGATCAACAATTATCAAACACAATAACAAAACCTGTTAGAATATTGTAGTAAATGAACGGAAAGTTAACAGTGTGTAGCGAAGTCATAGAGTTTAGTTAGCAATTGTTTATGAGTCTATTCTGAAAAGGAGGTTGACTTGATTGAATCATCAGTTTTAGCAATAATGTGAGGATATTACTGTATGAACACCCTTTGACGTCTTATATTACTCCGCGGAAAACTTAAACTTTTTCCCAAAATGTTCAATTACACAAATAGAAATAAAAATAAAATAAAATGAGTTTATTCTATGGTTTGAATTAATGTGTAAGTATTAACTACAAAAACTATTTTCTCCGTAGATGGAAAACAATCTCCCGGTTGTGCATATTTAATATATTCCTCTACGCGGCTTATAAAGTAGGGTAAACTAAAACGTTGTTATCCCTCGGTATAGAAAATATATTTGCAGTTAATCTTTAATCGTTATTGATGGTTTGTTATTAAAGTTGCATATTTTCTAAATATTTTGTTTACCTTTTCTGGCCCTTGGAAAGGACTTGGAAATACTTTTGATAGTCTCCGTATTTTTAAGAGAATATATGGTGGCTAACTTAATAGATGCAAGACTTCGGTAGCTTATATACCCTCTGGGGATTTTATTTTGGTTATTGCTGTCCAATGGTGTTAAGTCATAATTTCAGAACATAATAAATAAAAACTAAATTGATTCACTCAAATTGCATATTGTACTTTTAATGAAGGCAACTCGTCAAGCCCGTGAAAATAAGTTTAAACTAACTAACAGCCGCCAATTATATTTTAAATTGTACTGCAGATGCTTAAGAAAGGGCCGTAGAACCTAGAAAAACAGACATTTTTATATATACTACGGGTATTTTAATTTCTTCACCATGTTCACTGTTAATTCAAAAGAACCTGTAAATAATTTCTTATATTGTGGTAATATTTATCATTTGTTGCATTATAAATACAGTTAAATGAAATTGTTTCTTTTTAGTATATAATGTTGCTGTGAACGGGTATTGGGTAATAAAACAATTCGGGCAAGAGGACATTCAGCTCATCTGGATACCTTGGGGAAAATATTCTGATCTTTTTACACGTTAAATAAATGTATATTATTGCCTTTCTCTACCATCAGATGACAAATGAACGAATATCCCTTAAAGTTTGATTCGTTTGGGATTAAATTGAATTCAACTCTATTTTTAATAGAATGTTTGTCTATGGTTTGTTTTAATTATAGGACCAAGAAAGGAAACTAAGAAAACCACTTATTTCGCCAGGAAAAATGACAATCCTCGGCAATTAGGCTGCATGCAAACGCACCTGACCCAAAACATGTAACCGAAGTGTTAATAAGCCGTGATCAAAAGTAGATGGTTAACTACCTTACTCACTCAGTCACCCTTTTGTATTGAACGTTGTATAAATTATTAATAAAATTTCCTTTAGAGATTAGTATTGAATATTGGATTTCTGGCTGTAAGAATGATAACGGATTGATTTGACATATGTAGAATTCTACTCATGTTTTGCACCTGGTTCTTTATTAATTTTTAACTATTCTAATTTGATCGCGCAAGGAAACTTTTATTGTTGATAGTTGTTAATGCTGTCTTCCAGATTATTAATCTTATAATATTTTCTTGATCGAGTTCCAAGACGAGACAAAGAAATGGAACATATTATTTTGTCGAATATAAAGCGTTTAATCTAATACGCTGCTAAAAAACGAAAGATGATATTTTCTGCGCTTATGCTTTAATGAAAATAGCACAATGGTAGAAGACAAGCCTTTATCATTGTGTGTTAACTGAAACGATAAATTAATGTTTCAGGAAAAAGTCTAACGATCTGAAAACCGTGGAGTATTTAATCATAATAGGTTTGGTCATTATTCTAGATAAATTAGGAACACTATAAAGGCAAAACGTCAAAGCGAAGATTCAGCCCTTGACGATATGCGCATGAATCTTGTTTCATTATCATACATATAGTTAATAAATACCGCGCATAGTGCCAAACGATTACGTTTTAAATTTTAATAGATGCTCTTAAATAGAACAAGAATCACCCAGTCTAAGTTGCAAATAGCTGCATCAGCTCTATCGGATGTCAGTGAGAGTGATATTAGTTATTTCTTATTTTGTCAGAAATAATTTGTGTACATGTGTTAATTAAAAAGCGAACTCTCCGAAATTACGAAATGCACGTTACTGAGACGTCACTGCCGCCTTTGAAAGTTGTTAAAAGCGACGTTATGAATGAATGAGAGGTTCCAATAAATTTGAATAGAACTGTTTTGTTTTCATAAATAAGCACGAGTTACGTCGCTGTTAGCATCTTTCAAGGGCAATGAAGTATTCCCGTAATTGAATAATGTGTATCTCTTCCCTGTTAGTAATTAAAAATGGATTTTGAAGGAAAATAACATACCAAATACGTTTATGCTACTCACTATCGAAAACGAAGAAACAAACTAATGAATGTTATTACCTAACGCATGGTCAGGTATGTTTTAACTCTGAAATGGTGTTATTGGTTTTCTTTTTCTCGAATAACGATGGCTCTAAAAAGAACGAAAACAGAGAAACTAACGTCAGATAGAAAAACTAAATGAATAGACTCCATAAAGGTAATTTGAACAAAATTGAAGAACTGTGTTCAAAGCATTGAAACATACGTCACAAAATTAAGTGAAATATGTTAAGAAATTTCCACTACTTCTACTTCCAAAACGATCTTATTTAATTTAGTAAATAATGTTACAATTTTTTATATGTACAAGATGACACTCTTCCTATGAGAATTTACATGTATTTTTCCATGCAGAGATACTGTAACTTATATTACGAAGGTGTAAACCAATTGTTTAACGAAAGCTTGTTAATAATGTTCGAAAATAATGAGTGCTTAATGTTTAATATTGAATTATTATTATGTTTATTACGTTACTACCAGAGATGTACAAAAAATATGATTTTAAATTAAGTTTTCGGACTTTCATGTCTATTTGGACGTTTTTGTTTTCTTATTTTTAATCGTTTATTTCAATTGACTTGTATTTTATTCAGTTTGAAGCAGGAGCAAGGGACATGTACAAATCCGATTTTATACAAACATAAACACAAAACAAACACAAAAACAGAAACAAAACAAGAAAACAATAATAAGAATGAATGTACAAAGGTGCTCCGGACGAGTTACTCATTCACCGTCAAATCCAGGAAAAATCATTTAGGAATATGAAAAGCTATCTGTGGCTCAGCGAATTGTCTGATCGCATAGGAGAGACGGGTTTCCCGTAACGGTCAAATTGAGTTAAACTGACGACCATAGAACTTCTGAAGTTGTATAATGTGCACACCATACACTAGAGCTGCTGGAATCTTGCTATCTATGAAAAATTGGAGAGTTGAAATCATAACTTGTCATAGATTGTAGTATGAAGTATTCCCGAGTCTGTTACTCGAAGTAGGTCTAAGTAAAGGAGCGACCTTAGCGTATTGGTGGTGTCCTTAATTTCAAGCATGCTCGAATGCAAGTAATCAACCCTAAAGTTCCTCCTACAACAGGTAAAGTCATGATATTAGTTGGTTTGTTGCATAATTTTGAATATGTTTTTTAAAAAGTAATCTGTCAATTTACCATAACGTGGAACAACACCTTTTTTAAAGTTACGTTTCTTCATTGTAGAAATTAACGAGTAGTTTCATGTTATAATAAAGCAATAAATAACCTAATCCCATTTTAACATAAATAAAACACCATGATGTAAAATCGCAAATCATATAGGAAACGTTTAATTTCCGGAACGTATTTTCATAAATTCGGCTGTTGTTTCTTTCTTTTAAAATTTATAAATTTTTGTAAGAGTTATTCCCCATGATTAACACATTTTTCAAAATATTTGTAAATTTTGAATGTTTTTTTCGTCGTTCTATGTCACGTGCAACAAAATCAAAGACTTACGAGCGCTCAGGAGCAAACGTAAGTTTACGATCAATTTTACACGTGACTTACAACTACGAATCTTTGAGAATATTAAAACACACGTAAACTTACGCTACGTTTAAAATTACGTCTACGATTTTTTGAGGATATGGCTGCAGGCGTAGCAAAATTTATTGACTAAAACTTTGTTGTATTTTAGATTTTTGGCATTGTTCAGGGACAAAAGAAAATGTTTTAAAATCGGAATGTTAAATTAAACGTCGGAACCAGTGCATTTTCCTTTTCATCATGCAGGCTTTCTAGGAACTCAGCCTAAAATAAACAGGTCGGCGGCTGGAGCATAATTAGTACCGATTGTAATGCCAAAAGTCTGTTGAAAAGCATGTCCTTCAAACATGACATATATGTTGTCGATCAGAAAATTTAACGTTTGACAAATGTGGTCTTTATTATATTTATTTTTTGTTTATGTTTTATTAATACTATTTATCTGGTCTCATTCCGTTTTGCATCCACTGTTAATAACTATCACTGATTTCAATTTAATCCTTTTGTCGCAGTAAACTTTGACTAAATGACGACAAAGGTGTTATTTTTATTATAGATAACAGCTTCGATAAAGAAAACCTTATAAACATTATCAGTTAGAAGTTAGAATTTTACAATTATCTCATCCTCACAAGTCAATGTTTCTGTGGCCACATGTGTCCACGAACGTGTACATAGAAACCATTACTTGCAAGGATGCAATTATCTAATCGCAGTTAATATTTGTTTATATTCTGATTGTCAAATTGGTAAATGCATGATGCTTTTGGGGGTATTTTTGTATTCATCATACGAACATACAATCCGAATGAGTGTATTCCTACAAATTGCAGGAAGTAGAAAGGGTGTGATTTAAGGTATAAAAATAACCCAAAATATTCAATATAATTATAAGTAAAATATTCAGAACATTTACTTACATTTATTGTTTTGGCTATGATTTGGGAGATATTATTTAACAGCATACACTACAAAACAATTGATAACTCTTAAATCTGCAAACTGGTTTTCATGTTATTTCAGACATTTTATCTTATGTGACCACGAAAACACTCACAAGCAGTTTGTATTTGTATGTCATTGCTATTTCGAAACATATTTTGTTTCGTCTATGAGAATCACAATTTTCCGGTTTGTAAGAATACAGAAACCTAACTATTATAGTATTGAGTAATTACACTTATAATAAAAGAAGTCTTAAATCAACCTAAAATTAACATCTTTATTTCAAACTTACTGTTAAAGGAAAATAGAATCTCGTTACCGGTGTGACTTTCCATCCGAACTTACCCAGAAACCTATACATCAACGGTACTGGCATCTAACTATATCGTACACTTTTCCTCGTCGCGCAGCTACTCTAATTAACGAACAAGTGTCGACATGAATATGACCGTATCTACGGCTTTCGTACGACGCTAATCGGCAATCTGTCCATTCGAAACTCCTGCACTACGTTTATGTATCAATACATTGAAGTTTTAATAAACAAAATAAAAAACACTGAAAAAACACAACGCATACAAAAAAACAACACTAAAAACCAAAAACAAAAAAAACAGTCTCGGTGAATTAAAATCAAAGCCGCCTTGTATGGTTATATTTGATGTTTATAGCTTTCATCAATTAGACAAATTATATGATGACACAGGTATTAGCTACCTAGGGATGAACCCTAAGACAACTTACGACACCGTTGTTTATTGAATCATTTGTTCACTACACCTGTGATTACAGGTGGCCAGTAAATGAAAAGAAAATGGGTTGTAAAAATTATTTATTTCAGTTTTGAAAATTTGTATGATTTGCATTCAAAATTAAAAAGAGTTTCTTGTAAAATAGTAGCTGGAGATAAGTAACAGGATGGAGATGTCCTCGAGGAAAAATGGTCACAAAAAGTAAACTAAGCTTATTAATCGTGTTCTCAATTATGAACTATTTCTTTGCCTTCGAAAAACATTATTCTTTCATAATACAGGCGTAGATTGGTTTTATTAAAGGGGACCGTTCAAAAATTTGCACCGTCTTTCCGAAAACCCGATAATATTTTATGCTTCGTAATCCCATAATAACTGGGGATTCACAACAAAAATAATATATGCTGCATCGCGATAAAAAAGACGAATTTGTTGGACTATACCTTCTAAATTTTAACATTTTCCATCAACAGTACAGTATATGGAATATTTAAACAGGATAGAAATGCAAAACTAGTATTGTAATGTGTTTTCGATAAAGTTTCGGTAGGGTTAGGTATATTTAGGTGTTTGGGTAAACACTCACACCTTCTCGATACCCTTCTATAAAGCCACGTAGTATTTTTGAAAGAAACCTCGATAAAATAAAATGTCATCATGTCGAAGCGGTTTATGTCCAGCGTAAACCGACCCAAAGTCGCCCATATCCAATAATCTAACCAACAATTGAAAACAATTCTTATATTTTAAGTTCAATATAAATATGAAAAAAAAACAACAACAATATTTAACAGGTAGTCAAATGATATTTGCAATTCAAAATTTTTAGTGCCGTCTTTGTTGTTTGCGGAAGAATTCATGTACAGTCAACGTTATCAATACATACAATTATGACGTCAACAATCAGTCACGTGCTGAAATGCTAAGTTAGGTTATTTAGGGATTAACTACAAAAAATATATTCTCCATCGAGGAATAACAAAATTTCCATTTTGCACATTGTATAATCCGCGTAGCAAATTATATTAAATGTGCACAACGGAAATTTTGTTATCCCTCGATGGAGAAAATATTTTTTGTAGTTAATACTTATAAATAAATTCAAACAATAGAATAAACTGAACAATTTTATTTCTTTTACTGTACATTTTTGAAAAAAGAGATCACCACAAAAACTGTTAGTTTCCCGTGGAGTAATATATGACGTCAAATGGCCCGTGTCTCCATGACGATCAAATTTGTTTTCCATCCTCTGATAGAAAATATTTTCCAGCCAATCAAAAGTCAGTATTCTCGAAAAACTTATTTATACGAAATGGACAACGTTGCTCAGCTCTTGAGTATTTAAAGGCAATAAAAATATAAATGTTTACGGAATGTTTATACTTTTCCCATTATTTATATATTAAATTTGAACAATTCTTCAAACTCACATCAACCTAACATTGAGTGTTTCCTGTTGTCGCATCCTTACGTTTCTTCCGTGTTTGAATATGAAACAATGATATATTAATAATTCTACATTATAATTTTTTATATTTCTAAAATGTAGACAATGTTTTGGGATTAAGCATATAGAACATAATTACATTATCGGCTGTTAACAAATAAAACACCACGAAATTTTTATGACAGTTGTTTTTAATTAAAAATTATAATATTTTAATATCTATGTAATTAAATTCACTAAACATTGATATTACTCTTTAATCTGTTATATTTATTTGCTGTAATTTGAAGTAATGACAAAGGAAAAATTTACAAATAATTCAGAAATTGTCATTGGTATGTCATAACAATTTGATTTTTTTTTAAATAATTGGCTTTGTATACATTAATCAACATGTTTAGTCTACCTGATTTTTAACACATGTTCTTAACATGTACTTAACATTTTGAGCAATTGCACGTGTTTAGGCGTCGTGCTTACGCGTCTGTAAAATCTTTATTTCAGGTTTATAACATTTAATAATCGCTATAAATTTCTATAAAGCCATCTTATATATTTATATGATGCAGTGATAAAAAATTATTATGAATGTTTATATCTATTATCAACATTTAATTTAAAAGCAATCCGTCAAACTACGATTAATAGTTTCCTCAGTTTCCATCCTTGTGAAATTGGAAAAGAGGGATGCTGTAAATTTAACAAACAGATACAATCTCAGTTTGGTGTCGCCTGCATGGCTGTGGATGATATTGAATAAAGTATGTGAAAAGTGCCACCTTCTGTGAATGTTATTATTTTATTGTTAACGACGAGATTATTTTTAAATTGCAAAATTGTGCAAGTCAATGTGGTGTAGAATTCCAGTGATCTTTTTTATTTTCAGTTTGAACAATCAAACTATAAATTTGTGTTCCCAAAGTTCTCATCCTTACTTTTCTACCTCTTGTAACTGAATACTGGAATGGGATATATTTTTTAATAACCTTACAAACGTGAATATTATATTGACTGTTACAAAAAACTATATCGTAGCTGTGAGTTTTTACTGAGGGTTAAGGAAGTGGAGAGGTGAGGTTGTGCATCAGTTAAGACTTCCCGACGTTCGGCAGTGCTTATTGCATAAGGTTTAGTCAATCTTGTAGTTTGATCTATAATTTGAAGACCGAGGAAGCCAGTTTAAACTCAAAATTAAATAACCTTAATGTCCTCATAAAACAATTTGCCAATGTTGTGAATAAAATTCTCGCACTACCTGCGTATGTAATATAATATCACATCTCATAAAATATTCCGAGTGTGCTCCAGAAAAAAAACTGATAAAGCAAGGATTATGACTATAAACAGACATTTATGGTCGCCATCATGAATTGGTTGATCGTTATGTGGTATATGTAACAAAGAGTTAGTGATAGATAATGTCTCCTCCTGTTTGAGATCTCACAGTGAGTTAGAACACAAATAAGACGACGGGTGTCATTAATGAATTAGGATATACCAATACTTTCGGAAGAGTTTTGTATCAGTATTTTGTTCAGAAGTGTACGAGTTTTGAGAGCGTTTCTCCTTGTGTTCGAATTTTCTGTTATACATGACCTTTCGTAATATTTTTTTAGCAGATTACTTTAACAATATACCTAAGATGCTATTGATATATATAAAGGATACTGACAATCTTGGTAAATTGAGGTTTAACAAAGCGAAATCACCTTACACTTGCAAGCTCAGCATTGACACGAGGTTATAAATATAAATCTACGTGCAATGTAAAACATTCAGCCACATAGGCCTCCAGTACGGCTTATCTGAGTATATTAAATAGTGTACAATCGCTTAAAATTAAAACAATATTAATACTTGATATTTTCAATTCTGGTAAACCATTTATTGTAGTTGTCCGAGATAATATTGTTTAAATGCAGTTTGTGTTGGAATATGATATCATTAAAATATTAATATGTTTTGTTTTTTTTATTTTACTTTTTGTTTATTAAATTATAAATAATATTCAATAATACCCGCAACAATTCTTGTATATTTGTTTGAATTTTATTACAATAATGTGTTGATAACTATGCATTAAAAGTCTTTTAAAACATAAAATATGGCTTGTTTTGATGATTTTAATTGATTTACAACATACAACATTTGATTTAATTGAATTCAATTTAAACTATAAATAAACTATTATTGAGTATTTCCTGAGTTCACATCCTTACTTATCTTCCTTGTGTAATTGGAATACAAAACAAACACATTTCAAGCATTTGTGGAAAGTTTAATATTATTACAATCATCCTTGTCTTATATGTGGTTCAATCAAATCATGTGATTATTGTGGGTTTATACAGTTTAGGAGATGAAATACAAAAAACAAAATAAATTAAATACACAGCATTTCTACAAACTTCATTCTAGTTCTATTTACATTTGCATCTTGTTTTGGTAGGAACGTATGCTGAAAACCAGAATATTTCCAATTAGCATGAAAGAACACCGTGGAATAGGAAATCATTTGTAAATATGTTTTCTTTTAATACACATTACGTCTTTTTGGCACGTATTCGTGCCCCAATTACTGTAATTGGAATAGGAAATCATTTGTAAATATGTTTTCTTTTAATACACATTACGTCTTTTTGGCACGTATTCGTCAGAATCGTCTGACATATTGAAAAAAAAATAAAATCGAATGCCGACATTGTAGAAGGAAATTATATGTAGTTATCAGTATTATTTTTACAAATGGTCTTTTATATTAATTAGAAAAATGTTTGAAACATAGTAATGTTTACGACATTTATAATTAACATATAGATAATCATAAGAAAAACAGGAAAAACAGAAAAGTAAGTATACTGAATAACGGTACAATATAAAATCATTTCTGTTAAAATATTGACTTTCTGTTAATTGCTGATCTTTGACAATTTAGTTATGCAGTTAAGAGGAATCAATGGTATAAGAAAGTGTTATAGCTGTTCGTGTTGACATAGGCCTGTTAAGGCTAATAATAAAGGCAGATACAGTTTTAATAATTCAACAATGTTAACTTTGATATTATACATCTGAAAAAGTAACCAAATTTTTCCCTAAGGCTACACCCGTAAATGGTTGTGGTTTTCTATTTCCGGATGTGTTTCGTGTTCCCATTAAGGTCAAGTGATTGTAGCCCGTAATGTCATAATTATGGGATCTGCCAAAATGCATGCAATCATTTTTTTCCGTGCTATACAACGATGAGAGAACTTGGGAATCCCGTATCGATGCATATGTTTCTTCGTCCTGGTTGACATCAAATGCATACTCATCTTCTTCGGACATCTTTTTTTCATATTGATCATAGATGTTTGTTTTCCTTTCAGACAACTCGTCCTTATTACCTTATACAAATAAAAACAGTAGCTATATATTTTAAATGTTACATTATTTGGGCTGGAACAAAAACGAATAGAAATTCCTACACTTTAGTAAAATAGTAATTTCAAAGCTGTATGCGCGTACTCCATGTTTTATTTAAAGAAGGCACTTAATCGTGCAAAGAGCATGGCACACTACAAATAGGTTGCCACTATGTTCCGATGCTTGTTTTTTTTCGTGATATAGGATTTGCTGGGCAGCGATATGTTTAATAATGATAGCTAACATTAATAACACCAAGATTTAAACACAACATTAACACAAAACGTAGGTCAATATGGAATGACAAAAATTAAACAATTCAGAAGGAGTACACAAACAACAGATAAACACGCTACTAAATTTTGTAATTGACTGTAAGTGCAGGGGCAACGTAATAATCAAAGTCTTTATAATGACGTAAGCGAAATAAAAAGCTCAGAAAAACAGATTCTGAGACAAACTGCCTTACAATCAATAAATTTGTGATTGCTATCATTTTACTTTTGTTGTGATAATTTTTGCAATAATCCTTTTGAAATAATTTATTATCAGTTATATGGTTTCCTGGCATATCCAAATGTGCTATGTATGCTTCGTTTGCAGGTTGGTATTTAACGTTGACACAAAGGCCTTCTTACACATGCATCTACAAATCGGTCTCGTCAATTCACATGATAGAGTTTAGGTATAAGCATGTCGATTCTCTGTAGTGTCATATCAAACGATTCTCAGTATGCACACACAGCTTGAATGAGCAAAATAAAACACGATAGGAATCATAAACATAAAAGAAAGAGTAAACAGATTTTTTGAGACTTGTTATTTGTATTATTTGAATTTATCGTTGATATTCATCTAAATTGTAATCAGAGATATGGTATAGTTTGACAATGTCACACATATACTCATATTCAGAAACAATAATTAATGATAAACTTACGTTGTGTTATCGCTTGGATGATGTCTTTAGTTTGATTCATTCTACCGCAACTGCATGACAAAAAAGGGATAGATGTTTAAATATTTCTTATGTGCAATGTGGGTAGTGTCAAATTTGTTCACTTAAATATTTATTCCTAGGAACGATCTTTATCGTTTGACACTTGAACATAATCAAAAATAGCGGTTGTAATGACGCTACGTGCAATTAAGCAAACATACATTATGTATTAGCATATCAATAAAGTTTTAGATGGTCACCTTTTTCATTATTGGTCACTGATACATCTGGATTTTTTTCAAATACATTTTATGCAAAAATATATCTTCATGCAAAGCTTACCATTTAGCCACAGCCGTAGCCCCAACAACCACAAGGGAGAACAATGCAACTGAAATGCTCAGTATCGTCATCTTATCAATATGTGGATTGTCATCTGTGTCTATAGTTACATATAAAACACCGAAAAATAGTCAAAAGTCGTTAAGACAAGACAGATATAATGTTTTAAAATATGTTATTGATACATTATGACGCCGAGTAAATTTCGATCAATTCAGGTCAATACGAATCTCTTCATGTTGCAGCAAAGGGCACAAAGGATACAATAGTAAATAAATTGTTAGCCCTAAACAGATGTTCCTTTATTAATTTGTGAAAAATACAGCTTTATTTGTATTTACTTGTACACTTAAGTTTTTTTACATTAGATAATTTATACTACTGTGCGAATAATTTAAAATGTTATTAAATCTAAAATCTAAAACGTGATCCTTTAGCAGCCAGAGCATTCGTATATGTGTTTGTTATTTATCATTTAAACATGTTCAGTTCATTAATGTTATCGCAATAAATTGGTATTACAGTTTTAATTGTCATTCAGTTTTTTCACATGTACCTTACATGAAGAATTATTAAAATGATATCGGATACATATAAAATTATTACTGCTTATTATTTTAAAATACCTTCTTTCTCCATGTCTGTTGCTGACACATCTGCTAAACATAATTAAAAACGAGATAACTGACAAAAAAATTAACAGATTGATATCAATGCTGGGTATAATATTTGGTATGCGTATGCGTGCATCATATAATTGTGTTTGTTTACATGTATCATAAGTTAAATCGAATATTAAGGATAATGCCATATGGAGCTAATTTTGTTTCTTTGTAAACAATGAGGCAAAAGTAGTTTATTGTGTTTATTTGAATAATGGCTATGTAAAATCGTGCATTTTTTATTGGTTGGGTAGGGGAAGAGAGACCGGTTAAAACATCGATCTTTTCAGGACCTCATCATTGACATGCCGCACCTATATATGACGGACACAGTAGATTACTAGGCAACTGATGTTTCCGTCAATAATTGATGTCAGTTTCATAAATTATATAGCTTTGTACCTGCCGTTGTCATGGCAATGCATCCTAGTACATGATCGCATCTACAAAATAAATAGACATTTTGTATTCCTGAATAAACGTTTTACATTTTAGTACCTAGTATTGTCTCTTTTTACAAAATATTATAATCAATGCAAAATTATTATTCGTAAATTTGAATTTTCTGAACTTTGAAATTGATATCCTGCCGGTGATGATATACTTAATATCCTTTTCAAACATGCAATAATGATCACTACCTAGTACTGGTAAAGTAAATAGAGGTTCACACGCCGTACCTGTCGATCCCGGAACATTCGCATTCGAGTTTACACCTGTATCCATAATATGGGTACATACATGTTGTACAGTTACGATTCGTGTCAGATTCGGTACCAATGGGACATTCTGTAAAGTAAAATAGGCCAATGCAATTCAGAAGCCACACAATCCTTTTTGCGTTTTCAAAACAATGGATTTTGTTAGATAAGTATTTGATGTCCAAGTCAAGGAAAGTTTTTGTTCAAAGAGAACATTTTTTTACTATTCCATTTTTATAGAGAAAATATGTACACAATTACATTTAACATACCAGAGAAACATGATCATTTGCAAGTGCACAGAAAGAAAATTATTACCTAGAAACGCACAACTCTTACCTGTACATTTTCCCCTTTCTTCAAAATAACCAGCGCAGCAAACAGCAAAATTTTGTCTAAAAACAAACTAAGCTATAAAACCAGTGCAATAGGGGCAATTATATCATATTTTGCAAATAGCAAAACGAAATTTCGGTGTTTATTGTATTGGGTAAGCTCAAGATATCCTACTGTAATTTTTCTGTCAGTTATGATTTTCTATAAAGAATAAGTACAAAACTATTTGTCGGTACTAAATGTTTCCAAAAAAATTGCGTATTTTTACATGGCAGCACCGGGCATATTTTTAGTGTGATCTCTGAAGGAAATAAAAAAATACATAACACATTTATAAACTGTTGAAAAAGACAATTCACAAATCAAAGTCTGAGAAACCGGCAAACTCCAGAACCAACAACCAACAAATGATCGTAAAACACAGTGCAATTTCAGAACTAATAGAATTTCAGATTTTAATACGTTTAAATTGTATTTTCATCCCGTTGAAATTCTTGGTTCATAAACGTTGTGCGTGTAATGCGTCTTTGGGTAATACACTAAGCTCTACTGTTTTTACCTGTTAACTGAAAAATGCAAATAGTTTTATCACGCTTGCAACACAGAATCTCCAAAAATTTAAAATATTTAACTTTTTTCAAATATAAATTTTCTACGCATTTAGCACGTCCTGAGTTGATTTTCTAGACGACTAAAACGTAACATTGCTCCCGTAACGTCCAAATAAGCGGGTTGTTCCCAATTGAACATACGTAGTATGATCGGCGTACATAATGGAAAATCAGCGCCGCGAAGTATGAATGAACTATACATGAACTACATCATGCTTCTGTTATTTAACGGGAGAAATGTCCGCATGGCTGTTTACCTCAATTGACCGAGTCTATACCGAGAAAGATGGGGTACTGCATTTCAGGCAGATGGTTGGCAGAGCAGATGAAAATACTGAAGATACGTCGCTGTACGCTATTGACTTTAATGATAAAATTATAACATTTAACAACCATTGTGCCAAGTTTTTCTTATTTTGGTGTTTAAACTGACCTTATAAATTGAATTACCTTACATTTCACACGCTGAGAGGTTGCGGGGTTTTTTTCTCGTTTTGTTTTGTGTTGTTTTTGTTTTTGTATTTTTTCGGGGGGGGGGGAGTTGGGGAAGAGTATATATCGGTAGACACATTGTGTGTAATATCTACCATTTTAGTATTGCTTTTGAAAGGACTAATTACGACAAAAGTCATTTTATATTTTACATTCAACTTCTGATTAGTCCAGACGCTGAAAACAAAATAATCATCTTTACCGTGGTTTTTTGTGAATTTTAAATATCGTGTTAAAGCTATTGCTCTTATGGCTTTTAAAAAAAATTTAATTAATGTAATTAAATGTTCGAAATAATCTATTCACGTTAAGCTCAATTTCGCTTGCTTTTATCATCGTCAACATGGCAAGATGATAACATTTGTTTAGTAAAAAAGTGAATATAATTTGCTTTAGTCTTTGTTATTTTCACTTGCTATTTACATCAATACACGTTATTTGAGGCGCAAAAAGTCAGGTTTTTAAACATTTTTTTTTCTTTTGCTTAATGCATTTAACTGAACGTGACTTTTTACATTTTTAAATACAATCACTAAGAGATAATACAAATATCAACACATATGTGTAATATTAATAAATAATTTAAAACAAATAAATAGGCAATATGCTTGTTTTCTTCTTACAAATAAATGTTCATATTTTCTCGAATCCAAAAGTTTGGGAAATGGTTGCATCTTTATTTATTGATTAGCGTTGGCAATCCCATGTTGGCCTAAGTATGCTCTATACCCATTTGGACGTTTTCCAAAATAGGGGCAATGTTCCGTTTCGATATTTTGTTATTAGTTCACTACGTCATTTTGTGTTCCGTGATGTGGGTAATTTAGTTTTACACGTGCTGCAACCGACGTAACAAGGATCGTTAGTTTTGCACTTACCACCGTCGTAAGTTACATGTTTTTAATTTGTATGAGGACTCTGATCATCTTTTTCGCTGACTGTATATATATTTTTCATCGAGTAATATTTGTACATTTTATGTGAAAATATTTTCAATCACATTTGCACGATATATAGACTTTACATTTAATTTATTTTCATAAATATAGACATCGTATTTTGGTTTAATAAGTGAGAATCATTATTGTTAATTTTAGGTTTTACCAAATGTGTACGAGGATTTGACGAAATATAATAATTGGCGATTTGCAATCACTTTGGGGCTGTTTTTTTTTATTTTTTTTTTTTTTTTTCGTTTTTTTTTTTTGTTTTGTTTTGTCACAAGTTTCCCGTACCATGGTTAATTAGCTGTCAGCACGGTACAGCATAGGCAACATATAATTTTAATTTTATGATTTTAAAGACGCGTAGTGTTTCCAAAATTCATTTATTGTTTGTATTTAAATATTATCAGTAATACTTAATATTGTACTACACTAACCCAAATGTGGGTTTAATCAGTATTTATGGCAATAATAGGAACATTTGTGTCTCAATAATGTATATATGTTTTGTACTATAAGTATCATCAAAATAATATATATTATGAAAATCAAAGGATATTCAGGATACACCTAACACAATTGTCTATTAAATTTCTCAAAACTTTCAATATAGTTTTTATACAAAATAATGGTATTATTGGTTATTACCGAGAGTTTTGTACTTACAGTATGTACAGTATAAAATAGGATAAAATGTAAAAATAGGATTTTTTTTCATGTCTTACCAATTTGAAATTTGTTTTGTTTGCTGTTGAATTAGTCCAAAAAGGTAAATTAAAAATCTGTGGGAGCACTTCAACAACTATAACACCAAACATACATTGCATATATAACTTGTTGTGCTTTAAAATTTAAACAAAAAATTGTACATACATGTAACATTCCTTTTCTTTATATGAAGCCAGCACTAAATCTGCAAAGAAATCACATAATGCTAGATATGCTAGTACGAAAATAAACTTCATTGTGAACGATTACATATCAAATGAGGAAATATTTTATGTTTTCTAATATATCTCGGGAAGTCATTAATTAGTCATGCATTCGATGTGACTAAATATGGACAACAACCCTATTAAATGTATTATTGGTAACTTGAAAAGGTTTGTGTTTAAATTGAAAAGTAGGACAAGGTGATTGGACAAACGTGGTCTGCGCGACGTTTGACCAGACACAATTTATGGAAAATATATATAATTACCAACCGGTTAAAAAAATCTATGTTGGCATTTAGATTGTTAAACCGAGAATCCTCTGAAAGCGTCGGACTATAAGGTTGTCGGCGTAGGCCGTTTTAAACTCCCCAAAGTAAAATAATCTATAAATATAGTCCACACAGTTCAATTGTAAACTATAATTTGAAATTAAACAAGTGTGGACTGGGAGCACGCTCACAAAGCGATACCCCCCCCCCCCCCCCACGCCTTCTCTTTCACGTCCAATTGTCTCCCTTTAATGATATCCGTGGTCAATAATAATTCTTCATGCACATCTACATATAATGTACTTTTTTATGCTTTTAAGTTTTATTATATTTCATCATGCGGTTTAGGAGTAGTTGCGCTTACAAGGGATGTGGACAGACGAACAGACCTTACTTTAACATGAAATTGAGATACAACTGATTGGAATATGTGTATATGGTACTGTTGTTGACATGCCGACTGTAAATGAAATTTATATTTTCACTTAGAAATACTAGAAAAAGCGCAACATAAATGTTAAGAGTATCCCACTTAGGTCAGTTAGGATTATGAGTGAAATATCACTATTTGATGTATTTTGATAACTAACATTGAACAATGATAATAATATTTTCATAATCAGCGTTATAAATTACAATTCAATTTGCTGATTTGCTTCCGGTAATATATCCTTCAGAACTGGAAATTAAAGAAACCACAAAAAGCTTCATATACAGATTAATTTTAGACTTACATATCGATTATGACACCATCGGTCATCTTAGCACAAGAATGTTTGTTTGTTTGTTTTCTTCGATAGTGTTTTACGCCACTTTCAGCAATTTTTCAGCTATATCATGGCGTCCAGTTTTTATTGGGGGAGAAAGCCGGAGTACCAGAAGAAAACCCCCGACCTGCGGTAGGAAAACTCGCAGTCCTTGTCAATTAAAACTGGAATCGAGTACACGCTGCCTGCAGTGAGAATCGAACCCGCAATCTCAGTGTTGACAGACCACGTGATCAATAGTAGACGAACTACCTTGACTTCCGAGGCCCCTAGCACAAGAATGTATCACAAACGAGACGATTTTAATTTCAAAATGATAAATTTTTCCTCACTATGCATCAATATTCCTGCATACCGTGTCTATATTTTTCAGGTATAATTGATCAGGTATGGAAGAGCTTGCAGCGAGTATACCTATTTTTGCAAACGTCACAATCTCTTTCGGATAAACTTATAAACCATGGTTACAAGTAGCAACGCCTCGTACGCGCTTTGTGTATAGAGTATGCGGTCGTTTTACTATAGATACCATTTTCTTGAAAGATAATATTCTGCATGTTTTGTTTGAAAATATGATTGCAGATAGTTTCTCCGGTTTTTAAATTTAGTAAAAAAGTTATTGCACTGCAATGATTATTGGATACACCTATTACCGACTATGATGGTATATGATACACATCCATTTTCATAAACTCATATGATACAGTAATGATAGCGCGAGATTTGGCATGCCATAAGAACTAGTTTAACCCACCATTTCTTTTGAAATGCCAAGTCAGGAACATTGCTGTAGTTTTTTTTTTTTTGGTTGTTGGTTCTTTGCACACGGATTTGTGGATTGTATCGACGCAGTCGGTATTATATTCACTTTTTACCCTTTGACCTCATGACACTTCACCTCTCGTAATTCTGTTTCTTTATTGGTTAAAAACCACTTGGACGGGGGTTCGGAACAGGGTGATAAATTGGACAGGGGCTCGGAACAGGGTGGTAATTCACCTTTCAAATTGTGTACTATTATTATTAGATTTTACCGTCTGTTTGTTTATAAAATTATTTCATAGTGCAATTTAAGTATAATGAACGATAGAGATGGGCTGCAGTTTGTAAAATTTTATATCAAACAACTTGTACAAAAATGTTAAATATTTTTTATTTGAAGTACAGCGCAAATTAAATGCATATCAACACGCTGGATTTTAGCGGGCTTTTATGGAGGATAAATAGACGAAGAGACGAAATTTTAATTAATTTCTAAATACAAATTAACAATCATTTTATATTCATGTTGATATTAAATTAAATGTATTATTGTTCTTGGGCGTCCGTCGTAGTACACACATAGATAGAGAGTTATGGCTCTAATTGTAAAGTATACTTTGCTTATTCAGTAAATTGTAAACTATAAACATTTTATTAAAAAATTTCTAATATTTTATTTGTTTACATTATTGTATAACTGCTTTGGTGCTCGCAGAAAAACTTCATTTCTCTATCTTAGGCAGTGGGTTTCAATACATAATAGCAATAAACTTTCTGGAATAAATGTACATGTACAGCAAAGTACATGTAGTTGTATGTACATTATCAATTTTAGGTTAACTGTATGCTTGGTAAATCTGTTAATATCGAAAACACGTAAATAAAAGGGGGCACACATGTATAAATGAATAATTTCAAACTCGTTTCATCTGGGACTAGTGTTAATTTATAGGTTCATGATTTCATTCACGTAGTAATAATTGTCCGTCAGTACTTCCCCAAAAAATTTCCATCAAACATTTCTGGTCTATTGAAACGGGGAATTTGTATGACAATAATGGCGATTCGTAGTTAAATGCATAACTCAATTTATATCTTTACTGCGTCGGTTATCTTTTTTAAAGATAGTACTTGTTTGACAGTTTCCTTGGTGTTCGGTATTTTGATGTAACCTTAATTGTAAGCTGAAATCTGATTGGCTAACCTAATTGCACCAGCCTATATACCTAATATTTTTTTACGTTTCATTGATATATGAAAGCTTTTACTGAAACAGAACATTTTTCAATTAAGAACGGTAGCCATCATAATGAGCACAGTCAAAACTATCTATACCTCAATGAAAAAAGATTTACAACAATAAATGGGGAAATTCATGGCAAAATTCACTAAAATAACAGTTTGTGTGTCATATATTACTACGCCACAGTGTAATGTTTTTACGTTGCTATATGATACACTGGTTTAGAGGTTTCATTGAGAATGTAAAGAGCCCGTGTTATGCCCATATGACCATATTCGGCCGTTGAAAATGACATTTTTTAAAGAAATGCGTATATAATGTAATTATATATCAATAAGACTCATCTGCTTTAGAATACCCTAGCAGAATTGACTGTTGTGCTACGTTGATTGGTTATCCTTCAATGTTTTCTTGTCAACAGAAATGTTGGTAAATTTGATTAAGTTATTGATAAAATGCTATGACAAATCAATCAGTTAAAAAACTTATTAGTGTTGTTTGTAATTATTTAACACACAAATAATATACATTTTTTAAAATTTTGCATCATAAATGCAATGGTGGTAGTCTGGTGAAATTTGGCTAAAAGTTGCAAATGGTATGTGGTTTTTATGGTTGCATTCACAAGTCATATGAAATAACTAAATTTCAGAATTGATTATTAAATTTGTTAGAGTAGTATAATGATCATTGTACAAGTTGTAAATCATTTATCGTTAATAAAAAGAGCCGTTTGTTTCAAAGATACATTTTTAAAGCTTTCACTAATAAACACTTTTAACGTGAAATATTACAATTCTCGCTTCCAAGAAGATTAAAAAAAGAAATTTTTGTACATTTGTTAAGAATCATCGAGCAATCTTAAAGCTAGATTTGGGACTAAAACAAAGTAACACACAATAAAAAATTGACAAACGTGATCAAAATTTTGACTGCCAATGAAAAAGTTCAGAGTCAGGTACTAAAATTTAGCTTTCACTAATAAACACTTTTAACGTGAAATATTACAATTCTCGCTTCCAAGAAGATTAAAAAAAGAAATTTTTGTACATTTGTTAAGAATCATCGAGCAATCTTAAAGCTAGATTTGGGACTAAAACAAAGTAACACACAATAAAAAATTGACAAACGTGATCAAAATTTTGACTGCCAATGAAAAAGTTCAGAATCAGGTACTAAAATTTAGCTTTTTTAAGCGGCCATAACGAATCTTATCTTTTTTTAAATCCACATAAGTAAAATGGTGCGTGGCATTATCCAAACACATCTGATATCAGGCTATACGCATCATAACAAAAACCAACAAACGAGAAGCCGACCCCCATCCTTCACCCTGGGACAGCTGTGTGGGTCAAGCATTAGGTTTCAGAACGTAAACACTGCATATGAAAACTTCAAGAATCTCTTCGAACAAAATTAAATCAAATCCGAAATTTTTACATTGTATTACAATTAAAGTGAATATTTTATATACAAAAGTTCATTTTATATACCTCGAACTTGGGACAAGGTATGGTTGGCATGGTTTAATAGATGTGATAGCAAACCTTTCAAGCTTCTTGCCCAACAAATAGTCATTCATCTTTCGGTCAATTGATTTTAATTACCGAACAATAATTGACACCGTAAAGGATGTCGTTTTCGAAGATCTCAAACAGAAATAAAATATTTATAAAATAAAAATTAACAGTAGTTTAAAGAACAGATCGTCTACATGTCAATTTTTTTTTTTAAAGAGATGCGAGCAATGAGAGCCAATAAACTTTACATTCCCAATTGTTCATTAATCAATATTTTAAGAAAGTATTAACTGCATATTTGTGAAAGGAGTGCGATATAAATGAACGACTGTGACGTGAGAATTCCTGGCCATGAAACATTTTTCTTGTAAGGTACCCTTGCTTACTTTTCATTCTCCGAGATTTTGTAAATACTTAGTCTTGGATGTCTTGCATAGTTCTAGGGAAAGGATTTTTTCTGTTGATCATTGATCTGTCATATAATTGGTTTTGACTTTTGTCCTCAGTGCTCCTTGTTGCAAGTTGGTAGTCTAGGGGCCTTACGGTGTCTGTTGTTAGGCACCCTTCTTTTTATCAAGAGATTTGAGAATTTTGATTATCCTCGTCTCTTGGCTTGTAGTAGTCCTTGTTATGACTAGAGGAAGGTGAGATACATATACATCCTCTAGCATTCCTCAGGGTTCGGTACCTCGTTCCTATTGTTACTTTTATATGTATGTATACATCAGCACATTTCAACAAAAAGGCACAACAGTAAGAACGTTCATTAGTGACGGGATTACGCAATTAAAACTAACAACGATGTGATTTTTATCAATTTTATTTCTGTTTAGTGTCATAAACACAATAAAGTTGTCTATAATGCAAAATTGTCATATCTACTGAAAACATATCAATAAAACGATGCATCTTGAACAACAGTCGTCATTATTCATGTAAACAACCGTCCCATTTCAGTTTCTCATGTCAGCTTACCGTCATTATAGTCATTGTTCGTTGAATTCTTAATTTCGTGGTTTGTCCCCACCCACGAAAACGACGAATATTGGTACCCCACGAATAAAAATGAAACCACAGTAACTGTATTTAGCGAGATTTAAAAACCTTTACACATTCTCATCACCATAAATTAAGTGTTTATGTTGAATTCTCCTCTCTTCAAATATTGAATGATTATTTTATTAATAGCCGTTTGAGTTATTGTACCACCAGGTTACGTATCGTCGTGACGAACGGTCTCTTTATAAAAATTATCCTATGTGGTATTAACATCGAGCTGTGTATCAGTGTCATAACATTTGAAGCTATTTTAGTTCCACAGTTCTGAGAAATATTATTTGAGTGGTTCCGCTACTTCTTTACCTATAGTACAGCTTTTGAAAGGCTAAGACGAGTTCCGTGTTTTTCTTGTAACAGTGGTTTATACGTACCTAATCAATTAAGACAAATAGACACCTCATGCAGGAGAAATTGGAATATTGCTGCAGTTGTGGGAAAAATTTATAACTTCAAATTAAAATCGTCTTCTTTGTCGTAAATTCTTATGATAAGATGTTTGTTGGCGTTATTTTTTTATGTGTTAGTCTAAAAATGATGAAAGTGAAGCTGTATCTTTGATTTCGTTAATGTGCAGTTCTGAAGGATATAATAACGGAAGCCATACAGCAAATTGAATACACATCTACTATATACTTTATCAATGTTTTTCAGAGTAATGGATTCAAATAATGCGTTTAAAGATAATAGCGGTTCAGTTGGGTTTGCTTGGTAGCTACATATCTGTTTTTCATTAACTTTTTGTCGTGTCAGTAAATTAAACATATTCTCTATTACTCGATGAATGATCAATTCGATATCAAGGAGGTGGTGTGACGTGTTTCAGGGAGTATTACATAAAAACTTAGTTGTCTTAGAACCTTACTGTTTAATTACATTATGCCTAAGAGGTTCAATCACACTACACCGCATAGCGTTAACGGACGCCAAACGCAAAGAAAAATGCGGCTGAAAGTTATCCGGTGATGAAAAGCATTTCCCGCTGCTGCTGCTCGGTGCTCTCATGATCGCTGTACGTGGCGCATAAAACGTGCAAAACGCACAATGACCGAACGATCAACGCGCATATACTGGATGAACGACGTACAGTTAACGGACTTCAACGTACTAGTAACGGATTTGTACCGCACAAAACGTACACGCAGCGCATGAAGAACTGACAAAACGTTCTTTGAACTTTTAACTCGTTTAACTTACGTTACATCCGCTGCATGTCCGCTAGTAGTCCGGCCGTAAATCAGGTCCACCGGGCAAGAACGGACTCGAACCGGACAAGTACAGAATAAGGAACGTACGAGTAACGAAAAAAACGCATACCAGCGCATGGTTACCGTACATCTGACGGACAACTTTATTTAGTGCTGTACTTGCCAAATTTTGAAAATGTTCAAAACTTTCCACCGAACGGAACGAACACCGCTGGACATCGCCGGACAAGAAGCGCAAACGCCGGATTATAAACGGAAAAGAAACGCATGCGAACGGACATGGACGGATTGAAAATTTTGTTATGCGTTGGACGTCCGTTAACGCTATACGGTGTAGTGTGACTGAAGCTTTAGATGGTAAATTTTCATACAAAACGTAGTCAAAGGGGAATAACCTTTCTTTTCCAGGTCATCCGAAAGTAAGCAAGAAGAAAAGATTTGCTTATGTAGGATTAAAGTTCACTGGACTGTGAGAAATCATTGGAAAACGTCTATCAATAGTCATGAATGATATGTGGAAATTCGATGGTTGTATTAAGGTATGGATCAAATAGTCAGAGGAGATCAGAATTTTTAAGCTATGTTGCGATGACCCCCTAAATTACTTTTAAAATAAAGGTCTAGTGATGTATAATATTTTATGGCGTGGGTACTTTAGTGAAATGAAATTTAAATATGAACTTTGAGAAAAAAATTAAAGCAATCTTCACTAAATTCTTACGGCTTATGATCTTGAACATGTATTGTTACGTACCTTGAAGTAAAAAAAAACCTTTTCTTACATGCAGATACTTTATGGAAGCGTACCTTCTTGTTGTAAAAAGTAATAATACACAAGGGTGATATTTCCAATATTAATAGAATTTAAAGTCATAAGATTTAAATTCTTTTATCATTAAGCAAATATGTAATTAAGCTTGTTTTGTTCCCTACATTTTCTTTGAGATATCTTTGATAACTATTGGTTGAAAGTTTCTCATTTATTAATTCTTTGTACGTTTTTAATAATCTTTCCTTTAACAAAGCACTTGGTCTTGCCCTTATTCGTCACGTGACATCTACTTCCTTTCCAAATTGTGCTCAAAAACTGGTAGACGACACGGAAGTCTGATCCAAGCAAATTTAAAGCCATTTCACAACTTGAGTTCCATCGACACCAAAAAATTGGTAACAGTGATGTAGTTATTCATTTTGTTGCTTAACTTATAGCCATATTTTAATTAAATAATATTATTCTCCTTTATTTTATCGTTGAACTTTCGCGGTTTCTAAACTCCGATTTAATACCTCGTGCACGTGGTTATCACTTTGTGTAGTGACTAATTTTTATGTATTCTATTTTCGCATAATAACTTTATTTACATTTAAGATCTTCTGGTAAGTTTTGTTTACAATTATTTAATTTATAAAATTATAATTCCATAAATAATTTCCAATTTGTTGCACTAGTTGTCGCCCCTTTGAAACTTTGTATTTTCACATCGGTTTTCAAACTGGACGTGATAAAACATATGAAACTACCCTTACTACATATATTGGAAAGAATAAATTTTTCTTACTTTGGAAATATTCGTTTATTGCATTTGTAATTGACTTAATCATATCGGAAATGCATATTCACAGCACCTATTCATGTATATGGTTATGAAATAAATTCTGCCTATACTATAATGTATTCACATTGCAATTAAACTTTACTTCACTGGCCACAGTATACATATTTTTGTGTGGGCAATGTGCATTTCTGTTTCAATTACATTAATGTTGTTGCATATACCTGAAGCAGAGGGTATTAATTTATTTATGTCTATTTATCACATGCTTCACTTTTGCATTGCCAATAATTGATTTATTTGGTACTAATAAAATTATTTGAGTTTCAGATCATGTCATACTTAAGAAGAAGTGGCAGGAAAAGGAAAGTCCCGAGCAGTTTGGAAGATTCTACTTCCAGCTCAACTGGTACTTCTACATGTAGTATGGCAACTAATTCCCAGGAAGTCAATACTTTAGCTTCCAGTTCCGGTACACAAACAGGTTTTGCTCAGTCCTCGTCTGCACCATTATACTTGGAAACATGTAACAACCGTGTGAATGTAACACTCACTTCATTGGGAGCAGGTTTTGGAGCCATAGCCCCAACTATTTACTCTTCTCCAGGTACTAGCAATTCTGTTAATACAGTGTCATTTACCCCTGCCCCAGTTTTAAGTGTAACAAATGAAGTGTCGGTCTCTGTACCACAAAATTTAAAAGAGAAAATTATAAGGGGTGATTACATTGAGCTATTTACATTACTAAATAATAGTCATTCTCATGGAGTGCAAAAACTTGTTCTATCAAATAAAGGTGAAATAGTTGTACAAAGCAACCAAAACAGCCAAAAGCTTTTGTCTATAGACCAATGGACAACTGCGTTTATTATATTCACCAGTATATTTTGTTCTGTTCACTCGCATAGATTTCAAGAACACTTTTGAAATATATGTATGTCGTCCGTCAGGGAGCTTCACGCAGTACTTTAGGTTGGATAACTTACGACGAGCAATATCGTTTGAGAAAATCCATTAACCCATCCAGCTCTTGGGCTGATGTTGACATGGAGCTTTGGCTTCTGTACATGAATGGAAATTCTAGCACACATTTCTTCAATTCACAACATGCCACTAAATTTCAGAACTCGTTGCATTCCAACCTGAAGTGCTACCCATTCAATTATTCTAATAAGTGCACTCGTCAAACCTGTATGTATAGTCACACCTGTCTAAGATGTAATGAAAATCATCCAGTCGCATCATGCAGAAAGAATGCATATATATCTAATCAGGGTAAAATTGAATTTAATGGTCAATATAATTCAGTTAGGCGTCCTGTAAGAATTCCGAAGACTAATTCACATGTTTTAAATTCATTTAGAGTTCCTCAGCAGTTCTCAAGACCAAGAGTTACTTCCTCGCCTATGGGACTTGGGGTATACCCCAATTAAAGTCAAACAGTTATCAACTCTCCTACAAGCTTATCCAAAGAAGGATGTAGCATGTGAATTAATTTCTGGTTTCACAAATGGATTTAGATTACATTATACTGGTCCCAGATATCACTCTTTAGCACCAAATTTGATTTCGGCTGAGTTGCACAAAGAAGAGACCATGGCCAAGTTATTAAAGGAAGTTGAAATAGGTAGAATGTTAGGTCCCTTTAAAAACATGCCAATTTCAACCTTAAGAATCTCCCCCATTGGTCTTGTTCCTAAAACTGATGGCTCATGGCGACTTATAACCAATTTGTCTTATCCACCTGGAAACAGTATTAATTCTTATATTGATGAAAAACTATGTAGAGTGCAGTACACATCATTTGATTCGATTTTGGACAAAATATACAGTCTTGGTCCCAGGGCCCTCTTAGGGAAAATCGATATAAGCTCTGCCTTTAGATTGCTTATTGTAAATCCAGCTGATTTCGATTTGCTTGGTATCAAATTTTTAGGGTTTTATTTTATTGAAAAGAATTTACCCATGGGGCTTTCCTTATCTTGTAATTTATTCGAAAAGTTTGCACATTTTCTTCAGTGGGCAGTAGAATTGCGTTGTGGTTTACACACTGTAGACCACTATCTGGACGATTATATCTTTATGGGTTCAGAATTGTCTGACGACTGTGCCACCTTGATGTCTAGTTTCACTGATTTGTGCGAAGATCTGGGGGTTCCACTAGCTGTTGACAAAACTTTAGGCCCAACAACTATTCTACCTTTTTTAGGTTTTATTATCAACACTGAGTTGATGCTAGTTATGATCCCCAAAGAAAAATTGTCTAAATTACATGATCTTCTCAAACCTATGCTATTTAAAATGAAAATGTTAGTTAAAGATTTGGAATCAGTTACAGGTCTTTTGGCCTTTTGCTCGAAAGCCATTCCAGCAATTCGTGCATTTATTAGGAGATTTTATGACCTGATTGGGAGCGTTCGACTCAAAAAACCATATTATAGGGTACGCATAAATGGGGAGGTTAAAGCCGATGTTCTAATGTTGTTAGAATTTTTGGACAAATTTAATGGTCATTTTTATTTTCCTGATCGCCTTTGGTATTCTTCTCAAACTTTAGAGCTATTCACAGATGCGTCTGGTAATCCTGAACTTGGTTGTGGTGCCTTCTTTCAAGGGCATTGGGCTCAACTCTCATGGCCAAAAATCATAAGTTATTCCCCCCTTATTAGGAACATGGCTTATTTAGAGATGGTGCCTGTTTTGTTAGCGTTTTACTTGTAGGGTCATTTGCTTAAAAACACTAGAATATTGCTCCACATTGATAATTTGGCCGTGGTCTCGATACTTAGCAAGTGCTCATCTAAAGATAAAAACATCATGAAATTAGTTAGGAAATTTGTTCTTATAGCTATGCTGCATAATATCCAATTTAAACCAATTTATATCTGCTCCTTTATTAACGAAATTTCTGATTCATTGTCACGTTTTCAGATGGACAGGTTCAAGATTCTAGCCCCATTAGCCGATCCAGTGATGACCCAAATACCAGAGGAGTTTTTGATGCATTTAGGCCCATGATTGAACAATTTTTAAACAAGTCATTATCCCCAAACACAGTTTTGCTGTATCAGAGGGCAATATCAGAATTTTCTAGATTTAGACTTAACAGTGGCTTACCTGTTAGTTGGCCCCCCAATGTAATGGTTATTTTGTCATTCATTATGTATTTAATTCAAAAAAATCTTGCTCATTCTTCAATAAATTGTTATCTATCGGGTATTTCCTTCTATTGCAAAATAAACGATTTCGATGACCCAACCCAAAAATTTGTAGTACGCAAGGTACTTGAAGGTCTAAAGAGGTCTAAAGGAACCGTGCATGATCATCGTTTACCTATTACGTCAGATTTGTTATATAATATTCTCAGGATTTTACCAAATGTCTGCAAAAATGCATTTGAAACTTTACTCTTCAGAACTTCATTTAGTGTAGCCTTTCATGCAATGTTGAGAATATCAGAGTTTGCCCTAAGTAGCACCAAAAGTCAACATGCCTTGGTGTATTCAGATGTATCACTTCATCAAAACGCTGTATTGGTTCAAATTGGGTCCTCTAAAACTGATCAATATAGGAAGGGAGTTTGTTTAAAGTTAGACCATAAGCCTGGTTTTGAGTACTGTCCAGTTTTGTTAGTGTCACAGTTCTTTAAAGTAAGACCTCCTAATTCTGGACTATTTTTTTGCCATTTTGATACAAAACCGCTAACGCTTTTTCAGGTTGTGACAGTTTTGAAGAAGGCATTGGAATTGTTAGGTGTAGATAAACAATTTTATAGCTCACACTCCTTCCGTATAGGGGCTGCCACTAGCATGGCTATTCAGGGCTTTAATGACGTGGACATCATGAAGGCAGGTCGTTGGAAATCTTCTTGTTTTAAACGCTATATAAGACCTTAAATTTTAAAATTTGTTGTCTGTAAATTTTTAAGTTGCATTTGTTAGTTGTCTAAATTTTTATATAATGGGAATTTTAGGTAACCCTGTGAACATTTGGATACTGGGCTCATCCATTATAAGAGATGCTTTCAGGGCAGCAAGATCTCGTCCTGGCGGTCTCAACTTGGGGCTAGAACGATTGAACCCTAACCTAAATATTTGGTGGCAAGGCTATGCTGGTTTGAGGATTCAGCAAGTACGTTCTCATATCCAGACAATGTTGAATTTAACTGAAAATCCTCCAACAATTTTAGTACTCCATGTCTCGGGTAACAACATTGGTCATACTAGAATAGGAAATCTTCGCATTCAGGTCAAAGAACTAATTTTATGGTTGAAAGATGTCCTTCCAGGCACTGCTATTGTATGGTCTCAAATTCTTCCAAGAACATCTTGGAGATTCTCAAATAACTTGAAAGCCATGGAAAGATGTCGATATAGACTAAATAATTTTATTGCATATACTGTAATTGCTAACGGGGGTCGTTACATACACTATCCAGATTTGCGACTTAATATCGCTAGATTTCTCAAGCAAGATGGTGTCCATTTAACAGACTTGGGTACTGAAGTTCTGTTAAACAATTTACAAGGGGGGTTGGAGCAGTTTTTAGCTAATGATTGGATCACAACTTTTCCTTCATCTTGAGAGATTGGTTCATAGTGTATTCGTACATCTTTACAATTTATGTATACATAACATTTTTCTTTCATTGTATTCTTGGTAACTTATACCATTATACATGTATGTTTGCTGATTTCGTGCTCAATTTTGTATTTGTTATCCCGTATATAATTGGGAGTAGGAAAATACCAATGTGATTTATTTGGTTTAGTTTTGTCCTAGGGCCACAGTCTTGGGTGCAGCTCACCGCATAATGGCGGTTGACAGTGTATCTTATGTGCCACTGTCAAGTTGGCAAAATCGCTGCACCAGAGTTATGCAAGGAGATATTAGATTTACATGAACTGTATTATTTACCCTATTTAGGCCTCATCATCTGTGTTTCCCACGATGATGTCAAAAATTAAATTTACCTTTTTTAGAAGTGATTGAAAGGTTGTCATAATCTGCGGCAACCATTTAGATTGAACATTTTAAGTGATCGTTATACAGTTTATTGATTGTTCCAATGATCGATCGTTCGTCAGTTAAGTTATCGATATGCAAAGACTTTCAAATAATCAGTTTTCAATCGATCGATGTATGCAGTTTTGTTCTTTTGTAATAAATACTGTGGCCCTATTATGCCAACCCTATTTCAAGTCTTTTGTCTTATTTAGTCCTTAGCCTGCATTATGGGATAATAGAATTTAAAGTCATAAGATTTAAATTCTTTTATCATTAAGCAAATATGTAATTAAGCTTGTTTTGTTCCCTACATTTCCTTTGAGATATCTTTGATAACTTTTGGTTGAAAGTTTCTCATTTATTAATTCTTTGTACGTTTTTAATAATCTTTCCTTTAACAAAGCACTTGGTCTTGCCCTTATTCGTCACGTGACATCTACTTCCTTTCCAAATTGTGCTCAAAAACTGGTAGACGACACGGAAGTCTGATCCAAGCAAATTTCCTCTCCCTCCCACCCTTATCGGTCACCGTTAATATGCAGTTACAATACCTTCCACTTACAATTTACAAATATATTCATGTATAATTAGGGATTTTTGGTATATGTTCCATGTTTATTGCTTGGTGTGAATGTATTCTGCTGGGTTTTAATATATATTTGCAGGTACCTGTTCTTGTTTGAACTTTGAGACTGATCAATTGTACCTCTTGGTGGGCCGAGATCGAGGAGAAAACCAACGTAATTGACGGCACACACGTCTGTCTTTGTTGGCAAAATCGCTGCACCAGAGTTATGCAAGGAGATATTAGATTTACATGAACTGTATTATTTACCCTATTTAGGCCTCATCATCTGTGTTTCCCACGATGATGTCAAAAATTAAATTTACCTTTTTTAGAAGTGATTGAAAGGTTGTCATAATCTGCGGCAACCATTTAGATTGAACATTTTAAGTGATCGTTATACAGTTTATTGATTGTTCCAATGATCGATCGTTCGTCAGTTAAGTTATCGATATGCAAAGACTTTCAAATAATCAGATTTCAATCGATCGAATGTGCAGTTCTGAAGGATATAATAACGGAAGCCATACAGCAAATTGAATACACATCTACTATATACTTTATCAATGTTTTTCAGAGTAATGGATTCAAATAATGCGTTTAAAGATAATAGCGGTTCAGTTGGGTTTGCTTGGTAGCTACATATCTGTTTTTCATTAACTTTTTGTCGTGTCAGTAAATTAAACATATTCTCTATTACTCGATGAATGATCAATTCGATATCAAGGAGGTGGTGTGACGTGTTTCAGGGAGTATTACATAAAAACTTAGTTGTCTTAGAACCTTACTGTTTAATTACATTATGCCTAAGAGGTTCAGTCACACTACACCGCATAGCGTTAACGGACGCCAAACGCAAAGAAAAATGCGGCTGAAAGTTATCCGGTGATGAAAAGCATTTCCCGCTGCTGCTGCTCGGTGCTCTCATGATCGCTGTACGTGGCGCATAAAACGTGCAAAACGCACAATGACCGAACGATCAACGCGCATATACTGGATGAACGACGTACAGTTAACGGACTTCAACGTACTAGTAACGGATTTGTACCGCACAAAACGTACACGCAGCGCATGAAGAACTGACAAAACGTTCTTTGAACTTTTAACTCGTTTAACTTACGTTACATCCGCTGCATGTCCGCTAGTAGTCCGGCCGTAAATCAGGTCCACCGGGCAAGAACGGACTCGAACCGGACAAGTACAGAATAAGGAACGTACGAGTAACGAAAAAAACGCATACCAGCGCATGGTTACCGTACATCTGACGGACAACTTTATTTAGTGCTGTACTTGCCAAATTTTGAAAATGTTCAAAACTTTCCACCGAACGGAACGAACACCGCTGGACATCGCCGGACAAGAAGCGCAAACGCCGGATTATAAACGGAAAAGAAACGCATGCGAACGGACATGGACGGATTGAAAATTTTGTTATGCGTTGGACGTCCGTTAACGCTATACGGTGTAGTGTGACTGAAGCTTTAGATGGTAAATTTTCATACAAAACGTAGTCAAAGGGGAATAACCTTTCTTTTCCAGGTCATCCGAAAGTAAGCAAGAAGAAAAGATTTGCTTATGTAGGATTAAAGTTCACTGGACTGTGAGAAATCATTGGAAAACGTCTATCAATAGTCATGAATGATATGTGGAAATTCGATGGTTGTATTAAGGTATGGATCAAATAGTCAGAGGAGATCAGAATTTTTAAGCTATGTTGCGATGACCCCCTAAATTACTTTTAAAATAAAGGTCTAGTGATGTATAATATTTTATGGCGTGGGTACTTTAGTGAAATGAAATTTAAATATGAACTTTGAGAAAAAAATAAAAGCAATCTTCAATAAATTCTTACGGCTTATGATCTTGAACATGTATTGTTACGTACCTTGAAGTAAAAAAAAACCTTTTCTTACATGCAGATACTTTATGGAAGCGTACCTTGTTGTTGTAAAAAGTAATAATACACAAGGGTGATATTTCCAATATTAATAGAATTTAAAGTCATAAGATTTAAATTCTTTTATCATTAAGCAAATATGTAATTAAGCTTTTTTTGTTCCCTACATTTCCTTTGAGATATCTTTGATAACTATTGGTTGAAAGTTTCTCATTTATTAATTCTTTGTACGTTTTTAATAATCTTTCCTTTAACAAAGCACTTGGTCTTGCCCTTATTCGTCACGTGACATCTACTTCCTTTCCAAATTGTGCTCAAAAACTGGTAGACGACACGGAAGTCTGATCCAAGCAAATTTAAAGCCATTTCACAACTTGAGTTCCATCGACACCAAAAAATTGGTAACAGTGATGTAGTTATTCATTTTGTTGCTTAACTTATAGCCATATTTTAATTAAATAATATTATTCTCCTTTATTTTATCGTTGAACTTTCGCGGTTTCTAAACTCCGATTTAATACCTCGTGCACGTGGTTATCACTTTGTGTAGTGACTAATTTTTATGTATTCTATTTTCGCATAATAACTTTATTTACATTTAAGATCTTCTGGTAAGTTTTGTTTACAATTATTTAATTTATAAAATTATAATTCCATAAATAATTTCCAATTTGTTGCACTAGTTGTCGCCCCTTTGAAACTTTGTATTTTCACATCGGTTTTCAAACTGGACGTGATAAAACATATGAAACTACCCTTACTACATATATTGGAAAGAATAAATTTTTCTTACTTTGGAAATATTCGTTTATTGCATTTGTAATTGACTTAATCATATCGGAAATGCATATTCACAGCACCTATTCATGTATATGGTTATGAAATAAATTCTGCCTATACTATAATGTATTCACATTGCAATTAAACTTTACTTCACTGGCCACAGTATACATATTTTTGTGTGGGCAATGTGCATTTCTGTTTCAATTACATTAATGTTGTTGCATATACCTGAAGCAGAGGGTATTAATTTATTTGTGTCTATTTATCACATGCTTCACTTTTGCATTGCCAATAATTGATTTATTTGGTACTAATAAAATTATTTGAGTTTCAGATCATGTCATACTTAAGAAGAAGTGGCAGGAAAAGGAAAGTCCCGAGCAGTTTGGAAGATTCTACTTCCAGCTCAACTGGTAATTCTACATGTAGTATGGCAACTAATTCCCAGGAAGTCAATACTTTAGCTTCCAGTTCCGGTACACAAACAGGTTTTGCTCAGTCCTCGTCTGCACCATTATACTTGGAAAGTTCCGTGTTTTTCTTGTAACAGTGGTTTATACGTACCTAATCAATTAAGACAAATAGACACCTCATGCAGGAGAAATTGGAATATTGCTGCAGTTGTGGGAAAAATTTATAACTTCAAATTAAAATCGTCTTCTTTGTCGTAAATTCTTATGATAAGATGTTTGTTGGCGTTATTTTTTTATCTGTTAGTCTAAAAATGATGAAAGTGAAGCTGTATCTTTGATTTCGTTAATGTGCAGTTTTGAAGGATATAATAACGGAAGCCATACAGCAAATTCAATACACATCTACTATATACTTTATCAATGTTTTTCAGAGTAATGGATTCAAATAATGCGTTTAAAGATAATAGCGGTTCAGTTGGGTTTGCTTGGTAGCTACATATCTGTTTTTCATTAACTTTTTGTCGTGTCAGTAAATTAAACATATTCTCTATTACTCGATGAATGATCAATTCGATATCAAGGAGGTGGTGTGACGTGTTTCAGGGAGTATTACATAAAAACTTAGTTGTCTTAGAACCTTACTGTTTAATTACATTATGCCTAAGAGGTTCAGTCACACTACACCGCATAGCGTTAACGGACGCCAAACGCAAAGAAAAATGCGGCTGAAAGTTATCCGGTGATGAAAAGCATTTCCCGCTGCTGCTGCTCGGTGCTCTCATGATCGCTGTACGTGGCGCATAAAACGTGCAAAACGCACAATGACCGAACGATCAACGCGCATATACTGGATGAACGACGTACAGTTAACGGACTTCAACGTACTAGTAACGGATTTGTACCGCACAAAACGTACACGCAGCGCATGAAGAACTGACAAAACGTTCTTTGAACTTTTAACTCGTTTAACTTACGTTACATCCGCTGCATGTCCGCTAGTAGTCCGGCCGTAAATCAGGTCCACCGGGCAAGAACGGACTCGAACCGGACAAGTACAGAATAAGGAACGTACGAGTAACGAAGTCTAGTGATGTATAATATTTTATGGCGTGGGTACTTTAGTGAAATGAAATTTAAATATGAACTTTGAGAAAAAAATAAAAGCAATCTTCACTAAATTCTTACGGCTTATGATCTTGAACATGTATTGTTACGTACCTTGAAGTAAAAAAAAACCTTTTCTTACATGCAGATACTTTATGGAAGCGTACCTTGTTGTTGTAAAAAGTAATAATACACAAGGGTGATATGCGCTATCAAAGGTAGAGTTCGAGTTCGCAGGGAAATAACAAATAATCTCTTTTAGGTTCGAATAACCGTAAATAAGAAGCGTAAAGTCCATTCTAGTTTAAGACATCAAGAATACTAGATTTTGTTGATCTTGAATCAATGCCAGAATAATAGTTTCTAGCTGTGTGTCTACTGTTATACCCAGTGAAATATTCATCATTCATAGGTGAAATATTTTGCATTTTTTCCATATTTACTCTCCGATATTGTTTAAATTGTCTTTTTTCAGCATTAGCAAAGTTTTTGTAATTAAGATCGGATGATTGATCTTCTAATGGCTGAATTAATACATTTGTAGGATTTGGGAGTAAAGAGGTAGTGCAGTAAGAGTGTTGTAAGTGAAACTCAGAATGTAGGTCAAGAGGGATTGAGGATGGAGAGAGATAATGTGACAGTTAAAGGCAGTGTAGAGGAGAGAGAGAGAAAATATACTTTTTTCAATGCAGAGCTGAAGCTATCAAGAGGGTAAAATGAGAAAGACAGACTAAGACGAGAAGAGTTTTGAGTGGTATTGTGAGTGGCAGGACTCTGACAGATGAACTATTCATAATTTTTACTGTATCTACGAAAATATTTAAAAAAAACACGCCCTTTTCTATAAAGTAGTGGGTTACATAAACAACTTTTAAAGATGCAAGAAAATTTCAAACATCATAAGTTACTTATTTACAATTAGGATATTTATTATTCAGCAATTATATTAAATACCCAAATGCAAATCGCGTTTTATTATTAAAGTTGTGCATATAACTATTGACTTGCACACAAAAACACGATTATCATGGCCTATAAGAGGGGGTGGACAGGGGGTACCTTTCTCCCCTCTCCCTCCATTCTGCTCCTTTCTCCCTCCCCTCTGCTTCTTTCTCCCTCCCTCCTGCTCCTTTCTCCCTCCACTCTTGGCACTTCTCTTCTAAAAAACCCTATAGCAATAGAAAAGATCACTAAATTTTGACCAAAAACTGACAAAAATTGGGACATAAAGCAAATTAACTTCTTTTACACACAAGGCAAGCCTTAAGACAAATTATCACCTTTGCACCTTTGTAATAAAATATGAGGATCATTAACTGTTACCGTTAGATTTCTGAAATCAGGACACTGAAACGTATTGGCAATCATACAGCCTGTTGTCTAAATAGACCCATAGTCCGCCCAGACTTGTAGTCCACACAGATCTCTAGTCCATTCAAACCCATAGTCCGCACAAACCTACATACTTATTATCCATGTAGATATATAAGCCAGATCTCTTAAACTTCCCAGAAAGATTGCACATGAATTTAAGATGTGCACCTGCTACAATTTTAGAATTGTTCGAGAATTTTTTTCTTAATTTTCTGACTTTGGAACTTAGTCATTTTCAGATCATTACAGAAGACGGTACCTATTTTGTATAATCAACTCCTTTTAATTTTTTTGCACACAGACCCAAAACCTCCTTCCGACAATTTGGGAAATGACATATAATACTATAAGGCGTTATTGGAAACTTAAATAATTTGTAGACCTTGTCCTTCAAATATTCTTGTTATTTACAGTTTTACTCTAGACTTGTCTTGCAGATCATTTTCGCAATTAACAGTTTAACGCTAGTTATTATAACTTTAATTTACAGAGCAAATTTTAAATTATTCATTTAAAAATCATTAGGAGACAATAACTCCAACAAGAATTTGTCGGAAAATTTTGGAACAACTTAGGGATGTGCATTGTCTTATCAATTTTGCATTGACAATATCAATTAGCTGTTCTAGTTTTCAAGTTATATTGAAAAAAACCGAAAATTTGCTCAAAAAACGTAATTTTATGGCAATAACTGTAAATGGAAGCCATTACAAAACTGCCTTTTTTAGAGCTTGAATGTGCGTATCAATTTAAAGTAACGGGTGGTTTCTGTAGCTATAAAAGAATATATTGGCAAAAACATGCTTTTACCTATATGTTCTATTTCAGGGAAGTTTGCAGAGAAACCTCCTGATGTAACGCATAAATGCAGGAACAATGTCACTGTCAACTCACACGTGTGAGAAATAGTTCAGATAAGGGGAAGCTCCTGTACTGTATTTTTTTCTATGCATCGCCTTTCTTATTGTTATTTAATGTACAACTGATTACTATTGTATTACAATTAATTTGATAGTTTATGTTTCAACCGCGACATATTTCAGCTTAGTGCAGACAGACCATGTTTGATACATTTCCCCGCAGTCGGGTCATCGCTTTTTATTTTTAGAATAGAAATCAAGAAAGAGCAGTGGCAGGACGCTGCTGATTTGTTTATAAGTGAAAACTTTTCGGAACTTGATCTTGGGATTTTCATGATACAAATTGTTCACAATTGCTCTTGGGATTATTAATTACTTAAAGCAGTTATTTATGGAGTTTCATATAAATATGTGGACGAGTGATACTGGAACACCAATTACAAAAATTTGCGCCCCGAGCGGGATCCGGGTGGCTAAAAGAATAGACCGCAGTCGCGCTAGCTTGTCGTAAAAGGCGACTAAATAGCTCCCAGTACCCTGACCGGCGTGTCAGGTCGGTTTGCCTAAAGACCGACTGGGATGTGTGCCCCAGGTGGTTGAATGGGGTACCCCTGGCAAGCTGGGGTTGTCAGGCCATAATACGGAAAACCTGACCGCAAACAATATTAGTGCACCGTGTTGGGAAAATGCCACGTTCCTCGCACGTTAAAGAACGCTGCTGTAGTATTCGCTATGAGTAGGGATTTCGATCCCGCTACAGGAGGCTAAATTGCCCGACCCTATCCATCCTCCCATTTGCCAGTGGCTATCTAAAATCCGTTACCCCTATTTTTCCTTGTGTCCCATCCCATTTTCATTCATCATCATTTCATGTTCATTTTATCATCCATTTCATGTTCATCGCCTGAATATAGCTGAAATATTGCTGCTCGGGCGTTAAACACCATTAATCAATCAATCAATCAAAAATTTGCAATAAAAAGGAACAATGTGATGAACAACAGAAATTAAATGCTAGTTCACGCAAACATTTAAGTTTTTGGAGTCTGTAAGGCAACACTTCATTCCAAAGTCGATACAGAAGCTACATTTCTAAGTATTATTAGTCATGAATTCATAGGAAATATGTAAAAAGTCTAAACAAAGACGTTGGAAAACAGTTCCTACGAGTTAAGGTATCTAATTACGCCGAATTTTACTGCCGCTATAATCCGAAGTAAGTTTTGTGATTTGTCGAATTAACCTCGCAATTTAATTTAAACATATTTATTCATAAATTCGATAATACAAGACAGTGTAATGAATTATTAAATACCTAGACAGGATCTGGTAACAAGCACTTGGCTTTTGTCAAAACCATTTCCTGAAATATAATTCACAATAGTATTACATACAAATTTCTGCATACTCTTTACATATTGATTTTTAAAATTGAAAATTGTCTATCATTGATTTTTTATTCAAAGGATAAACATATAGATCAAAGGAAAATACATAAGTAATGATCAAATATGGAAAGATTAAAGGGAAAAAGTGTACAATAATAATAATAGTAAATAATCATGTAAAATACGATTGAGGAAAGTGCAATGAAAAGAAATAATAGGGACAAAATACATATATATAAAAACGATGCAAGGAATTATTCTACAAGTTGAATAGTTTGCTGTTTATGATGAACTTCTGAAATGTAAAAATGTTTTGTTCATCGTCTAGTAAAAATGATCGATATATTAACAATAAGTTTGAATCTATTGCAATATGAAGATTGAGACTGGAAACAGTTTGCTGACGTAGATGTGTTTATTTATAAAAAAGTAGATAATGTGAAACTGATTCTACAGAACCGCATGTGCAGTTGGGTGTCTGAACTAAATTTCGAGAAAAGAGATGTTAATTTATGAAACTACAGCCCATTCTTAATCTACAATGTAATATTTGACAAATTCTTAACCCAACATAGTAATATATAGGACATTTTGTGTTTTGTACCTTGTTTTAGCCTTAAACGAATGTAAAGAGCTAGAGTTTTTGACGTCATTTGGCAACTAATTCCACATCTTTACTGTATAGGGTAGGAAACAATCAGAACAAATATTAGTACGTGTTCGAAGCTCCACCAAATTCTTGGACTGTCTGGTGCTGTAACCGTGTTGTTCCGCTACTAGATTTGGTAAGATCCCTTGAAGATAATTTGTAACTTCCCTTCTAACTAACTTGTGCAAAAGTATCAGTCTGTGCCCATCCCTTCTATCTGAAAGTTTTTCCCACCCAGTCTTCATATAACTTTTCAATAGCTGTCAGTTTATATCAGCACTAAGCAGATTTTGATCACGTGATTTCATTTTGATCACATGACACATAATTGCCGTAGAGCTCACCGCTCTTCGCCGGTAGCTTCGTTGCCCGCTAATAGCTGTGATGGCTATTAATACGAACATACAAATGTAGGCTTTATTTACAATGTATTCGATATGTTTGTGCCACGTACCATTACTTGTTAGAATTATACTTAAGTACAGTTCTCTGTAAAAACCATGCAGATGGTGGCAAATGAGTTTTTTTAAAATGGATAAATACTATAATCAAACTTAACAGTGTGTTATAACATAACTTTCAGCAGAGTGACTCAACCTAATATTGTATGTTACCATGGCAACAGGCTATAACCAATATTGATTGGCCCAGGGTTAAAACTTTGTCTAAAAAAGGCATTTTTTACAAGATCGGTGCTTACATAAAAAAATATTAACAAGGGTCTGGCTAAAACAATTTTATTGCTAATAAGCATCATCAAAGATAATATGATTTAAAAAAAAATTATAATAATTATGCATAAGCTAACATGTTTTCCTTAGCAACTAAATATCATCCTTAGCAACCAGTATCAAATGGCTAAAATATCAATTTTTTAAACAAGGTGTGGAAAATTCTTGCAACCATGAAAACAAAATACAATGATGTTTTTGTACACTTCATTTGTTAGTTAAAAGGTATAAAACATAAAAAGTTTAAGTAATAGCGTACAACACTAGTAATGGGCAGTCCGAAAATGGGTCATTTTGAGGAAAAGTAGAAAAATTCAAAGTTTTGATAATCTGTTTTATTCTTTGTATTTAAGAGAAATATTTCTTTTGAAATGCAAATATTGGTCTAAAATTACCAGAATAAAAGTAAGAAAGATAAAAAAAAAAATGAATACATATGGAACATACCCTGTCATGTCACCAGTAGAAAAATAGACCAGAATTCATGGGTCCCCCGCTGAGCAAAATAAGTCGGCTAGTGAAACAAGTAGATTAGCAACAGATCTGAAAACACATCCCACTTTATAAGACCCCTATCTGAAGCTGCATACCAAATATCAAAAGCCAATGAATAGTATAACTGAAAAATCTGTTATAAAAAAATGTGACGGATGCATGCATGGACTGATGCCTGGCATTTTTTTCTCCCCGCTCCATGTTGTGGTGGGGGGACAAAAGTGTCCAAAACTCACACTTAGTGAAATTTTTTATGACAATCCATTTTTGTATACCTTTTGTAGATATCCCTGACAGGTCAAGGTGACAGTAATTCATATTTCAATGCTTTTGGCATGTCCTGACAAACTGATATGATGTTACCTTGTACCTCACATTTATATACAGGCAGTCATAGAACATACTTTTTATTGCAATTATATATTCATCTCACATAGCTTTTTACTAAGCTGAAAACCCATTTACTTAGCTAAAAAATCTAGCACACAAACACTTTCATCAGTATTTTTTAGTTTAGTAACTTTTAACCTCCATAAAACCTAATTGTTGAAAGTTAACGCCACGGCCAGTAAAGTAACACCTATGTTTTACTCTGCTTCGAAGGCGAGACAGTAATAATATTATAAACTATAACTAATTCTCAAATGCTAAGTCTCTAATGTTCTGATCTTCAATACTGGCAAGGGCAGCTTCTAAGTCCTCATCCTCCATATTATTTGCTTGCGGAACTTGTTTCCTTCTTGACACAGTAAGTCTAGAGAAGAAAGAGGTGATCTGGGCTGCATCAAGATACTGCATAACATTAAAGCGTTTCGACCCATCCTCATGCCGAGCTTGCCGAATCTTCATTGCAGCATCACTTGGTGTAACTTTCTCTCCAGTTATCTCTCCAACATTAAATATTTCAGTAAGAAATTCCTTTACATCAGTTGAAAAACGCACAACTTTTTTATCTTTCTTCAATCCCCATCCTCTTTCCAACTTAGGATCGCCAACATTGCAAGATGCCTCTAAATAGTCATGGACTTCTTTAGAAATATCAGAGCACACTTCAGCCCATCTTAACTTAATTTCATCAAAAGTGGATTTTCTTTCAAGTCTTAATTCATGTTTTCCAAGTAAAATGTGGTTTTCTAAAGCACCATGTGTTTTATAGCTTTTGACACAACCAGTTTCTGGACATTGAAACATATGATTAGTCTCTTGTGCTGCTGCTTCTTTGGGTGATTCCGTTTCAATTCTTATTGTGGTATAACATGTAGAATCATTGCTTCCTATTTTGTTTTGGATATTACCATGCAACTCTGAGCCAACATATTCCCTTTCTGTGACTAATCCTGTCTCTCCTTGCTCTTGTTTGGAAGAATATCCAATCAACTGAAATGGAAAAATATTTGTTTTACATCTTTTAAAAATATATCAAACTTACAGGGTGTTACAATTCATGACCAAACTTTCTTGTATTTTGTTTGTTTTGTTTGTTTGATAGTGTTTTATGCCACTTTCAGCAATTTTTCAGCTATATCATGGCGTCCAGTTTTTATTGGGGGAGGAAGCCGGAGTACCCGAGAAAACCCCCGACCTGCAGTAGGAAAACTTGCTATCCTTGTCAATTAAGATTGGAGTCGAGCAAACCCTGCCTGCAGTGAGAATCAAACTAGCAATCTCAGTGTTGACAGACCATGCGATCAACAGTAGACGAACTACTTTGACCATTCGGCCACCGAGGCCCCTTCTTGTATTTTGTCTGTCACACAGTAAAAATGGCATAAACAATAATATCAAGCTAGAAACCCCCCACCAAAAGTGTACTGAACTTCAGAACCATTTTAAAAACATTTTTAGTTAAAACTACCAAAGTCACTGCATCCTTTCTTGAGTAGCCCATGAGTTTCATAATAAAAGTCTTAGAAGAATTTTGAAAGTAGATCATTCATAAAAGTTAATGGTAGTGTTAAAATTTAATAATGATTTTTATTTCTTACCCTAATGCATATGTGCAAGTTCCGTGATGATGGATTGCTTGCAAAACTTTATCTTAAGACCGAGGACAAGCACAACAAGGAAAGAAATAAATGACATGAACATTGCATGCGTTCAACATTTTTCTGCTTGTCCAAATGTCACTATGGTAAACATATAATATATATAAAACACAGGGACCTTTTTTCACTTTGTTTTGTTAGATTATCGAAATGTAAGTTTTTGTTACTATCACTTGCTACCGAGTTAACGAGTCGGATTAATGAAGGTCAGATTGTAAACTAAACCTTGAGTTAAAAGTTAATGTGGCATTGATTTTAAAGAATATAAATACCTCCTGCTTTGATATTCTTTTACCAGTGCCAATGCTATAGGCCTTCCAAACTGTTATGGAACCATCATCATTAAAGTTTAGGTTGCTTAAGTGGCTAACTCCCTTCCATTTATGGCTCTTAATCTGTTGAGTTGTTGTGTCTACTCTAGCAACAGATACATGGCATCCAGTAACACCCTTTTTACTTGTTATTGCATCTTGCATGTCATTTGCAGTTTGAATGTTACCACCACCAGCAACAAAGGTTCTCATCTTGCAACGCATGTGGGCAATCTTACTGTCACAATAGGACTTGCCAGACTGTCTTTCGCTGTAATTGTAGCTTTTGATCTTTACAGCTAAAGAATAAAATAGTATTTTAAATAAAAATTAAAACAAAGTTCCAGACAACAAATTTTCCTTATCAAACTTTTGTCTATTAAGTTAATAATAGAAAACACCTTGTGTTCTATTTATAAAAATTAGCAGTCAAGTTTTTATCTTTTCATTTTAAAATCGACACTCAACATGCAAAGTTCAAAGAAATGCAGGTCATTTCAATACATAGGTTTTAAGAAATTTTTTTAAACAAAATAACATGTTCAAAAGACATGATGCCCAACATAGCAAATTTTTTTTTCAACAGTTTTTTTTATAATCATTTTAGTTTGTTCATCAATCTTCAAATACCTATTATATTTATACATTTCCATAATATTAGAGTACTTCCTTTATGGAAAAGAAACTTCTACCTGATGATAAACTGAAAAACAAAATACTACTCAACAGAATTTTTAAAAATTGGTTTGTAGCAAGTACACCATACATATGTATGTAGTTGTGCATATTACCAGGAAACATGGTTCCTTCATTTTTTGGAGTTATAGCCAATTGTGTGAACTAAGAATTGTTTAAAGGCCAAACCACACTTCAATAAATACATTTTTTAAGCTTTGTTTCGAACAGATGGACAGACAGAGGTAAACCAAAATAATTTTTTTTAAAAGGGCTCTAATTTATTACCACAATTACAAGTACGCTCACTGATTCCATTCAAAGATAACCACAGAGGACCACAATGGTAGCAACCAGCATTGTCAGATCTTAATGTTGCAGTGCATACTGATGGCATTATCTTCTTCAAATGTCGAAGGAGGCTTTCAAGTATTGATGCCACTGTATACCAATCCTGCTTTACTGAGTGAAAACAGTGGACAAATGTTTGGTGCTAAAATTAAAAAATAATACAACAATGTTGAACCCTGAATGTTGGAAGTCAATAATGGATTATGGATAGTCAATTACTGTGAATTTTCAATGCATGTTTGACATTTTAAAATACATTTATATCAATGAAAATAAAACTCTTATAACTGATGTTTTTTCAGTCCCTTTCACCCTATTTTCTCAACTAGAATAGGGGTCTTCCATGGAAGCTGTATGTCGCCTGTGCCTTAAAATATTTGGTAAACAGGAAGTAGATGAATTGCAAGCATAAAATCGCTTTACATCATATAGTACTATAGGAGAAAGCTACATGCCAAATATCAAGAGGTTGTGACATGTAGTTACCCGGAAAACTGTGATGAAAATTTTAGTGATGCCGCAGGACGACTGAAGGTGCCAAAGCATTTATTAGAGCATATATGCAATGATTACAATCATTACAAAGTTTCCAGCAAATAAATTTGTTTATTAGGAAGCAAATTTTTGAATAATATAGCCAATATAAATAGTAAACTACAGTTTACCTTTAAAGTATTGTCCGGGTCCTTAAATATAACAACAGCTACATGCCAAGATAGTCCTTTTTGGCCAAAGAAATCAGTCATTTTCTCACGATGCAAGGCTGGCAAGAACTTCATAGCCCAATCTATAATTATCATTACAGATTCATGGTCCAGGCTATCCAAAGTGAAATTTCTAGCCTCGTCCTGATTTACAGTTTTCAAAATATGGGCTTTCCACAAGTCTACACTGTTTCTGGAAGAATCAATATCAGCGATATACTCCTCCTTTTCCCCATCTTCAAGAACTGTAAAAGAATATTATCAATAGTTTAAAAGAAGCAATTTAGAGGTACCAAAAGATTGATACAAAAAATAACAAGGGGTTGCACTAAGTAGTGCTAAGGATACCCCCACTCGACTATTTGTAAAACAGGAAGTATATGTCCAGCTGACCTGGAAAGGGGAGACACATTACAACCAATCCTACTTAAGCTGTGTACCAAATTTGAAATCAATCCCTTCAGTAGAAGCCGAAAATCTGTTACGAAAAATTGTCTATTTTTGACAACGAAAGAACTCTTTACAGTTAGTAGATGTGCAACTGACCTGGAAAGGGGATGCTTAAGCTGTGTACTGAATCAGAAATCAACCCCTTCAATAGAAACCGTGAAATCTGTTACGAAAGTTTGTGCCAGATGAACAGACGGACTACATGTAGGTGATTGCAATATAGCCCCTTCTATTATGAGTGGGGTGTTATATTAAGCTTTAGACTCATGTTTTGTTTATTAACTTATATTAACATCATTTTAGACTTCTTGTTTATTTAAGAAATTATTTGAGAATGTTTGCAAAGGTGTCACAAATGAACAAAGTACAATATGGATATCCAGCATGTCAAATTTACACTGGTGTGATGTAAATTTAATATTGTTGAAGAGTGCACTAGATTCATTTGAACTCATGTTTTTTTTATATTACACCTACATGTATATATAAATGATATACTCTGTAGTCTGTAATCAGTTTAGATATTTGTTTATGATTTTTATGCGACCGCAAACAACTTGCAGGAATTATTTTTACAGTAAAGTCATTAAACTGCTTGAAAGTGTGGGGTTGTGCTATTGATACATAGAAAATATTCTAACCTGCAGTTTCATGAATTTTGCTGGTCAAAATTGCTACAGCCTCTGGAAGAAGATTGCATCGGTCACATTCCAGGTCATGGTTATGGTCACATTCATTGGAATAATCTTTATCTTTCGGATCACTAAGGGCAAAACTAATGCATTGGTCAGGACAACGGTCTTGTCTTTGCAAATGTAACTTGTAATCTGTTTTCAGGTAAACATGATACTTGTTCAGCTTTCCCTCAACTTCATCTAATTCATCTTTGTCAAGAACTGCTCTGTCAAATAATTTTCTGGCTAAGGAAACGAGGAAATCAAATGCTGTATTTCCATCTGCAGCGATATTGTCTAGCCCTCGCAAGTTTGTCTTTTTGGCAGCGGAACATGATGACAGAATCCTAAATAAGGTTGATGTTGAGAGTGGATTAAACTCCTGTTCTTGACAAAGACTTAGGTACATATCAACCAAACCAGAATTACAAGTAGTACGAATGATTTGTGGAATAGTAAGAGTTTCATTTTCTAGTTTTAGTGTTCTCATACCATATGAAGAGACTTGAATAAATTGATGGCTGAAGAAAAAATCTAGGGCATGTTCTAACTTAACACTGTCCATTCTTTGTCTGTGACAAGGTGCTTTTGCTTCTCCATTTCTACTTCCAGGTCCATATCTAAAAGAATGTGATCGTGCTTGATCTATTCGCCACATTGTTAAACCAGGTATCAAACTCTGTAGCTTAGTTTTAGAAAATTTGTTAGCAATCATTGACAGGAGTTGGAGTTTTTCTTGATTGTTCTCAGATATATTATATAGTTTTATTATCAATGATGTTAAATCAGTTTCTGTGTTCTCACTTGATGCTGGTCTTGAATCTCCAATAATAACCTTCAATAATTTATGTCCTTGTCCTGGAGCAAAGGATTCCATTAGCACATCAATGCCTTGTATTGCCTTACGTTTGTAGTGTCTGATGGTTCTGTCACTTGCATCTTCAATGTTAGTTGTAAGCTGGCTTTTTAGAGGACTGATAGCTCATTTGCTTAAAATACTTAAAGCGTTATTGACACGGCTTATTGCATTTGAAGAGGTACTCCATGATGAACATTGGGAGTCAGTCAATTCCTCATTAGAAGATGATGTTATTTGGGAGTCCAAATATATTCCTTCCTACAAAAAATATTTTGTGAATGTAAAACTTGTCAAATAAATAAATTTAGTGTGTTTGCTGCATTCTAATTTATTTATTGTATTTTCAACAAAACCAAATTTTATGGAGATATGCCCACTTATGTTGCATCTACTAACATCAACATTCATGACATTTATATACCAGCGGTTATTGTTACTTTGGTCTAAGTATTATGGTTCAATTAATTCAAAATAAATAGTTACAATTCATTATATAAAATAAGCCCCTAGAATAACTGTGTACAAGCTCAGTAGGGGGCTTCAAATTAGTTTTGCTTAAAAGTATTGTTTCATTATCTTCTTTTCATGATGTTAGCCAGTAATTTTTACTACTACATGCATATATTTATATATATAGTAACCAACCATTCTCAGATTCTTTTGTGGAGTTATTTTATGAGGTAATTATTACCATTGCAGTTAGTAAGAAATTAGTAGAGTTTGAGTAATATGTTGTGTAAAAATTCATTCAAAGCTGTAAATGGGATTAAGGTTTTTCATATCATTTGATTTGATTTGCTTTAGCAATAACTTATGTCAGCAATATATATATATACTTGTACATTTATTACATATAAATATGCTAATCATTATTAAGAGTCTTTAAGCTGGTAATTACCTTGTTATTTCGTGGCCGTAGATAGTAAAAATTGTCATCTTCATCTTCAATTTTGTCCTCTGCCATTTCATTGGAAGTTACCTGCAAAAAATATTTTTATTGTTATCAAATCCTTTTTAAAAGCTAGAAATAATGTGAGCAAGGTAAAAACTTTTTTAAAGTCCTATTGTTTAAAGCTGTAACTGAAATGCTAACTGGATCTGTATCTCATTGTGGTATACTTGCATATCAAAAATTAGCTCAATATCTGCAAGCATGTAGGAAAAAAGTCTTAAAAACTGTTGTGAGAGCCCCTCCAAAGCTGTGGATGTGGGGGTAATCAATATAGGCATTTTAATGACATTGAATGTCCCTTTTTAATGATTTCTGAAGATCTGTTGTTTATAACTAAGCCTAGGTCAAAAGTCCCCCATAAACTGCCTTCTCGTCAAACTCAAAACATCTGTTTTGACCTTTTCAGAGATTTAAATATATGGCATATGTTTATACACTTTACTTATAATACTAACAAGTGTAGACTGCGAGAATGCTCAAAAAGGGATATCACCGCTTCGCTTTCAAGTCCAATTATCTCCCCTTTATGATATCCGAGGTCAATAAAAATACTTCATGCACATCTACATATAATGTACTTCCTTTATGCTGTTTCATTAAAATTCATCAAGCGGTTTAGGAGGATTTGCACTTACAAGGGATGTGGACAGACGGACAGACAGACAGGGTGATTCCTATATACCCCCCAAACAAGTTTGCCGGGGTATACTTACATCTAAGTCTTGGTCATGTTGACTATGTTCTTGTTCCTCATTAGTTTCATCCACAGGAATTTTTTTTTCAATAGTTTTCTGGTACTTCTGGGAGAATGCAGTAAAGCAGGAACTACAAACACCTGGAAAATATTTTATAAATGTAACCTAATAAGCAAGTGAAATGATAATCATAACAGATCATAACATAGAGTATCGCATATCTGAGCAGGAAACCCCCCTATTACATGTTACCTCACTGAAGTATTTTTATTTTGTACATTTAGCATGTTTAGGTTAGCAGAGTTAAATGCACCAGGAAACAAAAAGAAGCAATTATGACAATATAGTAGATAATGAGATGTAGAACAAGTGTACATTTGTACACAACATAACCAACATAAACAAGTGGCAATTAAAACACCACAATGAAAAAAAGCCAGGAGCATGCTTACAGAACACTGATAGTCTATATGTGTGTCATGTTTACTTTTTCCTTTTGGTGGAGCATGAACATTTTAGCTCTGTGATACTTTAAATGTGTGTGTTTTGGCAAGGTATTCTCCAGTTTTTATTGATTTCGGAGTCAGGCATCCTTAAAATTCTGTTTTTTCACATTTTAATTATGTTAATGGGTTTCTGTCTATCATCAGTAATAAATTCATAGTCATCTTGATTTTACAGGATTTATAAAACTAAAATCTTTATCTAAAGAGGAGTCACATTTTGATGTTTGCAGAGGACAAGTTGAGATTCTTTGTCTGAGTAAACAACTTAGGATTTAAATACGATTTATCTATATTTTTAATACCTGATCCAAGTGGAAGTAATATGCCTTCATTTTGGAACAGATTCCTGCTCAAGTCAGCTGTTATAACTTTAGTAACTTTTTTCTTTCCCTTGTGGTCAGGATAAACACAAGTTCTTCGTGGCTTCCATAATAATCCCAAATTATATCTATGAGCTGGACAAACTATAAGCTCATGTGAAAATCTGAAAAGAAATAAGATTATGACATGAGAAAGTTGACACTGATTGTATATTGTTGTACAAGTTTGTGTGTGCTTATTTATTTTGTCTGCTCCTGAAAAAAACCTATTAGATTCCTTGTGGAAATGTTGGTGTGAAGTCCTCAAAAGAATGCATGTGTCAAAAAACTTGGTTAGTCCACCATGGGCTGCATGTGTCCAGAGCAACTGACTATCCATATTGGACCTCAAATGTACTACAGGGTTCAATATGTTGTGGTCGTATCATGCTGTGCTCAGCTTTTTAGGACAGTCTTAAAAATACGTTTGTTTCCTTTTACCCGACTCACCAATTATAAAAAGTTGGGTAGGTAGGTAAATCATTTCATTTTATAAAAAAAAAGAATATGTCCAAAAAACAAAATGCCCCATCTTGCAACATTTGGGACAAAGGGACCTGAACATATGCCCCCATACTTTCGTAGATGGGGCATAAAAAAATCAATTTTCAAGTAATTTGTTAGAAAAAACTTATTGAAACCATTACTAAAAATTATGATGAAATAAAATTTCTATTTGACTAGGGGCAAATTTTGGTGGGTCGGTCGGGAAAGGCCAAAGAGCAAACAAGCTAAATTTTATCTTAGGTCTTATTATTTGAAGGCTATTGAAGTGGGATTTTGGGTCATTGGTCCAAATGATCTTTAATCAGAATAAGTGGTGAGAACTACTCTGACCTGTGGAAGAGTGGTTTGGGTTTTTTTCTTTTTTTATGTGTTCATTTTTCTATTTAAACAAAAAGCTTCTAACACACCGCCCCAAACTTGTTTGGTGGTTTACTGATCCGCAACTCCTTTTTAACCCCTCAATGAACTTTCATGAAACTTTCACACAATCTTTATAACATAATGTAGATCTATCATGTCTATAGGCGCCTCTTATTCTAAAATTTTGTCTGATTGAAATCTAGGGACAGGGTATTATTTATTTGTGAGCTGTAATTCAGTTTTCTGGGTTTATATTAACAGTGTTTTTCTATCCCAAGTCCAAGATTACCATTGGTAAGTGTGTATTATGTACCTTAAAACTTTTTTTAATTCGCCAGTTGAGTTCTGTAGCAAGTAAGACCATGATTTGGGTACTTCGATTTTTTTCTATGACTGGTGAATTATAACACATGTATGTATGTACACTGATATGTTGTTTCTTTTATTCTGTGCTCTTCAGGAAAAAACTAAAATAAAATGTAAGCTAACCCTTAAAGAGGTTGGGTGTAATAGTTCATTTAATTGCTACTATATAGCTCAATTGGTGGTATTTTGAAAACAATGGACCACAGGAATTTGACCCCATATCATTTGGGTCGAAATATGGCCAGACAACAAAAAAAAAGTATTGTCGCGAACGAAGTGAGCGAAGGATTCTAACGCAAAAGTAAACAATTCCTACCCCCCTACCTTTGTTGTTGAGTTTGCTTTGAGAATTTGCACTGACAACATGATTGTAGGTGTTCTACTTACTCACGGACATTTATTCTTTAAGATTATGACATCGATTCCTTTAATATATCCATATTTTTGCAACCACGAAACTTTTTCTTAGACTGAAACACTTTCTTTACTTCAGGGAATCGTCCATGACATTGGTTCCGCAGTAAATGACAAAAAGTTAAACGCGAAGTCGGAACCAGAGAAAAATTATCCGGAAATTGCAAACCGAAGAGCACATGGCTGATGTCATTGGGTTACATCCCTTTATCAACAGATGTGCTAGAAATGTAAACAATTCGATTTAAACTCAATTTTACAAAAAATAATTAAAATTAGGATTTAAATATTATTTCATTTACATACAAAGCAAAGTTTTATTTTTACCGTTTTATCCCATTAATTGTTTGTCATTTACTGCGGAACCAATGCCATGGACGATTCCCTGAAGTAAAGAAAGTGTTTCAGTCTAAGAAAAAGTTTCGCGGTTGCAAAAATATGGATATATTAAAGGAATCGATGCCATAATCTTAAAGAATAAATGTCCGTGAGTAAGTAGAACACCTACAATCATGTTGTCAGTGCAAATTCTCAAAGCAAACTCAACAACAAAGGTAGGGGGGTAGGAATTGTTTACTTTTGCGTTAGACTCCTTCGCTCACTTCGTTCGCGACAATACTTTTTTTCGTTGTTTGGCCATATTTCGACCCAAATGATATGGGGTCAAATTCCTGTGAATGGACTATCAAGTATTATTTTCATGAAGCAAAAAAAAGCACTGTGTTTATTTAAAGATACAAGTGTATCCAGCATTAGCAGGCAAGACTCACAGTGGTTGTAAACATGTTTGAATGTATAAGTCTAACTGTTTCTTATCATTTTGTATTTGGTTTTACCTGAAAATTCCACATCTGAAAGAAATCAAATGTCCTTCAGATGGAACGTCTGCTGCCCATCTAGACTGGTGGCCACTGGGCAGCTTACAAGCTTTAAGATGGTTAGAGATGTTCTTTTGGCACTGCTGAAGTCTTATATAATCTTGTTCCCCCGCAAAAGTGCACGAAATACCGCATATCCCTCCAGCTAACTTTTGTACAGCACAATTTTGTTTTGTGATTGTTGTCTGGGCGGCCATTGATAATGCTGCCCTCTAACAGGAAGTTAAGAGGGGAGATAATTTCCCGTACTTTTTATACCTTTTTTCCAAAATTTAAATAGACTATTGTACATATTTATTAATTAAAATCATAACTTTTTTCAATTAATATCATTTCATTTTGTTATAAAGTTCTCCAAGAAATTTTTACTTAGCCATATTACAGTTGCAAAAATTTTTTACAATGATTTGAAAATACATTGAATTATATTGGAAAATTACGCTCTAAAGGGGTACAATAAATGCATTAGAAAAAGGTAATAGAAGATTATATGGTTGATTTTTGATTTTGTTTGTTCCTTTTATGTTCAAATAAACACAATATAAGAATTTAATGAAAATCTATGATATTGCATTTGCCAACATTTCTGCTACAATTGCATGGTTTTTACAGAGAACTGTACTTAAATGTTTATGATTCTTGTAATTAGTGTTGATTCATCAGTAGTGGAGGTTGCACAGATGTGATTGCCTTTCTGGAGATAGTCATGGTCTCAGTTTTTTGTGGGTTAAACAGTCATTTTTAAGACCAAGTAGGGATTTTATCGAGGTCTCTGTTGATTCACGAGGGTTATCGACTGTTAAATAAATACTTGTATCATCAGCAAACAGTTTAATAAAGGAGTCGATATCACCCCGATGTCATTTATAAACAATAAGATTCTTGAGTTACCCCTGACTTAATCTCCATCAAGTCAGAGTTCTGTCCATTTAAAACCACCCTTTGAGCCCTTCCCGAAAGATACATTTTAAACCACTCTAAAAGATTCCCAACAATCTCATACCTCTCTAATTTAAACAGCGAGCCTTTGTGCCATACCCGATCAAAGGCTTTACTAATGTCACAAAAAACTAAAAGTATTTCTTTCCCTTCATCTAATGCCTTCCAAAACTCATTAGTAAAGTGCACGAGCTGATTCACTTCAGAGTCCCCACGAGTGAACCCTGACTGGAATGGAGTAATAATACGATTCTGTACTAGGAAATTATGAACATATTTATAGATACAGCGCTCCATACATTTGAAATAATACTTAAAAGAGAGATTGCTCTATAATGTGTTTCTTCAGTCATATTTCCGTTTTTAAACACGGGTACCACATTTGCCTTTTTCCATTCCAGGGGTACCATTATTCGTTCTAGTATCCTATGTGTGCGTAGGCGACGGTTTCAACTACAGGAGTTCTACTTATAAAATACATTTTAATGATAATTCTACAGAAACTATACGAATACTAGTTCTTAATTCTTAGTTTTCTTGACACGTGAGGATTTGATTTATTCTCTTCACCGAGCTTGTGTCTCCGTTGGCCGTAAATTTGTCTTATTTCAGTCTTCTCCCAACACAAATATAAGACATCTATGCCAATATAGAAGGACAACTCGAACCGCCTACGAAGACATCTCAGCCATTTAAGGTCATTCTTCTACAGCTTCGCTGCTCGACTCCAATCTTAATTGACATTTTTCCTACCGAAGGTCAGGGGATGTCGCCGGGTACTCCGGCTTCCTCTCCCAATAAAAACTGGACGCCATCATGTAACTGAAAAATGTTGAAAGTTGCGTTAAAAACCATTTAAACAAAAAATACAGCTTTTGTCATGTTATTTATTTCAGATTTTAAAACCCAAAATGTAAACAAAAAGTACTTACTTAGTGATTTTATATTATAAAGGAATTTACTTTGTAATAAATAAAATAAATAAATAAATATTTTATTAGAGTGTCACATATTCAATCAAACATATTTGTACAATTACAATAACAACATAAATAAAAAGATCAAATATCCAGCCTATGAAGACTTATGAGACACTTATGTACAGACTTCACTAAAACCTTAGAAATCGCCGACAGAAATTTTCCGCTAATTCCCGCGCGTCTAAGTTCATGCCAGTACAAATTACGGGGAACAGAGTCAAACGCTATTCTCGTGTCTATGAGGCTAACAAACGTCGACTGTTTGGAAATTTTTTGGTTAGAAATCATTGATGTTAAACTGTAGATTGTGTTCTTCACAACTGTGTTTAGGCCGGAAGCCATTCTGCTCCTCACACAAAATTTCACTGTCTTCTAGCTGTTGGCATAATCGGAAGTTTAAGACACTACAGTAGATTTTAGTAGGAACCGACATCAACGGTATTCCTGTATAGTTAGTTGGCAAACGTTTATCGTCTGATCCTGGTTTAAGAATCGGATTCAAAATACCAGAAGTCCATTAATTAGGCGCCTTTCCGAGCTCGAAACATCCCTTACAAATAGCATACAGCAGATCAATTGCGTTTTCGTTCTTCAGCACTTCTGCAGGATTTCATCGTGTCCCGAGGATTCGCATGCTCAACAGCTCTTACGATTTCCTCTCGACTTATATTTGCATTGAGTTCGTTCAGTTCGTCGATGCCTTTTTTGTTATCCGGATAGTCGGCTTCATCAATGTCCGTATGTCGTGTCAAAAGTGTTTCGAAATCCGATTTCCACGTGTTCAGAACTGAGTCTGTATCCGTACTAACACTACCGTCTGCATTGACTGTTTCCCGCGTATTTGTTCGTTTCGGTCATTTGCTATTCCAAGCTAGCCAATCCCGTTTACAATTCGAATCTATAGTTGATCTTGCAATTTTTTTTTGTCTACCAAACGTTTTCCTTTCTGAGCAACAGATTTCCTTTAAACGTCGTTTGCAAATCGGAGAGCCCTTAACATAAAGCCATTGTTTCTCATACTCACATGTTAAGTTCCTTTGGTTTTGCAAGGTTTCGTTCCAATACGGTTTATAAAACGACTTCTTATCTCCGATCCCAGCTCCAGGCTGATCGTGAATTATGGGGATGTCATATTTAAGCTCACAAAGTAATCCAGAGTGATCAGGAATACTTTCTGGCTGATAATTCGCTGAATTAATGAAATCGGCCATTCGCACGACATTGAAGTCCGATATATAACTCATCTGTTCATATGGAACGCAGATATAATCAACAACAGATTTGCCGGATGGTGATACATGTATGTAACTGAAATCGTTTTTGCCAATTCTTTAATTCAACATGGCGAAATTAACGTCAGATAACGTCACAAAAAAGATCCCCGTTATGATTTTCAGTGGAATCAATAACTGATCGTGGTAACACGTCGTCAACACCTTGTATATAGTCCGTGTTATATCCACACCTAGCATTGAGATCGCCTCGGATAATTGTTTTACCTTGAATTGGTGGCAATATACTTGATTCAGAAGAGTTTCAAATTATTTCCTGATAATTTTGACGGGTCGATATACTTGGCGGTTAATAGCATATTCCAAGACAGAAATTAAAGTCGCTATGTTTATTTTTAAAATGAATCCATAATATTCCTTCAACACTTTTGTCAATAATATCGATGTCAAAAGAATTAAATAACTGTGACCGAATAATTGCACCGAGTCCATCAATGCTGTTGGCATTATTATACACCATGAATAGTTAGTTTTTTGCATTGTTTTTTGACAGTCTAAATTGTCTAAGTAGTCGGGCCGAACTGTCAGAAATATCTTATGGACTGTCTACTTTTGTCTTAAAAGTATAAATTGTCCTATAGATGTTTCCAGACCAAGTTGTCTTTGCATTTGTTACATTATTTTGTACTTCAAAAACCCCTTGACATATTGGAATGCAACTTGTTAGAAATGTTCATTTTTTGTGTACTTAACAAATTGTTAGCTGATTCAGTATTCAAATGCTGCTGCCTGAGATGCAATTGTCAATTTTGTTTTGAAAAAACCACTATATGTATTGTATTTTATTGTATTGTATAGAAATGTCGATTAAGCTGAATTTTTTGTGATAAGTCATGCGAGGATTACAGGCTTTCCATGTGTAGAAATAATATTATTTCGGCAAGTGCAATAATGAAAATAGCTTAATTTATTGGAGTTTTTACAATTTTCAAATGTAAAATAATTAACAAAACATCATTGGCTTTATATTGTATCGGTATTATGTACTACATGCAAGTAAACATTCCCACTTGTGCAAACTGCACTTTGATTAGTATATATGTTTGTACATGCATGGATCAACATCCTTGATACAAAGTATGTACCGTTAGGATGATTGTGACCACGTTCCGAAAAAATTAAATTGGATTGGCCAAGTAATGTCAGAGGAAAAGATTAATAAAAACGTAAATAACGGACAGACGACAATGAAATACAGGTGTCAAGACCAAGACACTAAAGGGCACCAATCAAATTTAGAACATAAAAGAAAATACTACTTAAAAACAAAATAGTCCTGTTTATCTTAGTTAGTGTATATTAAAACTACTAACTGGATTTTAATGAATGAAAGTTTTTCTGAAAGGTGAATATATCGGAAAAATTTCTAACTTGCTCTGTTCTAATGGTGTTTGTAAGTAAGTAGTAAGCCAACTTTGTTTAAAGTCCGCAAGACAAGTAACAGAAAACATAAGCTCTGTAGAGCTTTTAACCCGATTTATACATACATATTGTCACACACATAACATTGATCACGAACATAATAAAAAGCAAAGCATGCAAGGCATAGTTATTTGACAATATACGAAATAAGCACGTTAATTTAAAAAGCAAGACATAAAAATGAAACATTAAACAAGCCCATATGGAAGCACAACAATAAAAGAAAAGACATTTAAAACAAGACATTAAATCAAACATCAGACAAGCACATATGGATGCAGTTGTAAAGGCACGAAAAAGCATAAAATGTGAAAAACGAGACATAAAATCAAGCACTAACATGCATTCCCAGGACTGATGATAAGTTTTAATGACATGCCAAACATTTGCAAATTTCGCCATTCCAAAAGGGGATCTGGTTAAAACATGCAATTTTTCGAAATTCTTCCGGTAGAGAGTTCCACAGCACAGGGTCCTACCTAAAGGAGTTTTCGACATACCTTGTTGTATTTACATGTGGTACCTGTAATAAATTAGAATATCCATGTACATGGTTTCCGTTGAATCAGGTCTAGGTGCCGTTTCATAAAGCAATTGCTAATTAACGTGCTCGTTATCCCATGCAATTTGAATGGAATAACGTGTACGTTAAGCTAACGATCGCTTTATGAAACGGCACTCTGATAATACAATAGGAGATAACCCATTTAATATTTAAAAAGTTTCTATTGCTATATATCTAACCCTTCTAATATGCATACTTGGAATTTTTGTTTTTTCAAGTAAATCATCATATGGGGAATCATAATCAAAATATACAAATCTCAGAGCCCTTTCTTAGATTTTTTCTATTTTCTTGATATTGGCTTGTGAGCAAAAGTGCCATGATAATGGACAGAAGTTAAAATTAGAAGCAATAAATGTATGAAAAATAAGAAGCTTATTAAGCTTGCTCAAGTGTTTACCTATTTGCTTTAATACGTAAATTAAGTTGTTGAACGGCTTTCTTAGAAATGTGAAAATCAAAATTCAACTGAAAATCAATATCGATTCCAAGGAGTTTAACAATTTTATCACATGAGATATGTGCTGTTCCAATATTAAAAATAGGATTCTTTGACTGAGATTTTTACCTATTGGAATCACCTGAAATTTTTCAGGATTGGCTTGCATGCAGTTCACAGTAAACCAGTTAATTAACTTGCTACTTTCTACTTGAAGTACATCTATAACTTCATCGTAATTTTTAGAATGATAAGATAAGGTATTGTCATAAGCATAATTATATAACGAACCTTTGTCGATAAGGTAAAAAAATATCATTTATAAAAATGTTTAACATTGGTGGTCCCATTATAGAACCTTTTTGGACACCTTTTTGTATGTCAGCCCATTTGCTAACTGTATTGCCAACTTTAATATACTTATTGGCCTGTAGTTGGATGTTAAAAAAGAATTACATTTTTTATAAATTGGGGTAACTTGTGCTTCCTTTAATCTGTTAAGGAATGTAGATGTTTCAATAGCTAAATTAATCATATTTGTAATTTGTGGTACAAGAGCAAATTTGCCAGGTTTCATAATCTTTACTGACACTTTGTCTACACCCGTTGCCCTTTTTACGTTAAATTGATTAATGATCTTAGATACATCATATACATTTGTAGGTTAAAAAGCAAAACTACGTTTTTTTAAATTCGTTTGCTTAATTTTATTCAAACCAGGGTGGGTTTCTTGATCAAATTTATGATGAAAATAGCAAAGAAACCCGACCGAACAACAAGAGTCAAAAGTCAAGGGACAGTTACAAATCCGGATTTAGACAAACAAAACAAAAACCAAAACACAAAAACAGAGAAAGAGAGTAACCCGAACCCAATAAAAACCATGGGTGCAATCAGGTGCTCCGGACGAGTAAGCAGTGCCTGCCTCTAATTAGACACCCGTCGAGTTACTCATTGTCATGTCTAGGGAAAAGTCAAATCCATGAAATGGGAATCACTACCTATGACTCAGCGAAAATCTTTTCCAATTTCGTTTGCGACATTAACAAAGTATTGACTAAATACATCTGCAACATGTTCATCTTTCGTTACAATTTCATTTTTTTTTCTTTTTAACTTTTGTTATTAGAGCCTTTCTTAGGAAAATATGGTTTTATATAGTCCTCCAAAAGTCAGTAGACTTACATCCACCTATACAACTTTCTTGAAAATATTGATTCTCAGACTTTTTCTCAAGCTTAGTTACTAAATTTCTTCTTTTTTCTTGTTTTGTATGTTTTATGCAAGTGGTTTTATGTCACATTCACTACATGACCTATAAACCAAAATTTTCTGAAAAAAGTGCTATTTTTAGATTGGGGTTTACTCCGGAAGCTGGTTTCCTCTTGAAATGCTTTAAAGAGGTCGTGAAATTTTAAAAGAACATAGGCGATCATAGGCCTGACACATTGAAAATAAGATTTGAATTATAACAAAGAACTATATACTTGGAGCGGCAGTGACATAGAGAAATGAATGCACATGTGTGAATAGTAATGGACGTAACTTTTTGTACTCCTAAAAAATATGTGAAAAAATTTGAAATTCGACTTTAAAAATTGCACAGTAAGAACTGATTTTAGTGTATGTGGAAATGAACTAAATTGTGATACTGGATGAATTCTAAAAAGGATGGAAAAGGCTCTAGAAAAAGGAAGAACTCAAAGAACCAGAATGTTAGCGGTGAGAAACCACAAAAACAATCACAAACGAGTAGTACTCACAATGTCAAACATGTAAATAAACAAACAGGAACAATTTTACATAACATAACTGATACGATAATTAATTCTAAGATGAACACATATGATCCCTGCCAAATTATTCAAGGAAACCAGGGAAAACAAAAACAAAATTTGCAGCAATTTGTTCAGCCTCAACAAAATTTCTCAACCCCGATTTTCCATCAGATGTCTCCTTTGTCGGGCTACTATCCTGTTCCCACCCAGAGCCCTTGTCATCCAATACCGCCTCCAATCATGCAATCCACTCTAAATCAAGGCCGTGAATCCGGTGACAAAATAGACATTTTGGTACAGAAAGTTGATGAAATATTTCATAAACTGTCTTGTATTGACGAATTATCAAAAAAGATAGGAAGTTTTGAAAGCAGCATTAAAAATTTGACACAAACTGTAGAAACAGCTTCAAAGCGTATAGATGAGGTAGAAAAAAGTATGGAATTTCTTAATAAAAGTTTTGAAGCTAATAAATCTGAGAATGAATACCTCAAAACAACAATCAAGGAAATCAAAAATGAACACGAAGAGATGAATAAAGGCCTCGATTGCCTGAAGGTTAATATGACTGAATTATACGAGAGACATATTGACCTACAAACTAGGTCCATCAGAGAAAATCTTGTTTTCTCTGGCATACCACAAATTTCAGATGAGACATCAGAGCACACTGAAGAAATATTGAGGAACTTTATGAAAACAGAAATGAAAATTGACCAAATAGTAGACTTTAGTCGAGCACATAGATTTGGAAAACCCTCTCAAATCATGCAACGACAAAAGTTTGTATACAACAAGACCTATAGTTTGTAGATTTAAAAATTATAAAGACCGTGAATTTGTTAGATCTTTCGCTCGATAGCTTAAAGGTACAACATTCGGTGTAAATGAACAGTTCCCGAAAGAAGTGAATGACCGCCGCAAACTCCTTTGGCCGTACTATAAAGAAGCCAAAACACAAGGACAGAAAACACACTTTAAGAGAGACAAATTATTTATCAACGGCAAAGAATTCATACCAACTGAACCGGAACCAGTGAACGTAGAAAATAAACAGCGACACACATATGAAATGGAAGGTGCGCGACCGAAAGAACCATCCCGTCGAGGTCCTCAACAGAACAACAACCGTACCCATCAAGCTGCGCACAGACGCGGAAGATTATACTAGGTAAACACTGGAGGTTTAACGGACAATTCATTAGATTTAAATGAATCAAGTGATCATAACTCTCCCTCTAACAAATGTGTTTATAATAATCATGTGAATAAATGTATAGTTAATCTACTGTCTTTAAATGTTTGTGGATTAAAACGAAAATTATTATACCAAGAGTTTAAAGACCTATTAAATAGTAATGATATATTATGTCTCACGGAAACAAAATTGGACGATTTAGATGAAATTACATTTGAAGATTATATTTTTGAATTTAAAAACAGAAAAAAGTTTACTAATTTTAGATCAGGTGGTATAGCTCTAGGCTATAGATCACAGTTTGCAAAATTTATTCATTGTATAGAAACAGAATGTCCTTATGTTTTATGGTTTAGCGTAGATCGAAAATTGTTAGGAACATGTCAGGATATAATAATGGGTATAGTTTACATCCCACCGGAAAATACGCGTTATAGTTCTGAAAATGCAATTTCAGAAATTGAAATAGAATTTCTTGAACTACAAGAAAATAGTAACTCTATTGTTCTTCTCTGTGATTTTAATAGTCGCACTGCGAAAGAACAGGATTTTTATAATCTATCAGATTTTGATAAACATTTAACGGAGTGTATAGATGCAAATGAGTTTAATGACGTTCATACTTTAGACGATCTCAATATACCACGAATACGTAATAGTCCCGATAGCACCGTGAATACATTTGGTAGAAAATTAATCCAGTTTTTGTAAAAATAATAACATGTATATATTAAATGGAAGAGTTGGTAAAGACATAGTAGGTAAACCCACAAGTCGAAACACAAGCGTTTTAGATTATATTATGTGTACAGCAAATATTTTATGTAAAGTAGGTGATTTCGAAGTTTTAGATTTTTGTAGCTTCTTCTCAGATATACACTCTCCTTTGTGTTTGTCTTTAAATGTAAATATACCCAATGAAACAGAGAGTGAAAGTGTACTGAATAATGATAACAATAGTGTTATTATTGGTAAGTGGAAATATGAAAAAATAAATGAATTCAAAAACAACATCGATGCTGATAAAATTAACGAATTGTTGTTGAATGTTATGTCTAAACATGATGATATTAGTTGAATTAATCAATGCATTGTAAATGATATTGTAAGTGATATTACAGGTGTTCTAATTAGCGCCGCAAAAGATACATTTGGGACATTTACCAGAAATTTAAAAAACACTAACAATAAAGGGAATTTCACAAACAAAGATTGGTTCACTAAAGACTGCAAAAAGGCAAAACAAGAATATCGAAAGAGCCAAAGACTTTATTAACATTATGGATCACATTTATTTAAAGAGCGACTACGACAGTCAGAAAAACATTATAAAAAACTTATGGACGAGAATATTAAATCGTATAACGAAAATTTACGTACTCGTATGAGAAATATCCGACTCAAAAACGCAAGGGAATTTTGGGAAAATTTTAAACAAAGTCAAACACGAAAACAACTGTAATATCACAACCGAGTCACTTATAACTTTTTCAAAGATATAAACAAGAATAATTATGAAGGAGAAAAATATGTTATTAAGAATAATGTAAGTCGTGAATCCTCTAACTCTATGCTGAATGAATGTATTACTGCAGAAGAAATATTGAAAGCTATTAAAAATGTTAAGAATAACAAATCTCCAGGTGATGACATGATTATAAATGAATACATTACATCTTCGATTGATTGTATGATTGATATTTATGTGTATGTATTTAATATCATTTTTGATTCAGGAATTTTACCAGAGGCATGGTTGATATGTAATATCATACCAATATTTAAAAACAAAGGTAGTAATGCCGAACCACAAAATTACCGCCCTATCACTCTTTTATCCTGTATTGGAAAAAATTTTACTTCCCTTTTAAACACTATATTATGTGATTATCTTGATGAGCATTCCATATTACTTGAAAATCAAGCCGGTTTCAGACATGGATATTCCACGACCGATCATTTATTTACATTATATGCATTATTTGAGTTAATAAAGCTAAAAAAGAAAAAACTATACTGCGCTTTTGTAGATTTCGAAAAGGCCTTTGATTGTGTTCAGAGAAATTTTCTACTGTTAAAACTCTTAAACAATAATATAGACGGCAAATTTTTCCGTATTATTCAAAATATGTACCAGAATGTAAAATCGCGCATAGCATTTAATGGTGAGAAATCAGAATTATTTCCTTGTGAAATGGGTGTCAGACAGGGGGAAAATCTATCCCCCGCTCTTTTTGCCATATTTTTAAATGATCTTCAACAGAGGATATACTTGGTGTTAGCTCTATTAGTGCTGAGCTTGAATATGAGTTGACGGTATTTTTAAAACTATTTTTATTATTATATGCGGACGACACTGTTCTATTTTCTGAGAATAGTGGCGATTTACAAAAAATGTTAAATGAATTTTGTGATTATTGTGAAAAATGGCAACTCAAAATAAATGTAAATAAGACAAATATTCTTATATTCTGTTAAGGAAGACAACCTGGAAATATTAGATTTTTTATTCAGAATAGAGAGATAGAAATTGTAACTGATTATAAATACCTCGGTATATTTAGAAATTGTAACTGATTATAAATACCTCGGTATATTTTTTAGCAGAAGCGGTTCTTTTTTAAAGACTCGAAAATATATTTGTGAACAAGCTACAAAAGCAATGTATGGTATACTGAAAAAATGTAGAAAAAACAGTTTAAGCATAGAGTGCCAGTTAGATATGTTTGATAAAATGGTTTTACCTATTCTTCTGTATGGCTCGGAAATTTGGGGATTTGAAAATTTTGATATGATAGAACGCGTGCACTTGAAATTTTGCAAGCTTGTACTACATCTAAAACAGACCACACCAAGTTGTATTGTTTATGCCGAATTGGGACGATATCCTGTTGTGATAAACGCCAAACTCCGTATAGTCAATTTTTTAAACAAATTACTGAATGGCAAAGAAAGCAAAATCTCATGTCATCTATATAAACTATTGTATGTTAACTTTTACAAGTATGGTAATGAATGTAAATGGATATCATTCGTAAAAAACATTTTTGATACTTGCGGTATGTCAAATCTTTGGTTAAACCAATTTTTAGATAAATGGGTAATTAAAAGTATAGAGTTGAAACTAAAAGACCAATTTCAGCAGAACTGCTTAAGTGAAATTGACACTTCTTCTAAATGCTTGTGCTACAGAATCTTCAAAAAGGATGTGAAACAAGAATGTTATTTTTCCAAGTTGTCAATATGTAACCAATTTTTACTATGTAAATTTAGATGTGGAAGTCACTGACTACCTATTGAGACGGGAAGATGGTTCAGCATATCTAGGAACGATAGGCGGTGCCATCTTTGCGAATCAATGGATATTGGTGACGAATACCACTATGTAATGATATGTAATGCTCTGAAACAAGAAAGATATAAACTGCTTCCACACTTTTGTACTTTTAATCCAAATACATATAAATTTCAGCAATTAATGAACTCGAGTAATTATATTGTACTTGAAAAACTATGCAAATTTATTAAAATAATAAATGAGAGGGTCACTCCTCCTGGTTAGTCTGTATTGTTCACATGTGCTTTATAACTTATGTTATTGTGCTTATATATATTCTCTGTAACTATGTAATTTGTAGTTTGTGAGAAATAAAGTTCAGTTCAGAAAAGAACATTCATTTGGAATAACAATAATTATTAAATTTTTTGTTTAATTTAACTCCTGACATTTTTTGATATATTCAATAACTGCTTTAATTATTACTAACGAGTTGTTGTTTAATAATGTCTTCAGTTATAGAATTGTCTTCAGTTATAGAATTGAAATCTTTGTGAATATGTTTGACCTTTTGCGTTAGTTCTTGTCGACAAGGCAATATATATGAAAAGGTGCATTTCATCTTCGATTTGTGACATATTTACATTTTAAACAAATTCTTTCATTTTTTTGGATATTATTATAAGCCCTCTTTCTATGTTTAAAATTACAAATATATATTTTTAGAATTAGTTGTGTTATAAGTTGTATTAATTAAATCATAGCTCTCCGATCCATCGGTTGGTGGATTTCATCCACCTATTACCCGAGGGAAAGTTGTGAACTAAACTTTTGTTTAAATTAGAAAGGTGATCTCGTAATTTGAGTGTTAAAAATTGAACCTAAATTTAACTTCTGCACCCCTCTTTGTCTTACTTTCCTCCATCCTCGTTGCTCCTTTCTCCCCCCCCCTCCCCCTTTTCCCCTGTTAGAGCCGATTTATTTTTAGATGACCGATTTAACAAGGCACGTGACTGGCTGTCAGAAGTATGTCATGTTTGTATGGCAGTAGAGTTGTAAATAACTCGGACAACAAAATAAAGTTTAAGTTACTCTATAATGTAAAAACCATAAAATTTATTCAATGGGGATCGTTCACGCCTTTTTAAAATGAAAAAGAAAAGATTCATAGGTGACCGATTTATGGGTTGGTCATAAAAATACTTGTATGAATCCATAATGCAATCCCGTCCAGATTTTTTCACTTTACGGAAACTTGATTTATTCAAACTGTAGTTTTTTGTAAACTACATGATCTCAGCTTTAGCAGAAACTAAACATTTTTTGACAGACACGTATTTTTAAAAAGATACAAGGCTTCAAACTTTGAAATCTAGAAAAAATGTCAGTATGTCAATCAGAACGAAATCCCGTCCTGTCAAGATTTTTCTACTTTACCTTTATCAAAATGCATCAAGCTTTATATTTTTACGATCTGTATGATCTTAACCTGGTCTCCTGGTGCAATATTTCATTGACGCAAGCTTCACTTCAAATATAACACCAGGTCAGGACCTCCATTATAAGCATTTTCATTTGTTGATAATATGACGCCATTTAATATCACATGCACATGCCAATCTTTTTTTAGATCTGGGAATACCTTTTCTTTATAAAATTTAAATATAAATTATATTTTTACCGTTACGTTTAAATTGTGAAATCATAATGTAAACTCAGCTGAGAAATGTAAACATTGAACGTCATAAAGAGAATGACGTCATAATACGTTCGTTCTACTTGAACTTATCTATAATACAAAATGGTCAGTCTAGAGAATACCCGAACGTCAAATTTCAACACTGTCACCGTTGAAATCCAATGCTCCTGACCTGACGTTATATCCGAAGGCCGCTTAGGCTCATGAGGATATCATCGTCAGGGTACCAGAATATGTATGATCTAAGCTTGAATAATATATAAACGTTTCATGACAGACAATAGTTTTTATGTAAATTATTTATCGTCAAAGATCGTTACCCTATGAATTTTCGGACAATTGTTCATGTCACCAAATCTCGTCCTGTCAAGAATTTTTGCCTTTAAACTCATTATTTTTTAAAAGCTATACATCAATTTAAAGCTTATTATTTCTTCTTTAATAATCAGTTTTAAGTTTGTTAATATCTTTATTACTTCAAAAGTTATGACCATTTATATATAGAAAATTTCCCGTCCTGTTTTTCTCCATCCTGTTTTTAGATCAACCCCCGATATAAAAAGAATATATAACGACTCGCCCCCTCTCGAGTCGCCCCATGTTATTAACGAGTCGCCCCACTCAATAACGACTCGCCCCACATATGTAAAATAAATAAATAAATATAAAATATAAATTGAAATATTTAATACTTTATGATATAAATAAATATACGATAGTATAAATTTGCGTATATTGTACTGCTGAGTGTTTTAATTGTCGCTGGATCTTTTGAGATTAAAGTGAACTCATGTTCACTTCTTTAATTAACGATAATAATTATAATCAGGAACTTATAAATCAACGGGACTGGAATCTAACGATATCGTATACTTTTCCTTGTCGCGCCAATACTTAATTTGCGAACAAGTGTCGACACGGATATGACCGTATTTACGGCTTTTGTACGATACAATCTGTTCGTGACTCAAGCAAGTTTCGTGTATATATCAATACATTGATGCATTTAAAAACAAAAAATCAAAGCCGCCTTGTATGATTTTATTTGATGTTTATGGTTTTCACCAATTAGACAAATTATATGATGAAACGGTATTAGCTACCTAGGCTGTACCCTCAGACAACTTTTGACACCGTTGTTTATTGAACCCTTTGTTCCCCATGCCTGTGATACATAACAAATGCAACAGGTGTACGCCAAATTAAAACAGAATGGGTTGTAAAAAATACTTATTCCAATTCTGAATTTTTTTATCATTTGTATTTAAAATTAAGGAGTTTCTTGTAAAATAGAAGCTAAAAATACGTTACAGGATGGAGATGTCCTCGTGGAAAAAAAACTGTTCGAAAAAAGGTTTTAAAAAAGTATGCTTATTAATAGTGTTATCAATTATGACCTTTTTCTGTGCATTCTTAAAACATTATTCTTTCAGAATGTGAAAGAAAAAGAAATACTGCGTTCATAATAAAGGCGTGGATTGGTTTTATTTAAGGGGACCGTTTAAAAATGTGTGCCCTCTTCCTGAAAACGTGCTAATATTTCATGCTATGTAATCCGATAATAACTGGGGATTCACAACACAAAATAATATATGTTGCAGCGCGACAAAAAAGACGAATTGGTTGGTCTATACATTTTAAATGTGTAATTTTGCATTACGATGATATATGGTCTGAAAGTATAAAGTTCGTAAAAATGCCATACGAAAAAATGGCGACCGTTAAAAAAGCTCTCGATTTTCGATGATTTTTTTTTAATGATAAAACATGGTCACGATAATACAATGAGGCAATTAAAACACTTACAATTAAAAAAAAAATAAATATTTACTGTCACAAGATAATTGCACAAATTTTAACTGAAATATTAGTATCGTATTGTACTATAGATGCTGTCATTTCTGTGTTCTCGTTTAATCTTGTTCCTTTCTCGCGCGACAAAGAAATCGTATGGAACGCCACAGCTGCCTTATGATACACAAACATATATCATTAAGGCAACAAGCATACTATTTAGCTATTATTCTACACCATTAAGACATTTAGTTGTACTATATTGACGCCAATTCACATCAATAAGCAACATTTTTAAACTATAAAGACGTTGAAATACACCATAACGATAATCTTTTACACTATTTAACTATTATGCTATAACATAAAGATACTTCATTATATCATGATGATCATTTACTATACCACGAAGATACCATGACGTCATCTTATTATACCATAAAGACAGTTTACTATATCATTAAGACATTTTAATATACTATGACGATGCTTGAGTATATCATGAAGACATCTTAGTATACCATGACGGTACTATACTATGACGTCATCTTATTATACCATAAAGACACTTTACTAGATCATTAAGACATCTTAATATACCATGACGATGCATGAGTATATCATGAAGACATCTCAATATACCATGACGATGCATGAGTATATCATGACATTTAACACATGTGCAATAAATGGTAATAACCCAAATAAAAAATCAAAATTAAATGCTATATATCATTTTGATATGATGTTTCTATCCACTAAAGGAAGGTTAGTATTGCATTTGGGTTTTCTTCCAGAAAAAGGGCTAAAATGGGTGTATTGACAAAACTTCTGTAGAATGTTTATTTTTCATCCGATTTTGATCATTCGTTTTTTATTGTATTCCTCAGTAAATTCTGTCAACTAAATGTGCAACTGTTTCTATGTATCTTGCACCGTCACATTGCTAAGGGGGGTCAAAATTAAACCTTGCCCAAAAAATCAACTTTTTTATTTGTGATCCTATTTTCAAAATCTTTTTTTCATTGGAATCCTTATGAAAATCCCAGCTTGCATATTACAATCAGATTTGCAATATCTCTTATCGTCTTCAAGAAATTAGGGGCCAAAAGGGCCAAAAACGCCAATTATAAGAGTTTGTCTGGACAAATGGTTTTATGCAAGAACTTTAGTTGTCGTGGGCCGGCCAATTGTTATATAGTTTTAATATAATGTTATTATAAACCACTAAAGGAAGCTTCCTCTTGCATTTGGGGATTGTGGCCACTACCGTTTCAGAGAAAAAGGGGCCAAAACGGGAAAAATGGATGTTTAAACAAAACTTGTAGAACGTTTATTTTTAATCTGATTTTGATCCTTTTTTTCATTGTATTCTTTAATCAATTCTGTCAACTAAATGGGTCAATGGTTTTAATGTATCTTACACTGTTACTATGCTACAGGGGGTCAAAATCCGGCCACGCCCCAAAAAATCAACTTTTTTATTTGTCGTCTGATTTTCTAAATCTTTTTTTCTTTGGAATACTTTTTGAAAATTCTTGCCAGCATTTTCAATCAGATTTGCAATATCTCTTACTGTTTTTGTGATATTATGGGTCAAAGGGGCCAACAAACGCCAATTATAAGTGTTTTCCTTAAATGTTGGTATAAATATAAAAAAAAATCAAATATGCATTGAAAGTCTACCACAGAATGCATATGTCAAAAAGCTTTGTGTGTCCACCATGGGCTGCATGTGTCCCCAGCAATTGACAATCCATTTTGGGCCTCCAACATACAGGGTTCAACATGTTGCGTTTGTATCATGATGCGCTCGGAGTAGCTTTTTATTAAAAAAATCTTCTCCTCTGAAACTACTGAACAGAATTTAATGAAACTTGATAGGATTGATTCTTAGCGAATACCGCACAACATATGTTTCACTTTTTGATTCCTCAAAAAAAACATGGCTGCTGTTACTAAAAATAAAACATATGGTAAAAGCTAAGGGTTTGTCCCTTTTAATGTAAAAAAATCATATTTTGTCATGTTTTTGCCTTATAGAATGAAAACTTTTGCAGATAGAGAAAAGCTGTTGCCTGCTTTAATGTTCAGCTCATTAAGCTCTACAAAAGTCTCCAAAAGGTTATGCCCTTTTAAAGGTTGAAAATCCTGTTTTGGCTTTTAGAATGTAAACTACTGCATATAAAGAAAAGGTGTTGCTTGCGCTGGAATGTTCGGCTTAAAAAGCTGTTTAACTAATCTGTTTTAGGTGTTATGCCTGATAATATAGACCCTTATGGACCAGGTGAGCAATTCAGGCTCCTGGGAGCCTCTTGTTTTTCCGCCCGACAATTACTTTTGATATGGCTGACTGATTGCTATAAAACTTTATAGTGATTTTCCTTACTATAAAAGGATGATGGGATTGGTATTTGGTCAATATATTCCTTGTCATGTTTTTAATATTTTTGCAAGGTAATTTGTGACACATATTGGTTACTAAACAGATAAAGAATTTTTTTCCCAGAGCCCTTTTTTCTGTTAGGAAACTAATGGCCAAAGGGGGTAAAATGATCTTTTTTATTTCTTGTCCGATTTCAATTTTTTCAAGTCTAGTGAAAAATCATGGAAGAATCTTTAACAGATCCCCATTTTTTATACGAATATTGTATTATGTTATGGCGTAGCTTTTTATTGAACTTTTGTGCTTCATTGTTAAAAGTTTTTGTAACAGTTTTCTAAGCAACTACTTCTTGTAGACTTTTGAAACTTTATATGTGACACATTTTTAGGTCCAAAAGTACCAATTTTAGGTTTCATCAGATGACTAACTCCTGTTAACTGACTTAGTCATTCAAAATTTGTGGAAGGCAAGACGTGTTTTTCTCACAACAGCATGTTTGGCCTGCAGTAAGGCTCCATCAACTATGATTTCTGGTCCTTTTATGAGTTCATTGTTGGCGGAGGCAAATACATGTATGTCACATGTTTAGTGTTCACACTTGTTAAACATTTGTTGACTTAATTTCATTTTTAGTACAATTATAATCAATTTCGTCAATGCAAGGGCTGTTGTACATCTAAATATTATTGGGTCCTGTATCGAAGATACGGACACCCTATAGTTTTCACTTTGTCAGTCCATCTGTCTGTCCATCCATCAACAATTTCTTGTGAACAGTAAAACCTAAAAACTATTAACAATACAGTTCTGAGATTTTGCACAGTTGCTATGCAGCTTGTCATGTGAATATTAAAATTTCATGCAAATTGGTGAATTTTTTTTTTTTTGTTTTTGGGGAACAACCTAAAATTTGTATAGAAATTAAATTTTGAGAATTGGACTTTGTGAACACTAATCTCATTAACTTTTCAGTTCTCAAATTTTGATGGTGTGCTTATTTAAATTTTATGTAATTCCGTTAAATATTTTTAAAACACTTAAGATATTTTTTGCTGAGTAGGCCCTTTCTTGCTTTGTCAGTATTCTAGTTTTTGTCTCGCCTGCGAAACGGAGTGACACATAAGTGTTACTTTACCGGTGGCGACGGAGGCTTCAACACTTTTGTGCTGAAAACATATCAAAGCTATAAATTTTTCCGTTTAAATTTCAAAATTGTCAAAACCCTAAGGTTCTTCCTACACAGACATAGGTTGATCTTGGTCATAATGTGGTTTCCAGTTCGGCATATTTGGTTTTATTTTTGTCTGCTCTTCATATTCATATAGTGTTTGGCATCTTCAATCTTTCGGTAGAGTTTGAATAGACTTTTAAAACGCTGTTTGTAGAACTTTAGTCAGTACTACTAAAAACCGACATCGTAGCACTACAAAATACTGTTGTAATATTTGTTTGTTTGTTAGTACACAGAAACTGCTCACTATTATATTGACATGTGAATTTATTATGGAAGCGTGTCTTTCTGACAGAAGTGTGACATCATAGAAAGGTAAACTGCTATAATGGTACTTATACATGGCTTAGTGATATATTAAAATGTCTTTCTAGTACAACATGTGATCTCCTTAATGTAGTAAGATGTCTTTGTAATATATTAAAAAGTCGTCATGGTACAGTTAGATGCCTTCATGACATAATAAAGTACCGTCATGATATACTAAGATGTCTTCATGATATACTCAAGCATCGTCATGGTATATTAAGATGTCTTAATGATATAGTAAAGTGTCTTTATGGTATAATAGGATGACGTCATAGTATTGTTAAGTGTCTTCGTGGTATAGTAAATGATCATCATGATATAATGAAGTATCATAATAGTTAAATAGTGTAAAAGATTATCGTTATGGTGTATTTCAACGTCTTTATAGTTTAAAAATGTTGCTTATTGATGTGAATTAGCGTCAATATAGTATAACTAATTGTCTTAATGGTGTAGAATAATAGCTAAATTGTATGCTTGTTGCCTTAATGATATAATATGTTTGTGTATCATAAGGCAGCTGTGGCGTAAACTGAAGACTTAGCGAGTGTCCAATCCCGTTAGTTATACTAGTCCCAGTTATAATTGAATGTTTGCTTGTTTACAATCATAATTAACTTTGATAGGATTAACAGTTAGAAATAATTTAAATTTAATTGTCTTTATTTGAATGTTTGTTTGGAGTAAAAGCTTGTTCCTATCAATATTCTGCTTCTTTGCAGTATATTTCCGCATATGTAAAAAATAAGAAACAAGATTGTAATGTTTTAATCAATTTATTATATATTTTCAGAATATGACAAGGATGACGATGCTTATATTGATGAATATATATAGAACAATGAAATGCAACTTATGATAGACAACAAAACAGCAATGCCGAAAATATTAACAATGTACATATAAAACAACAAAAATGGGTGGAGCAGGCATTTTTTTCAATAATTGGAAATGTACACTTAGACAATTGGACTTTGATTGGTAACACACCATGAACTACATCTTATTATATACATACTGTAATTACTCAAGTTAATCAAACACAATTAATAAACAAACATGCATTCAATTAAAGACTAAAGAAGTGAACATGAGTTCCCAGGGGTCCACCGCCTAGCAATGAAATATATATATATTCAAATTTAATAATTTATAGTATACATTTAATTTAATATATTTATATATTTTTAAAATATTAATTTTATAAACTTATATTATGTATTTTACATACGTGGGGCGAGTCGTTATTGAGTGGAGCGACTCGTTATGGGTGCAGGTCAACTCGTACCTCGACCAACTCGTACCTTCGCATTTAATATAGTAAATTTAGTACGTTATTATTAATAATAATAATAATATATGTTGTATATTAGACTCATTTTTACAAATATTTTACAGTTTGCGAACAGATTACACTTTTTTAAACAATTAATTACAAAGAAAAGGATCCAATTATTATTTTTAATTGTCCTATAATCACGGCCGTATATTTTTCTTGTGTACTTAATAATTTTAAGTTTTTACTCAAAATTTGCATTTTCCAGTTTGCAAACAGATTACGCTTTTTCAACAATTCCTGGACAAATTGTGGCCAGTTTATTACATATTTAATTTTTTTAATTCTGCAGCGTAATTTTTATCAACATTCGTTTCTTAAAAATCATAAAAAACGCTAACCTGAAAGACACGGTCTTAAAAAAATTCAATCAATCTTTAGTACATCAATGACTGCTTGATTTCTTTGATTGTAAAAATTTAACTGCTTCATCAATGTTTAACCTTAGAATTGTAACATATAAAAATATTTTCTTACACTCTCCGGCACAGAGAACATAACTGGTTTCCAGATATTACCTCTGCCACACGTCATCCTCCATTTACTGCGGGACTACAGTTGTCGTCTGCCATGAAGTTTTAAACACAGAACTATGTTTTGTAAAATGATACACGAGATCTTATTTAGTTTTATATAGTCCATTTATATACTTTTGAGACAGTTTTACTTTGAAATTACTGTGTTTGTACGCGAAGCTTATCCGGCATGAGAGATATCTCTCATAATGTCAACCAATAGTATGGCAGAGGTGATTGTGGTTGACGTAGGATACCCAGAATCCTTTGCGTGGAGATTGATTTTCTTAATTCAACCCTGTATCGATTTTTGATGCACATGCGCGAAATCACCGGACACACCATTGTTTACATAAAACCAGGTTATGCTGAACAAAATGACAAAATGAAATACTTTGCCGCCAAACTTTCACAAATTGGGTTGTATGTTTCAAAAATAATGTATTCAAAGATAAAAACATTCAATTTTCAAAATCAATATTTTTTTCTGAAACTGAAAAAATTGCACAAAGTTCTTAGGTGCGCGATAACACCGGACTACTCTAGCTGTACATGTTTAATTTCTCATATTTTTTATAAATTTTAGTAAATTCTTGCAGTATGCGCATCCATGTGACGTTATCTTCAATGTGTTGAAGGCGGTCACTACCCAATAGAAGTAGAAGTATATTTTTCTCCCCTTCTGACCCCTGCAAAGCCATCTTCAACAGGTACATGTACCTGTAAAAAAGGCTGAAAGGGGGCAGGGGTTGGATCCACCACTTAACCTAAAACTAGCTTGAACTTTAAGTGTTTGAAAGCAATATGTTTTATTAATCAAGTTGACTTGCATTGTGTACCTACATTTATGTGTACATGACAAACAAATCTGTGAGAGAGAGTATGTGAATGTCGTCTTTGAAATTTGAATTCGACGCCAAAACTTTAGGTTGACAAACTGAGCTTATTAAACTTGACCATATGCACTCAAATGAAAGTAACAATCATTCATACCTTTCTTCTAATATTGTAGACCCGCTGTTTCCTGATTATCGAACTTCTGGTTCGTCCTCGCAGACGCAATCTCGAATTCTAATAGAAATGTTCGCCGCCTTCGATTTGAAAACGGGGTTGGTCTAAAAGCAGGACGGAGAAAAACAGGACGGGAAATTTTCTATATATAAATGGTCATAACTTAAACTTAAAACTGATTATTAAAGAAGAAATAATAAGCTTTAAATTGATATATAGTTTTAAAAAAAATAATGAGTTTAAAGGCAAAAATTCTTGACAGGACGGGACTTGGTGACATGAAAAATCGACCGAAAATTCATAGGGTAACCATCTTTGACGATAAATAATTTACATAAAAAATATTGTCTGTCAAGAAATGTTTATATATTATGCAAGCTTAGAGCATACAGATTCTAAAAATATAAAGCTTTATGCATTTTGATAAAGGTAGAGTAGAAAAATCTTGACAGGACGGGATTTCGTTCTGATTGACATACTGACATTTTTTTCTATATTTCAAAGTTTGAGGCCTTGTATCTTTTTAAAAATACATGTCTGTCAAAAAATGTTTAGTTTCTGCTAAAGCTGAGATCATGTAGTTTACAAAAACATAAAGTTTGAATAAATCAAGTTTCCGTAAAGTGAAAAAATCTTGACAGGACGGGATTTCATTATGGATGGAAGACGCCATTTTTTGACAAGTTTATTTAATAATATAACAAGAATCAACAACTCAACAAGCACAGTTAATTAGTTATAAGAACTAATTACAATGTTTACATAATGTTTAACAATTTTGTAAAGACATGAAAAGTAAATACACTGTTTATATAATATATAACAATTTTTGTAAAGACATTTTAAGTAAAATTGATGAATATTAATTAATTATGTTTTGAGCAGAACCAATTTAAGTTATTGATGACACCAGCACAAGATTTATGTTTCCAAACATTACAAGATTTTATTCCCTTTTTCCAATCACGACCCACCATATCTTCAACTGCATCAGCCAAACCACATTCACAATTCATTTCGACAACCGAATTCTTTGATTTCACTCGACCTTTTTTGTCACAAACTGATTTCGGAAACAACCTGAATTCGCCCTTCTCTAAACAAGATATTAAATGTTCCCTCAAGTATTTTTCTTCAAATGTAATATGTAAACCACCTACAAAACCTGTAAGACAAAACTCAACAGCATTTGCAATAGCATATAAACCACAATCAAACGAATTTGTCTGTTTTTGAACCTGGGGAAGTTTAATAAGCAGACGTTTTTTACCATATGCATACATTTGTGATAATTGTATTTCTAATGAAGTTGTCAGTTTTTCAAACATGCTGTCCAACACATATAAATGTACTTCATTTGTTTGTGTTTGTATTGATGTTGATGTGATCATGACCAGTGTGGTGGATTTGTACTGATGGACCAAATATATCAGCAAATGTTTTATTAGAAGTCCACTTACGTTCATTCGTGTTATAAACAGGTGCATAGCATGTATTTTGGAAACCAGATATAGCTGGAAACTGTTTAGATAAAATTGAATGAACACAACCCATGATATCTGAAGAAAGCCATTGATTATTTAAGATTAGCATTTTATCTGATTGCTTTAATGTACCAACCCAAGGTATATTTACGGACATGATGTCATCTTGAACTTTTTCTGTTGAAAATTCCACTTTCCTTTTTTTAACCGGTAAATTCATTGAATAAATACACGTGTCAGGTTCTCGCTTTGTGCTAGATGCCTCGATGTTTGAACACAGATCTACCATATCAAAGTCGTCAGGACACCGTTCCTCGACAATTGGGTCTAGCTTAAATTGTAGCTTTTTCTTGGATACGGGCGTATTAATTACCTGACTTTTTGATTCTGAAGAGCCGATGCTGGTGTTCGTGGAGTGTTCATTACGATTGCAGAGTCAGGAGCAGGTTCAACGATAGGATCGAGTTCATAATCGTTTGGTCGAGGTTGTTTCCTGCCAGATTTCTTGTCAACTCTTTTTTTGCTGTTTTTACTCAACAGACGTAGGTTTACCACGGCTCTTTTCTCAACTGGCTCCTGTCCTTCACTCATCTTGGCAGCTAGAATGTGAAAGCAAGTTGTTGTAGATGGACACTGACATGTTTCCTTCGGAAATAAGGTGACGCAATACTTACCACCCCTACCCTACAATTGTCTGGGGTACAATTATTCTGATGTAGCCAATACTTAAAATCACCTCGCAATTGGTTCCAACACACAAGAAAAGGGCAATCTGGAAGAATAGATTTAATTGCTTTTCTTATACCAGGTTCCCGATCTACGACAATTGGAATTTTCTTTTTCATAGCGAGCATCGCAGATGCGAGCTATACGGTTACATGCGTGTGTGTAAAAAAAGTCACGTGATCCGTATGAACAAATCCATTTCAGATGGTAGCTGAGCTATCCGAAGAAAATATTGTAGACGAACGAAAAAATATATACTTTAAAAGTAGACGAAAATAATTTTGACATCTATAAAATTAAAGTGTTTATTTTTTAAATTACTACAAAAATGTCAGACAATTTTTTTTTCAATCTGAAACGCTGTATTTGAAATTGAGTTTTGTGACGTCACCAACACATTAGATACAACGTCACGTCATCAATGGAATGTAGAGGCACTGTTAGGGGGCTCTGAAGTAACGACATGATCAATGTGCTATGCTCGCATTAAGGCTGCGCCTACATTCATATTAACTTTAGGTATAGCTGATATGCAAATAATATAACCTTCACCAAAATTCAAAAATATGGTACAAAGGAGAAATGAGCACTATGATTTTGCTATATACACAAGTTAATAACAGACAACTTTATACAACACAATAAAAAGCACAAATATAATATGAATAGCACTAATAAAGTTTGAGATCTGAGATTGAGAGCACTATGATTGTATATGACCTTTTCAACAAATTCCCCTCTTTATATGTAATGCTATGAATAATATTCACCTTAATTGACAACTGTTCAACCTGTCATATCAGCAATAGATCAAACAGTTAATTGTAATGTTTAAGGAATTTTTTACAGAGAAGTACCATCATTTCAAGGCCCAATTATCTTAACAAGTACAATTATTGCATATGGTTACTAGTTTACTAACAAATTTACCCTTAGCAAGCATCAGATTAGAAAATAAATAATTTTAGTATTAACCCATGCCAGCAATGTAACCGACTTAAGCCGCAGGTGTAAAATTGACAAATTCATCTTAAATACACTATTTTTCTGCATACTAGAATGTCTACCAGTTCTAGTTTTATACATTTTGACCCTTTCATTACATCCAAAACCTAAAATAGGAGTTTATTTAAATTAAAGCACACTAAGCGCGGACCACTGCAGACCCCATAATTTCATACAATATTACATAATACCATATTTAGGCTGAAATTTGACCCCCACTATAGGTTTTGGCTTTGATAAGCAATTAAAATGATAGTCTTGGTGATTTAACTTCTTTTAGTACCATTTTTATCAAAAGAAATAGAAGTTGATATACCTGCCTATGGCCTCTTCAAGGTTAAAACTAATAAATAAGTCTGTTCTGGGTCAAGGATCTTTACTGTGAAATTGTGTGCTACTTTTAGAATACAATTTAAAAATTCTCCTTACTTCCATATTAGTATTATTAAATAAACATACAGTTAAATGAAAATAGTGTTCTATATTTATAATTACTTCAAGAACTTGACCAGTGATCAAAGTGCTTTCTTTCTTTCTTTTAGTTTGTTCTCTATAAACTTAATTATTTCTTCCAGAACAGCAGCTGTGACACTACAAATATAAATAGTATCAATATTGTTTCATCTTACAAGTTAACATAAAACCACATTTACAAAATTAAGAGAGGTCATAAAAATTATTTATCTTTGAATTAAAAATATAAGAAATAGCATAAAAACAAAAAGTGTACAATTTAACACCTATATAAAAAGAATTGTGAAGCTCGAGTGAAAGTCTCAAAAATTGGTCTTGGTGTTTAAAATATTTCTAGAAAATTAGCAAAACTCAACATTTAATCAATTAATGACTGTCATTTCCAATAACGACTGTCATTTAATTATACAATATTTGCTTATACAAAGGGCATTGTCTGCACAAGGGAGAGTGGTATTGCCTGAAACATTGATAATGCCAAAGGCGAGGGCATTATCAATGTTAAAAGCAATACTACTGTCCCGAGTGCTGTCAAGTATCATGACAATTCCAGCTATAAGCAACTAATAATTATATTTATTTTATTGAAGAGTTAAGAAACCATGTGTTTAAGACTTTATTATGTTTTTGGAACAGCTTACTGTTTGATTTGAATGTGGGCCTCATGATATATCATTGTTTGGCATTTTTAGGCTATACACAATTAGTTTTCTAAACTTTGTCATTTTTTCCTCATTTGGATTGTACATGTACATATATTTTTTTATAAATTAAAAATAAACAGTTTTATGTTGCTTGTTACTGGAGAGGGCATTACCACGATGTGATAATGCCCATGGGCGTTATCACAGCGTGATAATGCCCTCATGTCAAATTACTGCAAATTAATTAATACCAGATGACCTTGTTTTATCCAATTGAAACAGACATAATTTTACTGATATGAAATAAACGTTATTAATTAACATTATTCTATACACATAAAAGAAGTCAAGTTGCTGTTACACTGGTTAGCTCATCATTTAATGCTTGTTTGACTGAATAGGCAAGATATTTTGAAGCTGTCATTTGTCTTGGTTGTTTCTCAGCTTTAGTTAGGGTGGCCTTTGGAATTCTTAGTCTATAAAATAAATAAAAACAAAATACGTAATGACATTTTACATTAGCTACATGAACAATTTTCAGCATAATAAAAATTGAATAGAGTAAAAAAATGAAATGATGTTAACAATGACAAATAATTTAGATTTCTCATTTCCCAAATATTGAATATGTAAGGAATTAACAAATGTACTTAATCAATTACTCTCAAACTTGTATGAATGACCCCCTCCATAGAACAACTTCATTTGTTATATCCGATCATTTACCAATTTAAACAATAGATACTTTGAAAGAAAATAATTGATCATTATTAACATGTAGGATTTATTTCAACTTTTTTATTCGCTAGAACTTACCTTCAGTTCAAATTTATATCCATTTTTATTTTTTGTGTTAACTGCCATCATCTTTGTTAAAGTCTTCTGCTTTGAACAACACCTTAAACATGCAAAATATATGGATTACCCCTTAATACATGTAACTTCTGCTGCTTTATTTTTATATTTACAACTTCTTTGTATGCCATATCAAAATGTTTATACACGTACATGCCTTTGGTTATTATTGGTATACCAGTAGGTTCCAGTTGTATAAATGTTCAAGTTTTCCATGCCTTTCTATCAATTTTATTCCATGTTTATTGGCTTGTTCTCATAATCAATTTAATCAATCATCAAAATACATATTTGAGCACTATTCTTGAGTATTAAAATATAATTCTAACAGTGTTGGGATAAATTTGTAGAAGTATATAAATGTTGGGTGTTAACACTGTCTTTCTGATGCTTCAGAAATCAGCTGGATAGATATATATGGTTGTCACAATACCTTAGACGTGTATATATCTATATATGTCTAGAGAAGTATGCAACGATACAAATGAAGATGTTTCTATTATAAATAAATAAATATATTAATAAATAAGACAAAGTTTCCTCCCAACTGATGAACTTGTGTCAGCTGGTCGAAAATTGTTCTTATTTATTAATGTTGGAGTTCCCATACTTAGTAAGTGTACTGGTTGGTGGGTGCGTCTAAACACCACACAGGACTCCTTAGTGCACTAAGGACCCAAAATGTGCACTAAGGACATGATGCATTTGTTTTAGATTAATAAAAGACCTGTTAATGGTTTCTGATTATTATAAATAACATAAATCGAAAGTTTTGTAAAAATATTATTATCGGTTTTTAAGTTATTAAGGATTTTGTAAAATTCCTCTGATGTACCGCACTAGATCGTCTACCATAAATCAATAAACAAATTTCAGTCAATAAACAAGGTCATGGATCATTGAGTTTGTTAAAGTTTAATTGTGTCATTAGGGAATTAAATTGTGTTGCTTTAGTTAAGAATATAAATAAAACACTTTTGTAGATAGATAATTTAATTGTTAAAATCATATCATAAATAACAATAAAAAATTGTATTACAAAAATGCATGCACACACCCTCAAATGTTTTTAAAAGAAATAAATAACAAACATAATTAATTCCAGATTGAATAATGGATAATACTAAGTAAATAATTTCAGATTATCCTCGTAACATCATTGTTACCAACAACATATAGTAAACTACTAAAATTCACTAAAAATGATTATTTATTAGACATCGCAATTTTAAAACAAAATATCCCAAAATAACTAAAGATCGAACATATTATCCCCAGATGCATTCCATTGATGTCTTAATTGAAATAATATCATATGAAACGGTAATATGAAATGTTTCCAAAATGTGTTTCTTAGTTACAGTATTTTATGTCATATTAATATTTAGCATACTTTGCGGACTTTAGTTGTAACATTTTCCACATAAATAGAGTACATACTATTTTATTTAAACAGGCTAATACTGCCAAACACTGTCATATTAACCAGTGTCTACATGACAACAATTTCGAGTTTTTCTATATTAAAATAATATTGTTGCTCTTAAAAAATATTTCACATCTTGCAATATGTATTTTTTCCACAAAAATGTTGTTTTCATGTCAATTTTGAAGTTTTATAAGGTATTCTTGGGTGTTCTTGGGTATTTGTTGGTATTCTTGGGTATTTCTATGGACCCAAATAAAAACTTACTTTCAAGTTAAAATTTCAATAAGTCTAATAAGGCAAAAAATATCAACTGAAGTAAACGTACTTTACGCAAAGCTTGAGCATATCGAATCAAATTTTGAAGAAAAAAAATAAATACATAAAAAATTATACCTCTCCCAATCTGCAAAGGGATTCACTGAAGTTGAAGCCCGTAGTTGGTGCTAACCAAGGTCGAAACATTGCTGATGTATTACGATGTTGAGTTATTGAAGAATTGTTGTAAAATGACCAAAATTAACAAATTTGTATATTTTTATACATTATACATGCCATAAGGACTCAAATGGTTTCACGGTGCATTAGGTTTTCTCTGTTATTAAAGCAATAAAACTGTCACAAAACTGTTTTGTTAGCACTTTCAATTGCAAACGTTTGGTTTAATAACCATAATCATAATTATTGCTATTTAACTTACCCATGTCAAAAATTACTTCAAAGATTCCAACAAACCTTTTATATTCTGATTTAAAAAAATCATTTATTGATATTTATATATCAATATAATTCAAACATTATTTTCAAAACTGCATCTTGGTGCATTTTTATATTTATTTACCAATATGATGAATGGGTGCAGAATTGTATCAAGACCCAGTTTCTATTGTTGTATTCATTACATTTTATGTGTTATAACCATTTATTGTAAAAGTGTTGAACAAATAAATAAATAAATAAAATAAATATATATTTTTGATTCAAATCTAATTACTAAATTACTAATTTCCTTGCTACCTGTATTAATAATTGTTTATTCTATGCTTACTAAATTTTCACGCTCGATTTGACAGATCATATCGGGATCTCCCAGCGGTACATCAAAGGATTTTTACAAAATCCTTAATAACTCAAAAACCGATAAAAATATCTTTACAAAACTTTCGATTTATGTTATTTATAATAATTATAGTTCATTAACAGGTCTTTTATTAATCTAAAACAAATGCATCATGTCCTTAGTGCACATTTTAGGTCCTTAGTGCACTAAGGAGTCCTGTGTGGTGTTTAGACGTACCGCTGGTTGGTAGCTCTTATATACATGTATTTTTATAACCTTAAAAGTTAATGCCAATTTTTGTACCATTTTCATAATATGTATCCACAATGTTACCCTAGTATTTCCACTGAATATCTCATTAAATTTGAGCACTATATTTTTTCGATGACACCGAAAAATATTCCTACCATTTTATGCATCCTACATGTTCTCACCAACAATGCTTGTTTATTATACCAATACCAATACCAATACCAATACAGGGGCTGCTCTGGCTTCTAAAAAGCTGGCGCCAAAAAAATCGCCAACTGCAATTTTCCGTCGCCAGTTTTGTAAAAGTGTCGCCATATTAGAAATCACTAGATCAATATATGACATGGCGAAATTGTTTAACATTATGTGTGACATATTCTGTAACGTCGGACGAAATCCAAGTTTGCCGGACTCTTAATTCAATCCTTCAAAAGTTTGGTCTCGAGCAGGCCGTACACTAATTGTATTTTAATCATGACAAGATGTGGGAGTGATTTCTTGTTGGCAGAAAACCAAAATTTTACAGTAATTTATTAGAAACATCTATTCCCGTGAATGAACATAAAACCGGAAATACTTAAAATAGAACTACGCATGTGTACGAGTTTTCTAATTACGAAATTAAGACGGACATCCGGTCCGGAAATCACTCAACAACGACGTCAGTTTTCATACCTGTATTTTATTAATTACATTATAAAAAAATAATTGCTACAAAAATATGTTTGTTTTGTTATTTTTATAAATTAATTAACAGCATCAATTGTTTTATTACACGTCTACTCAAATGTGATGCAGGTAAAGCTGCTTTTCATCAGACAACTTTGTTGATTCGTTTATTGCCGATTTCCGTTTAATAACTCCAAATAACACACATGTCACTGGATACTACACAATACACGTGTATTTATGACCATAGAAGCCGACAAAGGACCTTTAATGATGCAATCGCCGATTACCGATAAATTTAAAACGTGCATGCATCGTTAAAAACTAGAAAACCTTGGCGCCAAAAAAATCGCCAGACGCAATATTTTGTCGCCAAATGAAAAAAAAATCGCAATTGGCGACATTGGCGAAGCCCAGCGCGGCCCCTGCAATATTTTTATTTCCAAATTAGGTCCCCATTAGGGCAATTACACATAACAGTTATGATTGAGACAAATCTTAACATTACAGTACATTATTACTTATACAAATACATGTATCACAAAAACAATTTAAATGCAAAGTAAAAATTAAGTATTGTTATTGTAGATGACAGAACCAGCACTCGCAAACCCCACCAGCGAAATAAAAGACTTTTACAAAAACAACCCAAGCTGTATGTTTTAGAATTATCTATATAATTCATGTATACTTGTCCAATTCAACAAATTGTCACTCTGCAACAGGCACCAAGGGACGGTGCTTAAGGTATGTGAAAAAATTTCACATCCTCCTCGTGCCCATTGCAGAAGAACAAGTCGTGAAGGATCAATACAAATATGGTTACAGTTTATGTATATAGTAATATGTAATAATTTAATAATTTTGTTTTTTTAGCAGAGGGCACCAAGGGACGGTGCTTATGGTATGTGGATAGTACATACGTCTCACATCCTCCTCATGCCCAATGCTGAAAAAGCAAATGTGGAATATGAACTCAAGAAGCCATTCAAGTTAATTAATGTTTTTCGAAATAAATTTTGCTGTTGCTGAAAGCACTGGATGTACTTCCGAGTTCATGAGCCAAATCATTTTGTTAATTGAGTTTAGATTATTAAAGTTTGAACAATGTTGGCTAACCATTTGCAAGAGGATATTTCTATCCTCATTAAACTTAGCACAGTCAAACAAAAAATGGGATTCGTCCTCCACCTCTCCAGAAGAGCAACGAGTGCAGACTTGTCTTCTGGGAGAGTACCCTGGTATCTGCCAGTTTCAATTTTTAAATGATGACATGATATGCGGAATTTTGTGAGACTCCTCCTTTGCTCAAAGTTATTTATAATTGAAAGATATTTCTCTCGTCCATAATTGGATTTCATTTTTATATAAGTTCTTAATTTTCCATCCTTTTGTTCTTCAAGTTTTTTATACCATAGTTCCACAAATTTTGATTTTAATATAGCTTTAGATTTATTTTTGAAAGTCTGTAGTGATGTGCTTGTTGAAAAAAGATTTCTGATTTCAGGCATGTTTTCTAAAAGATTTTGCATAGCACCATACCAAGATGATTTCTTGGACAAGAAGAGGTTTTTAGATGTTTCAAATGCATCTTTGAGAATTGGGAATGAGGTCTTTAAATTATTCAAATGATGAAAATAGTTAATCATAGCTTTGATAATATCATATTGTAATGGAAATCTCCCCAATTCTGACAATGCGCCAAAATTTGAGGATTTACTATTAACTCCAAGAATAGATTTACAGAATTTAATATGAAGTGATTCACATTTTAAGTTTTGGTATGTTTTATCAAGGGATACATTTCCATTTCTAAACTTTGCTGTGTTTGTATTAAAACTTCCCCAAATTTCACATCCATATAACAATAATGGTTTAATAGTATGATCAAAAACATGAATACTAGTATGAATGGATGGATTTAATGATAATAAATCTTTATGTAATTTATAATAAGCTTTTAATGATGCACTAAACTCCAAGCCAAGATATCTGTAATGTTGAACACATTCTACAACATTATTATCATAAACAAGTTTTTCATTAATGTACTTTCCTGCTTTATTGAAAACCAGAACCTTTGTTTTGTTGGAATTCACTGTCAAACACCAATCATTGCAATATTGTTTTAATTTATTTAATCGAAATTGTAATCCTGTTGCTGAGGTTGATAATAAAACTAGATCATCAGCATAAAGTAAGCAATTAATGGGATTGTTATTCAATACAATAGGATCAATGGAGTTTTTCATATATTCAGGTAGGTCATTGATGAAGAGTTTGAACAGATTGGGACTCAAGTTGTCACCTTGTTTTACACCGAGTTTAATTGAAAAAAAATCTGTTGCATATGAACTGGTCAATTTTACACAAGATTTGCTCAACTCATACATACTTTTAATAACTTTATAAAATAGTGAACCAGCCCCAATGGAAAGAAGCTTTATTTTAATACCAGTATGGATGACAGTGTCAAAAGCCTTCTGGAAATCAACAAAGCAGGCATATACCTTTTCATTTGAAGAGTGACAGTATTTATCAATAATACACTTAATAATAAACATATGGTCAGTTGTTCTGGCTTTTTTTGTGAACCCTATCTGACAGCTATCAATTATACAATTCTTAGTTAAAAAAGCATCTAGTCGTGCATCTAAAACACTATTAAAAGCTTTTCCAATAGCACTAGTGACAGTTATACCTCTATAATTGTTAGGGTCTGTGACATCATTTGATTTATGAATGGCTGTAATGTATCCATCAGCCCATGTCTGAGGATATTTTCCTGTTGACAGACATGTATTAAATAGTTTTCTGAAACTAGGTAAAAGAAGAGATTGACCATATTTTAACATATTGTTTGAAATGTTATCTAGACCTGGAGCTTTATTTAATTTAAGTTTTGCCAAAACCTTTGAGATTTCGTTATCAGTGATAGGAATATCAAGTTCATTAAAAATTTTTGTTTTCTCTAAATTTTCTAATTTTTGTGTTAAAATCCTTAATCTGTCATTGAATTTTTCATTACTTATATTTAGATTCTTAAAGTGAGACTGCCAAGTGTCCGCATTAATTGCAGAGGACTTGTCATCTTTTTTGTCCTCTTTCAGATCATTCAAGAGATTCCAATATAATTTTGGATTGTCTTCATGAAGTGATTCTAATTGTTTTAATATAGATTCTTTATAAAGTCGACATTTTTGTTTTCGTGCTTTATTGTATTCTTTCTGCATTTTATAAAAATGATTTCTTATAGCTGAATCTTTTGGAAATCTAGAAAGTTTCTGTCCATAATTTATCAGATTTAACCTCATCTTTTTAAGGTCTGTGTTAAACCATTTTTTATTCGATTTTGTAGAATTTTCACTTTTTCTTATTTTTTTCTTTAAGGATTTAGAGGCTGCTAAATTTATAATGTTTGTAAGCTCCATACTTGCTTCATTAATTGATTCTTGTGAATCTATAATTGTTTTTTGGTTAAAATATTGTAATAATTTTTGGATGTCATCAGAACCTAAAGCATCAATAAAAAGAATAGATGAATCATCATTCCAAATATAATTGGGGGCTAATAAGTGTGTAGCAGTTTTTGATGCTACATTGTCTTGTTTACATTTAGCTACAATTTCCCATTCAAGTTTACAATGTGTGTCAGATAGGGTTGGTATAAAATCTTCAACTTTGAAGTACAATACTTGATCCAGGATACCCTCCGATATAATAACATAATCAACAGTACTAGATCCGTTAGGTGTATGACATGAATAATTGCCAAACATATCACCAAGTACACGACCATTGAGTATTCTTATTTGGTTGCTGATACATAAGTCTAATAACTTTTTACCTCTAGAATCTAAAATTTTGTCCTGGCTTTTTCTTTGTAATAAAGGTTTATCAATTAAATAATCAGAGTGCACAGGTACAAAATCACTACTGTCATCTAAAATGAAGTCTTGCTCAGTAGATATTCTAGCATTTAAGTCTCCACACAGTAATATATTACCTAATTTTTGGTATTTAACAATATCTTTTTCAATGTTATCAAAAATGTCATACTCAATGCACTGGGTGTATGTCGAGCAGCTAGGTGGATAATATATTATTATTTAAGGATTGTTTTCAATTGTTGGTTAGATTATTGGATATAAACGACTTTGGGTCGATTTACGCTGAATAAACCGCGAAGCGGTTTATGTTGCAGCGTAAATCGACCCAAAGTCGTTTATATCCAATAATCTAACCAACAATTGAAAACAAACCTTATATTTTAAATTCCATAGTAAAAAGAAAATACCGAGAACAATATTTTACAAGTAATCAAATAATATCTGCAATTCAATGTTTTTAGTGTCGTCACTTGTTGTTTGCGGAAGAATTCATGTATAGTCAACGTCGTCAATACATCTTATTATGACGTCACAATCAGTCACGTGCTGAAAAACCAAGTTAGGTTATACGAAATAACCAACTTTGCTCATGTATTGAGTATTTAAACGAAATTAAAATATATATATATAGTCTACTATACTGATATAAAAGGTCACAAAACTACGATTCATACTCTTTAATTACAGTAATTTATTTCTAGAACACTATTCTTAACAACAGCTAATTATTTTTGCATTGTAAATCGCGTCAAAATCGTCGCTAACGTCAGATTTTACCAACTGGGTGATTTTTTAAATGGGCGCTCATTTTTTATTTGGAAATAAAATGAGTAACAATAATAATATACCGTTCCGTTGTGACCTTCTTAACATGCCTCTAAATTTGAGCAACTCGAGACATCGTGGTTAGTTTGTTTTCGGTGAAAATGTCAACCTACAACACTATTCTTGACCTCGACGTTTTTCATTTTGGTTAATGCGCATGCTTACCGGATCGCCATATTGAAATCGAAAATAAGCCCATCATACCGGACTGTCATCCGAAAGATGATAGACCGGGAACCAGACTATGTGCAAACCGCCCATGATTTTCCCGCGCACGCTCAAATTCTAGATTATGTGCAGCCGTGTTTTATAATATATAATATATTGAAATTAATATTTGAGTGCAATCTAGCATTTATGTCAAACACAGAAGTCAGAAGAACTGTTAAATAATTTACAATGCATTATACTTGATCATTTAATATCATTTTTCAATCATGTCAGTCCCGAACGTCCTAGACTGTCACTCAGCGTGAAGATATATTGTGGATATATGTTAAATAATCATTTCTTTTATCAGTCTAAACAATGTCCGTACTGTTTAAATTAGAAAAAATAAAATACACATGCAAACATTATTCCGGATATTCACAACTTTCTGAAAACGTTATAAGAACGTTAGTTTTTAATCAGCTTTTTAAGGTTTTAAAAGACCTTGATAGAACGTTAGCACAAAACCAAAACTTAAATCAAACGTTCTTAGAACGTCACAGCAGAACGTTCTAGGTAGGGTTTTTCACAACGTTACGACTGAACGTTTTAATAACGTATTAAGAACGATATGGTTCTGGAAAACCCGTGAAAAAACGAAAACGTAACGTTCAGAAACCGTTCTGTGTTTAGTGGGTAATTACAAAGAAAGGGATCCAATTATTATTTTTAATTGTCCTTTAATAACGACCGCTTATTTTTCTTATGTACTTTATAATTTCAAGTTGTGACTCAAAAAAATCCAAAGCCACACATTAATAAATAATAATAAATATTAAAAGTTTATATTTTTAGTTTAACATAATTTCAGCCATTTATTATATTGTGTCCTTTTTCATTCTACCATATAATGCAAAGGTACGAGTTGGTAAAGGTACGAGTTGGTAGGGTACGAGTTGACTAGTATCCGGTCCTACTAAACGCAGAGAAGTGCAGAGAAATGCAGAGAAGTGAAGAGAAGTATGAAAAAATGATTTATTCGATTAAATAAAGGTTTATTTTATATATATTTGTCATATGTTGTATAAATTTATCAAAATTGACAAAAATGCGACCTTATTTCTATATAATTCGTCTGTGAATGGACGATTACATGCAGTTCGACGATGTTTACATAGGTTGTAATGGCTGACAGCAATCGGATCACCTCGGTTATTTCCGCCTATGGTCGGAAAGTAATCTCGGAGGTAAGTGTATGGATATGGACCAAAAATCGGTCCAAATGTGATGCGGTTAGCCTGTTTACACAACAACATTATTTTAGTGCGATGAAATAGATTATCCTTTTATTATTCAACTATACAGATCTTTATCGAAGCAGAACTAAAAATCTAATACAAGATTGTATATTTTAAACTTAAATTCGCTAACACTACCAAAAAATTCCTTCTTTGACAACGTTTAAATGGATAAGTTATTGTTTACAATCTGACGTCATCAGTAACAATCAACTAAACGTCAATGACAAGCCAATCAAATGAATGAATTGAAACGTCACAAACGAACTTGTGACGTCACAAATTCTTTGAAATCACTGAAAATAGTTCAAAATGGAGATCACTTACCTCCGAGGTCACTTTCTCGACCCTTGACGGAAATGACCGAGAGATGTTCCGATTGGGCTGACAGTAGAGAGAAGTAACTGTATAATGTATCACACATGATGTTTATTATGTAATAAGTATGATTCGGAACAATTTCATCACAAAGAACACTTTTCTGCGAAAAAATTGTTATTAAGACCATAAAAAGAGTGATTTCATAGAAAGTAAACCAGGTGTACAGTCTCGTACATTGTGTAAACAAATGTGCATATAATTAAACCACGATTACCGGTAAAATTCCGGATTGACAGTTCATATTGGACAACCATTATATACAATGAATAAATATTAATTTACATCTCATTCTTTAAAACATTATTAAATAGGGTTTTAAATAAGGCAAATAAAATAATAAAATTATAAAGTATTTGAATTAAAATTTAAACCACAATGAAAGCCAAAATATCTTCTGATGTTTTAAAATATTTATAAAGTCATAAATATTTATGATGAACTGACCAAGCTGAATTTTGAGAAAATAAATTAGTTTTGAGTTCTACTCAAACATCTTGACATGTTGTTTTATATAAACGCGACGGCCGTTTGATCAGCTCGTAATTGTTTGACACATCTGTTAATTAATTTGAATTACATTGTTGTTGTCACACGCTTGCTTCTTTATTCAGATATCACAATCCAATTAACATCACTTTCCCTGATTAAACAAAATAACGCACAATGATCAATTAATCTTAATAGGGTCGTCAACAAAAATTGTTAGTTTGTTGAGACTACCGTTCAAAAGCTCAATTTTCTTCATTAGTCAATTAAAAATTATTTTCTTTTATATTTATTTCTTTACTGACTATGAGAAGAAATGCACTGCGATTAAAAAGAAGTGAAAATACGAATACTCAGCGAACTTAATCTTACTTTTGCATTTTTTTTTATAATATAATCGTATGTTTGATCCAATTTTTAAAACATTTTATGCAATATAAAACAATATAACATAATATATATCAGAAACTGTGTCATGCCATACATTACACAGATCCACTCCCGAAACCACCCGGATTTTACTGTTCAGCTTCGCAATCCAATCGGATCACCTCGGTTATTTCCGCCTATGGTCGGAAAGTAATCTCGGAGGTAAGTGTATGTATATGGACCAAAAATCGGTCCAAATGTGATACGGTTAGCCTGTTTACACAGCAACATTATTTTAGTGCGAAGAAATAGATAATCCTTTAATTATTCAGCTATACAGATCTTTATCGAAGCAGAACTAAAAATCTGATAGAAGATTTTAAATTCGCTAACACTGCCAAAAAATTCCTTCTCCGACAACGTTTAAACGGATAAGTATTTGTTTACAATCTGACGTCATCAGTAACAATCAACTAACCGTCAATGACAAGCCAATCAAGTGAATGAACTGAAACGTCACAAACGCAATCCAATCGGAACATCTCTCGGTCATAACCGAGATGATCCGATTGCTTCGCAATCGCCATATTGAATTTACATTGAACAAATTTTGATGAAATAAATCGGTTATTATAAATCTAAGTTCGTTAAACCTCTTAAAGCTTATTTAACATCATAAATTGTTTATGAATTAACTTTTTGGATACATTTATTAAAGATAAATATACCATTATTTATGTTTCTCTCGTACTTCTCTCCACTGTAGCCCATTACATCGTATGTACAAACATCGTCAAACTGCTCGAAATTGTCAACTAAATGACAAATTATGTAAAGATATGGTCTTCTATATGTTCATTTATACAAAATATAACAAATATATATAAAATAAACCTTTATTTAATCAAATAAACCATTTTTTAATTACTTCTCTTCACTTCTCTGCACTTCTCTGCGTTTAGTATGACCGAGGGATTATCCCTCGTCATTAACATGGGGCGACTCGAGTGGGGCGAGTCGTTACGATACCTATAAAAAAACTTACGGTTTTTCCAACCTTACACAAATTTAAGGCAATAACTTCATTTCCAGAAAGTTTTATTTATAGTTTGTTTTGACCGTCTGTGCATGATTGGCGCAAAATTATGTCAGCCATTTTGCGGAAAAACGTTTGACCGTGAGAGTGCATAAATGTACATAAAGGGACCAAGGCCATGAACTGTACAACTAAAATGGTTTTGAATATCCTCGTTCACCTGAAACCGAGAACATGAATACAAGGAGACAGTAAGGTAGTTGCCTTTTTTTTACTGTATAAAAAAAATAGTATTATTTTTACTTTTGCTTGGAAATGCACAAGCACTTGTTTCCCCAATTTATTTTTTAACAATATTGACCTTTTAAAAAAGGCTTCTTCTTTCTTTCTTTTTAACTTCCCTCTGTTAAACCACTATCGATTAGTGTTGCTTTGTATGGGTACTGTATTTAATCCTTAAAGCTCAAAGCTCAAGCAGGGACAGTATATAGTATAGACTGTCCCTGGCTCAAGTAATGTCCTGAATATTCATTATTTATTGACCGACCATTTAATTTGCAGTATTTCTGCTATATAAAATATAAAATAATGCTAGTAATGAAAAAAAGAATTCTGTCGCGACGCCTTACAAAAATAAAAATTCTCTGACCAAAACAAAACCCCCAGGCCCCCTTCAAGTTAAATGGTCTGTCCTTTATAAATTTCCTCCACCACTTAACCTATAGGATACACACCATATAGTTGATCTTTAATATACAAATGTTCGCTTAGATTTACTATCTACTTTACTACTATATTTTTAGTTTCTAGTTACTTTATTTTTGTTAGTATCTCATGTCATTATGTTTTTCTAGCCAGCTCTTCACATTTCTGTTTCTTATATGTTTCTACTGTTTTATTTATTGTGTATTCTCTGTTATACAAATACAAATACAAATATTTATTAGCACAAACTCATGGTACAGTATATGGTTAAGGCACAAAAATTTAGAGGATCAATACAAAGTGTGTTAAATACACATGTAATACAATTCTTTACATTTTACATTAATTGTATTTATTATTATATTATAATATATAGTATACAGATGATATAACCAATTAAAATTACGTTTTATATGATATAATTTTTTCTTGATTCAAAGCATTCTAAAATAAATGCAGCAGTAAGTTTTAGACAAAATTCAGATTTGCTATTCAACAAAAAGCATAATAGGGATTTGCTCTTTGTTAAAAGATCTGGGATTAAACTTTTAATTTGATTAAGAAATGCACTTCTTATCAGCTTATAATGTTTGCAATGCAACAGAAAGTGTTCTTCATTTTCAATTTCTCCTGCATTGCAAACTATTACATTATTTGATATTGTTATTTATTTCCGTCAAAATCACATAACAGCAGCGGATCCAGAAATTTGTGTTAGGGGAGGCGTAACAGTTTGGCTAGGGAATCTAAGCATTCGGTAGCCATCCAGACACGTTTACTCGTTTTCTCATTCCTCCTTTTCCTTTTCTCTCTTTTTACCCTCTCGTTTTCTTGCTCTCTCTTTAGCTCACCTGGACCGAAGGTCCTTGTGAGCTTTTGCTATCACTTGGCATCCGTCGTCCGTCGTAAACTTTTTCAAAAATCTTCTCCTCTGAAACCACTGGGCCAATTTTTTTCAAACTTGGCCACAATCATCCTTAGGGGTCCTAGTTTCAAGTTTGTACCCAGGGTGTTGATCAACCGACAAATATGGCGGCTGTTACTAAAAATAGAACATGGGGGTCAACACAGGTTTTTAATCATTATCTAAAAAACTATAGGAGAGAAGGAGTGCAACTAAGGAGAGAAGGAGTGCAACCAGTGATAGTGAAATTATCCAACACTGAGGTGAAAAGGAATTTAATGAGAGGAAAGAAGAGTTTAATGAACAATGTGAAATTTGTAGACGATATCACTGTTAAGAATATGGAAGTTATTAACAAACTGAAACACTCTAACAATTTTGAATCTGTGTGGTATTACAATTGTGCAGTATATGGCAGAATGGAAGATGGTCTGCAACTTAAGTTAGACTTGTATGACAACATAGATGAAAGAATTAAATACAGGAAGTGAGTTTCATGGATATTCCTCCATCACACCTGTACTGTATGTAAATAATTTTATTTTTTTTATATTACTTACTATACTATTCACCACATACAAATTATTTAGAAAACAAAAATGTTTGTTAGAACTGCCCATTTCTGGGAAAAAAAACATATAACTGTAGCTACAGCTGTACCAATATTATAATTTTGTTGGTGCATTCCTACCATGTGTTCATTTCAATAAATAGTTAAATTTCTACAATAACTAAACTGTCCCTTTAGTTCATTTAGTTACAATTATAGTATTTTACAAAAATGAAGTTTTACAATAGCCATTTTGAAAGTCCAAAATTCTTTTTTACCATATATTTCCTAACCCTGTATTCTTTTATAGTATCAGAGGTACTAAGAAAAAAATGTAGTGACATGTTACTAATGTGGTTTATTGAATCATTGAATGTTGTCCTGTTTTTTATTACTTATCTTGTGTTATATTTGTGTTTCACACTTTTTATATTGAGATAATTGCTAGTATGAAGTCCATTCAAAGGTGTTTGTCCTGTGTTTTACGTCTTCAGTTTGTCCTGTGTTTTAGTTCTATGTCTTCAATTTGTCCAATTTTTTCATTGGGCCTAATTTTATGTTTATATATACTTAAACTATGGCTACATTGAAAATTATGTCATTGCAACTGTCAAGGTCTTAGAGATTTTGGTAAAAGAAAAGATGTATTTAATGTACTTAAGTCCAAAAATTGTAATATATATTGTCTCCAAGATACACACTTCACATGTGAAATAGAAAACACTGTCAGGTCAATGTGGGGTTTTGAATGCTTAAATTTCTCTTCCTTTCAGTCCAATTCCAGGGGCACTGCAGTATTACTGAACAACAATTTTGAATTTAAAGTGTTAAAAGAAAAAAAAGATATAAATGGAAACTACATTATTTTAGACATGGTTGTAGAAAATATTAAAATTACACTTGTATCTTTATATGGGCCGAATAAGGACGAACCAAAATTTTATGAACAAATAATGTCAGTTGTTGATGATTTTGCCAATGAGACCTTTATTATCTGTGGCGATTTTAATCTTGTCTTAAACCCTTATGTTGATTATTATAATTACTTAAACATTAACAATCCAAATGCAAGAAACACTGTCTTAGAAATAATAAAAGAAAGAGGGCTGATTGACCCATTTAGGGAGCTCTACCCAGATGTACTAAGGTACACCTGGAGAAAGCGAACTCCCTTTAAACAGGCAAGATTAGACTTCTTCCTTTTTACTGAAAACATGCTGAATCAACTAAGAAACTGTCTTATAGAACCTAGTTACAGATCAGATCATTCAATGGTAATCCTTGAATTAGAGTTAAATCCCTTTTCCAGAGGCAAAGGGCTATGGAAATTTAATAATTCTCTATTGTATGACCAAGAATATATTAATATAGTTAAAGATAAAATTTTAGAGGTTAAGAAACAGTATGCAGCACTTGTTTACAATTCTGATAATATAAATGAAATATACAATACAGATCTCCATTTTACAATAAATACCCAGTTATTTTTGGAAACACTATTGATGGAAATTAGAGGGAAAACTATTTCCTACTCTAGCTATAAAAAAAAAGAAAGGGAGAAACAAGAATATAATCTAAGAAAGGAGATTGTAGAGCTTGAAAAAAATCTAGATGAAAATAAAGTAATAATACTTGACAGTAAAAAACAAGAATTAGAAAATATAAGAAGAAATAAAATAAAAGGTAAAATTATCAGATCAAGAATCCAATGGATAGAGGAAGGAGAAAAACCAACTAGTTATTTCTGTGGACTCGAAACCAAAAATTTTACCAGTAAAATTATACCAAAAATAGATCAAGAAGATGGAAAAATTATAACAAATCATTTTGAAATATTGAATGAGGCAAAACTATTTTATGAAAACTTATACAGAAATGAAGATTCAACAGGAATAAATATTAACATTTTAAAAAGGGATTTGACAAATATTGATTATTATGTACTGACAGAAAATGAAAAAAACAGTTTAGAAGGTAAAATTACTATATCTGAGGCAGGCGAAGCCCTAAAAAAAATGAAAAACAATAAATCGCCCGGGTCTGATGGCTTTACTACAGAATTTTTCAAATTTTTCTGGAAAGACCTGAAAGTTTTTGTTGTAGATTCTTTGAATTATGCTGCAGACATGGGAGAACTATCTATAACTCAAAAACAAGGGGTTATAACTTGTCTACCAAAGGGAGACAAGCCACGTCATTTCTTAAAAAACTGGCGCCCAATTTCTCTACTTAATACAGTTTACAAAATTGGGTCAGGGGCAATTGCAAACAGATTTAAACAGGTTCTTGATAAATTAATTGATATTGACCAGACAGGTTTAATCAGTGGGAGGTATATTGGGGAAAATATTAGATTAATATATGATATTATGCAATTTACTGAGGAAAAGGACATCCCTGGACTGTTACTACTTATTGATTTTGAGAAGGCATTTGATTCAATTTCATGGGAATTTTTATACAGTGTGTTAAATTTCTTCAATTTCGGAGAATCAATTATTAACTGGATAAAAACGTTTTTATAACAATATTCAGTCAGCTGTCATACAAGGGGGAAATCTTTCAAATTTTTTAAAAATAGGACGGGGCTGTAGACAAGGGGATCCCCTCTCACCATATCTTTTTATCTTATGTGCAGAAATTTTAGCTATTAAAATAAGAGGTAACAAAAATATTAGTGGAATTAAAATTACTCAAGTTGAACATAAATTGTCTCAATTCGCAGATGACACTTCCTTGATTTTGGATGGAAATGAAACTTCATTAGATGAAGCCCTAAAAGAACTTGATTGGTTTGCAAAAATATCAGGATTAAAAATTAACTTTTTAAAAACCCAGGTTATTTGGATTGGAAACAAAAAATATAGTGAAGAGGTCCTTTGTCTAAACAGGGGTCTTAATTGGGGAGAAAAATCATTTAAATTACTTGGTATAAACTTTCATGTAGACTTAGAAAAAATGGTACAACTAAATTATGATGATAAACTATTACAAATTAAAACACTTGTTAAGCAATGGTCAAAAAGAAATCTTACAGTAATTGGAAAAATTACAGTGGTAAAGTCACTGATTTTGCCTATAATAAATCATCTGATTATTTCATTGCCCAATCCTAGTGATGATTTTATTAAAAAATTAAATGAAATAATCTACACATTCATCTGGAACTCACCTGTACATAGAGTAAAGAAAGATGTATTACAAAGTGCCTACGAGGGGGGAGGTTTAAAGATGATAAATTTACCAGCATTTATTTGGGCTTTAAAAGCAACATGGATCAGAAGAATCTTCCACAGTAATTCAAAATGGATAAACATATTTATGTCATACCTTCAAAAAGAAAAGTTTTTTAACTGTGGAAGTGGATACATTAATGATATATTGCCTAACATAAAAAATAAATTTTGGATAGATGTTCTTAACTCTTGGAAGCTGGTGGTAGATAAGGACTCAAATTTGGAATGAGATACTTTTCTTGCAAATCCAATCTGGTTAAATAAGTTTATAAAAATTGGCGGAGAAACAGTCTTGTACAAAGAATGGTTTAACAAAGGCATTTTGTTTATAAATGACCTGGTGAAAGAAGATGGATCATACCTTTCTCTAGAACAGTTACATCAAATATTTGGAATAAGAACTGACCTTATGAAATACAATAGCATCATATCAGCTGTAAAGCAAGGGGCTAAATCCTTCAAAAATGGTAATTACAAGCTAAAATGTCCTTTTGTTCCATCCTATGCTAAAAATATTTTGAAACATAAGAGAGGTTCTAGAGACATGTATGATATACTTAATATAAATGTAAATGAACCAAGTGGTAAATACAAATGGTCTAAAATACTACAAATCCCAAATCTAAATTGGAAGGATATTTACAAACTACCATTTATTGTTACTAAGAATACCAAGCTTCAATGGCTACAGTACCGAATAAACCACAGAATATTAGCTACCAATCAATTTCTTACAAAAATTAAAGTTTTGAATAACTCAAGATGTACTTTCTGCAAAACAGAAGTTGAGTTTTCCTCTGGAACTGTGAAGCTGTCCAAGATTTTCTTGAAAATGTTGAGGGTTGGTTTCTTTCCAATGGTGTAAGTGTACCATTCTCTAAAGTAAACTTTATTTTTGGTAACACATCAAAATTACTTAAGGGTGACCCATTTAATATGATTGTATTAAACATAAAACAATACATCTACAATGCTAGATATAATGACAAAGTACTCTCACTGCCTTCAGTTAAGGAAAAATTAAAATACATGTATGTAACTGAAAAAATGCTAGCTGTACGAAACAAATATGTTACCCAATTCAATAAAAACTGGAATTTGTATGAAAGACTATTGACAACCTGAGTTGTTTTTGGATTATATTACAGGCAGGACAAACAAATTTTCAGTGTGTTTCTTATTTACATTTATATTATATTAAAAACAGGACAATATAATTTTTATGTGTGTTTTTGCATTGAATCTTTTAGTCACTAAATATAACAAAGTGTACATTAAATTTTCACTACTCAAATACTCCATTACTTTTTTTTTTTTTTTTTTTTTTTCTTGCTTATACTTTTCAATACTGAAATACAAAACATGTTTTGTACTTAATTTTTTTTTCTCTCTCTTTCTCTCTGCAGAAATTTTTTTTTCTATTTATCTTACATTCTGCCTTTCCTTTCTCATTTAAAAAAAATTTCAACATGTACTATAATTTTATAAAAACAATTATAAATTATGGACACAATGCAATATATGATTTATTTTATTAGCAATGTTGTAATTTATTGTGTAAACTAGTGTATGATATGGTTATATAATCTTATTTGTAAAGTGTTGAATATTTAAAAAAATAAAAAATTATAAAAAAAAAACTATAATAGCTATAGAGAAAACCATTACTTCAAATTGATCAGCACATTAAGGTCTACAATAGTTGCTATTAGTGCGAAGTTGTGTATTGGTGTCTTGTAGGAGTTATTGCCCTTTTTTGACGATTTTTGTCAAAATTTTTGGTATTTACAATATACATGTAACCTGAAAACTATACGAGGTAGAGTGAAACTCTACAGGGCTCACGCTGGGTCAAAATTATAGGGAGAAGTCACTTCTCTTTTGGGTGGTTGACAGGGAGAAGTGAGGATAGAACAGGGAGAAGTGGGTGGACAACATGGAGAAGTTGCATTACCGGTATATTTCGCAAAAGCGTCCTGTTTTCTTTGTTTTTTTTTTAAATAAGTGTTGGCATTTGCATTCTTATTGTTATATGTTTTTTTTAGCAGTTTAATTTATTGAGGATAAATTATCAAAGATTTGATTCACTATTCAGTATACTTATTTCACACATTTTCATAAATACATGTATTAAACATAACAATAAAAAAGAATAAACTGTAACAAAACTGTTCATTAAAATAAATGTGTCTTTGTCATTGGTACACAAATTGATTGAATTATAATGAAGTACTAAGAACTAGAGTAGAAGTAGAAAATTACATCATTGTGACACATATTATATTATGTAAAATGGTAAAATTCACTATTAAAATTATTTTAAAATATTTCACTTAAATTTGTTTAAAGTAACTGCTGAAATACTTTTTTACTACGTTTCTGTCATTGCAATACACATTTCATACCTATCAGCGTAGTACATTTGCAATCTCCGGTACCAAATTCATATCCGCTCCGGAAAATTTGTTTTTTGCACTGAACTGGTTATCGGTCGTATTTTAAACCTACGCTTCATATACTTAATACAATTAAACGGGTACCAGTTGACTTTGTGGCACGTAAACAAAATCAACATGACACGGTATCAAAAATACGACGATTCTTACCAAAATGGGAATAAAACTTTAAAGGCGACATTAGGCGATTCTACAAAATGATAGGGCGACTTCACTTCGCTTTGGAAGATGATCGAGGGCAAAGTGGGACCACGATAAAGCGACTTCTTCGCCCGAGTCGCCCTCCAACGCGAGCCCTGCTGTAAATGGCAAAAATGGTCAGCAGTAAAAGCCCTACAATTCACTTGATTAGTCTGAAATTGTCAGATGACTCCTTATATGAGTTATTGCCCTTAAATGGTAATTTTTTATGAAATTTTCCGTTTTTGTCCTGTAACTTTAAAACTATAACAGCTAGAGTAAAACTGTAAATAGCAAAAATGATCAACAATACAAGCCCTACAATTCACTGTATTAGTCTGAAATTGTCAGATGACTCCTTATAGGAGTTATTGCCCTTAAATGGCAATTTTTTATGAAATTTTCCGTTTTTGTCCTGTAACTTTAACACTATAGCAGCTAGATTGAAACTGTAAATTGCACAAATGATCAGCAATAAAGACCCTACAATTCTTTTGATTGGTCTGAAATTGTCAGACAACTCCTTAAATAAGTTACAATAATGTATTGCCCATAAATGACAATTTTTTATGAAATTTTCCGTTTTTGTCCTGTAACTTAAAAACTGTAACAGCTAGAGTGAAACTGTTAATAGCAGACATGATCAGCAATACAAGCCCTACAAATTACTATTAAGTCTGAAATTGTCAGATGACTCCTTATAGGAGTTATTGCCCTTAAATTGCAATTTTTTATGAAATTTTCCGTTTTTGTCCTGTGACTTAAAAACCATAACAGCTAGAGTGAAATAATAAATTGCAAAAATGATCAGCAAAAAAAGCCCTACAATTCATTTAATTGGTCTGAATTTGTCAGATGACTCCTTATAGGGGTTATTGCCTTTAAATGACAATTTTGTTATGAAATTTTCCACTTTTGTCCTGTAACTTGAAAACTATAGTAGCTAGATTTAAACTGTAAATTGCACAAATGATCAGCAATAGAAGCCCTACAAATGATTGCTTAGTCCAAAATTGCAAGATGACTCTTTATAGGAGTTATTGCCCTTTCATTATGAATTTGGACAAATGAACAGTTTTTTAATTATAAATTAGTCTATAACGCACCTATTAGTAGAGTAAAACTGTAAATTTCTAAAGTACCCTAAAGGACAATGCCTAAAAACCATTTAATTTTCAGAAATTGTCGATGGCACCTTATAGGAGTTATTGTAACAAATTTTTTGAAGAAATGTTTAGTTTTTGCACAGTAACTTAAAAGCTATAACAACTAGACTGAAACTGTTAATTTTAAAAATTTTAATATAGTTTAAGTCATTTGGATTCCAGGTGAGCGATTACAGGCTCCTTGGAGCCTCTAGTTTTCTTTAGGGGGGTAGGGGGGTATGCCTGGTATGCCTTTCCTTGGATCCGCGCCTGCATCAGTGCTTATGTTTCTTTTTGTGTGTATATATGTCGACTCTAAAAAAAAGTTATTAATTATTTATTTATTTATGTTATTAAATTAAACTCAATCACAGTCATGACTGTAGCTCCAGTACACTACTAGTATATATATTTGTCACTTTTGTGTATAAATATAACTGAGCAGTAAATTAAATAAAAGTTTTACTTTAGCCATTATTATAGAAACTTAAGTTTACCTGAAAAATTAAAATATATATATATATTGTATCAAAGAGAATCAAAAGAATGTGGGTTATCACATTGATAGCAAAAGTGAAGCTATTTTCATCATTGTTCATAAAAAAATAAAATAAATAAAAATAATTGGCTTAGATTTAAAAGTAAAATTTATAATTCTATCTTCCAAATAATTAATTGAATTTCTCAACGAATTTTGTTTTGAAATTTAGAAAAGATAGGGATTCTGCCAGGAGCCCCAAGAGCACCCCAATTCAAAAACGCCAAACTGCAATCCCTAACTGTCTCTGATGATGTAGTGCATAGCACAGACCTCTGGATAAGGACTCAACCTCCGAGATGAGGTCATCTGTCTGAAATACTAATGGAAGGGAATGGTTTGTAATATCCAATACCAACTGGGTAAATCTAATGTCATTACCACTCATTTTGTCGTACAGTTCACTATCTACATTTGACTATGTAGATGAGATCTCAATATTAATAAATGGTTTGCAGACTGTTTCGGACACGGGACATCTGAGTATGAAGTGAGCTGTGTCCTCTATTCCGTTACCACACATTAGACAATGGGGAGCTATCTTTTTCTTCAGGAAGTTTGATTGAGCCGTAATTAACATATAGGTCCAAGATAGGAGTTTCACTTTTGTATTTGCTTTGAGGATTGCAACTCTGTTCATTCCTGCATTTTCCCATACAATGTGCGCTTTCCCAATTTTCATAGTTTTACTGTGTAGAAATTTTATTTAAAAAAAGTACCATTGTTTGTTGCTAAAAGTTCAATTTGTTGTTTCCCATGTCCTTGCACTTTCTTTTTGACAACTGTCTTCCACTCAGCCTTTGTAGGAATATTTATAGGATAATTAATTGGGTGGAGTGAATATCCAAAATATGATCACGAGTGCCGCATAACGCATCTGATTAAACGAATGCGCAGAACTTGTTTCACGCACGAGTTTAATCTGATGCTTTATGCGGCACGAGTGATCATATTTTGGATATTCACGATGCCCAATTGATTATCCTATTTATTATATAGATCAAAATTGTTTTCGTAAAATTTTAAGCTTAATCCTAAATTATATGAACGGCGGATGAATAGCTGTATAGTACAAAACCATTGTGACATTTTGGCGGGAAAAAACACGAGAGTGAAAATAAAGGATAATTTTCATATGTGATTTACCGCGATTTCTGTCACTCGGAAAATTCGATATTTCATCTCTATCTATATAATAAGTACATACATTGTATAGGCATTAGTTCAAAAATTGAAGGGAGATCATAAAAGTCCAAAATGTTTTTTGTGTGTATAAACCAACTATGACAGGTTGAATCCTTTGATAAAATCTGTTGTATACCAGGGGTCAAGCTGGGTCAAAATTTTAGGGAGAAGTCAGTTCTCTTTGGGGGGGGGGGGGTTACAGGGAGAAATAGGTGGAAAACAGGGAGAAGTTGCATTATATGTCACGAAAGCATCCTGTTTTGTTAGCTCACATGACCTGAAGGGTCATGTGAGCTATTTCCATCACTTGGCATCCGTCGTTGTCGTCCGTCGTCGTCGTCGTTCACTTTTCTTCAAAAATCTTCTCCTCCAAAACCACTGAAGGGATTGCTTTGAAACTTTGCACACATTATCAGTAAAATGTCCTCTACCAAGTTTGCCCAAATCATGGCCTCAGACCAACCAACATGGCCGCCATGGCTAAAAATAGAACAGGGGGGTCAAAATACAGTTTTTTGCTTATAGTTCAAAAAGTATAACAGATACAGGAAAACCGAACAGACTTTCCTTCTTCAGCATCTAAAGCTCTACAAAACACCCCATTGGGTCAAAGTTGTATGATGACTCCTTGTAGGAGTTATTGCCCTTTAATTGTCAAAATTGATGATTTTCGCCATTTTTGCCTCAAAATCTTGAAAATTATTAGAACTAGAGAAAAAGTTGGCATTGCTTAATTGTTCTGCTCTATGAGGGCTACAAAAATGACTTAAGGGTCAAGATTGTCTGATTAACCGTTTTTAAAAGAGTTATTCCCCTTGGACTGTTTTTTTTAAACGGTTTTGATTTTTTAAAATCTTCTCCTCTGAAACAACTGAAAGTACCGCTTTGAAACTTTGTACACATCATCCTTAAAATTTCCTCAACCAAGTTTGTACCAACCATGGCTGCAGATTAACCAACATGGCCACCATGGCTAAAAATAGGACGGAGGGGGGGGGGGGGTAAAATACAGTTTTTGGCTTATATTTATTGCACACATCATCTTTAGGACGTCCTCTACCAAAATTTTGCAAATCATGACACCTGACTACCTACATAGCTACGTTGGCTTAAAAAAGAAAAAATGAAAAAAAAGGGGGGCGGTTGGGAGTCGAGAGAGTTTTCAACTGATAGTTAAAAAAGTATAACAGGTACAGCAAATTTGAAGTGAACCTCCCTTCTCCCTCTAAGCATCAAAAGTTCCTCCTTATAGGAGTTATATCCCTTAAAAGGTCAAAATTAATGATTTTTGCAGAAGTGTTGGGCAATTCCTTATAGCAACGAAAAGCTGGATAAAAAAGGGTTGTTTGGTTTCAGGTTCAGGTGAGCGATACAGGCTCCTGGGAGCCTCTAGTTTGTTTTTTTTTAACAAAAAAAAGTGTTGGCATTTGAATTTTTTAATGATATATGCTTTTTTAGCAGTTTAATTTATTGAGGATAAAGTATCAAAGATTTGATTAACTATTATCACACATTTTTAATAATACTAGTACATGTGTATAAAACATAACAATAAAAAAGTATCAACTGTCACAAAACTGTTCATTAAAATAAATGTTTCTTTTCATTGGTATACAAATTGATTGACTTATAATGAAGTACTATTAGAACTACATGTGTAGAAGTATAAAATTACATCATTGTGACACATAATACTAGTATATTATATATATAGTTAATGTTAAATTGTAAAATTCACTATTAAAAGTATTTAAACATATTTTTAAAACTTAAATTTGTTTAAAGTAACTTGTTTTTGTTTTGTTTTGTTTTGGTAACTGCCAAAATATTATTTTTTACTACGTTTCTATCATTACAATACTTATTTCAACACTATCAGGATCGTATATTTGCAATCTCCGGCACCAATTCTTATTTGCTCTGGAAATTTTCTGGAAAAGTTCTTTTGCTCTGAACTTGTTTCCGGTCATATTTTTTAAACTAGAGCTTTACTAGTATATACCAAATAAAAGTTAAAAGGGTACCAGTTGACTTTGTGGCGCATAAAACTTAATGAACATGACGCTGTATCAAAAAACGAAGATTTCTTACCACAAATGGGAATAAAATGTTAAAGGCTACATCAGGCGAATCTACAAAATGAAAGGACGACTTCACTTTGCTTTTGAAGATAATCGATCGAGGGCCAAGTGGGACCATGATAAGCATAAGGTGACTTCTTTGCTCGAATCTCCCTCCAACTCGAGCCCAGTAGTACTAGTCCGTGGATCCTCTGCCGTCTAATGCTTTTTTAGATTTTGATGGGCCCGTGGCACGTCAGAGAGCTATTCATAGACAAAAATGGTGGATTTTGCGACACGGATCTGATTAGTACATTTAACAATCTCAGTATTTTAAAAACATGTTCGTGTTGTTCTTCTTCTTCCAGGTAAGGAGCCGGATTCGTTCCAAATGTAAATGGCTCTGCCAAAAGTTGACGCGTGTCTGGCAACACAGTTTTTAATGCTATTTACAGTTAAAATAGACGGAATTTACAATTAAAATTATCTACATAGTAGATGTGTTCTAGTTCGCAACAGAGCATGCCTTAAAGGCAACTATATATAAATAACTCCTCGAGATATTTTTCTTCATGAAAATCATCATTTATACTTGAATCAAGCTTATTTTACTAACTTTCTAACCTTGTTTTCATCACAACCCCAAAAATGAAAGTAAAAGGTGGCTGAAAGTTTGTGTGTTATGGATCGGCTTGTAGAAATGGACATACATTAGCTTGATGGTTAGATGATGATTTTGGTGGAGAAAAATATCTTAAGAATCTTTTTATATAGTTAAACCACAAGTTAATTATTCAAAACATTTAAGGAATGTGAAATGTGCCGACAAAGACCATGAAGACCGGTGTCGCAGAATCTAATGTTTTGCCTATGGAGAGCTGTCCTACTAGTACGTCCCACGCTCCCATCAAAGTCCAAAAAACCGTTGGAGGACAGAGGATTATCGCACTATCTAATAAATAATTCCTTTTCTATCTCTCCATTACTTATAATTGAACATAGCTTTAAAAGTATCTGAGAATGTATAAATGAGTTCAATGGTAATTCAACAAAAGTATATAGACTGATGCATCAGCGTTGCAGTTATAGGCAAGTTCATGATCAACTTATGATATGTTGTAATTTGAAAGTGATCTTTCTCTGAAAGCAATATAAGTCTAATCCAAACAACATTCTGGGTCAAACAAATATATTTCACATGAATAATAACTCTTGGATTTAGTCCATTATAGCCATGCTTTCCTGTTCCAGTCATTGCATACTAGTAAGAAGTTCTTCTTGCAAATTGTATTCTCTTAGCAATCAGGTCATGACTACGTACGTTTCTATCAATTCCAATATGTGTATATGTATCAGTTTGTTCAAGATGATGGCCATGAAGAGAAAACTTTTCCTCCAAAGAATGTTTTTTCCCATTATAACTTTCGTTGTTTGCATATTGTTGTTGCACTAGGAGCATCATGTTTGAAGTTCCAATTGGCTATGACCAAGAAGTACAGTGTTATCAGCACAAGTAGGACTATTTACTTGTATTGTTATAATACGAAATCCAATACAATTATTTCTATAGAAGTCTAGTAACGAGTTTATGATGACTTTATATAAGTCTGGAGATAAAATTCCACCCTGATGGATCCCTTGTTGATCATCTAATGGTTCATCTTCGCTAGCCAAGGGTTACGATCCGATACTCTTTAAGAGTATCGGATCGTAACCCTTGGCTAGCGAAGATGCTAATGGTTGAGAAATAACTCTTTCCCATTTTACCTTAGTTCAATTCCTTATATGACATATTAATCCATGACCAATCTCATCTTTAACTCCTGTATAGAAGAGTTCATGGAGCATTTAAAGCGTCAATAAAAGCAGTATGGCCACACCAAATAAATTTCTTGTTCTACGGACCCGACCGCAGATATTTTATCGAAATCGAAACAATAATATTAAAAAAAAAAATTCTGCTTCCCGCTCTGGGAAAGTCATCCAGAATTTTTTTATTTTACTCTTTGAAATTGTAATCTTGTGAACGCTTAATGTAACTGCCGTTTTATTGCATCACAAACAAAAATATTGATGTCTGAAAAAAGGAAAAGAAACAATCATACCGTTTTAGTAGTGTAAATATTTGTCATGAAGGAAGGCATGGTTTCCAAAACAAGGCGATTTATTTCAGTGGTGGTGTGTTGGCACAGCTTTTGCAAATATGTGTCAAAATCAAACATTTCGACCTTAGCGCCGACATAATAATTTTAAATAAGGTCTAAAAAATATATTTTTGCAAATGAAGATGTGACTTGCATTCTTTTGCTTCCATCTGTCTAATGCTTTGAAAGTCATATATGTAGTATGTTGTATATGACCTACAATACTGAATTGTTTAAAAGATGCAATTTGTTTTACGTAATTTGAATGATGAACCCATAATTACAAAATATAATTTATTTATTCATTTAAATGCTTTGGTAAACTTCAGGTAATGCACAATTCTGAAAGAAAATCACAATGAAACTGAATTTTGCGAATATATACATTGATGAAAGTACATTTTCTTATTTAAAAAAAATAAAAATTAAAAAAAGTTATTGCTCGCCTCAAATTTTTCTGTTCGCCTATGATTTTTTGAAAATCCAAATAATAATATTAAAATTATTATTTCGCTTGCTCGCCCTGTTTTAAAATGACAAAAATCCGAAGAACAAGAAATTAAATTGGTGTGGCCTATATATAAATTATTGTTATTGTCTTGAAAGTGATTCTGCTATAGCTTCAGTTAAGAGAAGGCCTGCATTTGTTGGAGCAACAGATTTAGTAAAGCCACGTTGGAGAGGATTCTGTGCTTCCTTCAATAGTGGATTTATCTTATTCAGTACACTTTTTCAAGGTATTCTGTATGAATTTGGATCATTTAGAGGTTTATCCTGTTTCTTATAACCTGGTGTAATACCTCTGGTTTTAAACCATTGAGGTATTACTCCTTTATTGACAATCTTATCAAAAATGTATTTTAACACTGTAATGAGTGAAAGTCCTCCATATCTTAGATGTTCAGCAGATAAGGGTTGTTCATCTTGGGATTTACCAGCTTTCATTTCAAACAGTAACTCTTGTAATAAATACAGACTTAAAAATTCAGTATTTTTTTTTGTATTTTTTATGGCACCTTTCTTCAATGGCAGCAGAGTCAAGTTGAACAATATCATAGTACTTAGGCTTAAATTTATCATTTTCCAAGCGCCTACTTAAGTTTTTTTAAGTAAACTTGCCCACCCTTCAGCTATATCCTTCGGTTTCTGTAAAATATTGTTATCTAATTGAAGTTCAGTTAATTTTTGAGTATTTCCATTTTTCTGCGAATTTATTAGTTTATAAAAGAGCTTTATCATTAGGTAAGTGTGTATCCATTACATCAGAATATAATTGGTTTCTTCATTTTGCCACTTCTTGTCATTGAGCTCCACATAGGTTTCTACAGTCAACACACAATGGATTATCCTTACTTTTAGTAGTGCTGCTTCTTTCAAACTCCCAGTGGGTATTTTTACTTTTCTTGCACAAAGAGTCACTATACAGCTGTCCATGGTCTGTATCAACCGTACTCCAGTTTATTCTTTTAGAGGACTGGGTTGCTTCATCTATATTCTCCATATGTTTAGTAGCAAAGTCAATGACAACTTTACATGATACAGGGTCACATGTGTTGAAGTGTTGAGACTCTCCCTACTATCACACCCTTCATAGCAATAAGTAAAAACATGGTAAGATCAGTATAACACTGTCTGAGTAAAACGTACCAGGCTTAAGGTAGGTCTTACAATATTATCACTGTACAGTATAATAGTAGATTATAAGATTTTAACAAATGAATAGTACCATTTTGTTTAGGATGCTTTGGGCTTTCTGACCAAACAATTCCTGTATTGCAGACCCTGTGAGAAAGTTGGAAAAGGTTGATTTTAAAGGTAAAATGTGTGTTTTCAAGGAAAATTTTGTGTTCTCATACACAAAACATGAAAACCACCTATCATTCAGATAAATTGTAAAGACAATCTGAATCTACATGTATATTGGTGATTTTTTATTAACATACATGCCTACCCTGTAGACCGGTATCTAGTGTATCATTTGTAGAACTGTTACTAGTTGGCATATATGCAGAAATAATACATAACCGTTTTCCAGTGCAACTTATTTTAATAGCACAAATGCCTTCACAACCATCATCAAATTTTGTTATAATGTACAGGTCTGATGTCTTTTTCCATAATAACCCACAATCTCCCATGTCCCCTTGTTCATACTTTTGGTAGAATTTGTTCATTTTCATCACAGCTTTTGATTAAATTGTTGAAAACTTCACAGAAAGATTGCGCATGTGTTGAAGTTATGAACCTGCTATAAAGGAAGTGTTTTGTGTAATCAACTCCTCCTTCAGCTTTTGACACAAATTTTTTCAAACTTCACAGAAAGATTGCACACATATTGAATGTGCACCTGCTATTTTGAAGTTGTTTGAGGAATTTTTTTGAAACTTATTAGAAAGATTGCAAACCTGATCTCGTGAAATTTTTCAAGAAATGACAGCTTTTCCCATTTTCTTTATGTAATAAACTTGTCCTAAATGTTTTGACATTTAAAACCTTCATCCAAGAAATTGTAAACCATTCCTCATTTATAAAGGCAACCTTTGCGATTTGTGCCAGTGAGTAATCATAATAATTTTTTAGTTCATGAAGAAATCAACTCTGTTGTTGTACACAATGTGTAATACATTTTCAGCTTTCAATTTTCAGCCAAGCATGAAATGTTTTACATTAAAAAAAAATTATTACAAATTTTTAATGGGGCTGATTATTCAATTATTTGGGCATATAATCTTAGAGGGTATCTTGTTTAATAATAATTTGTTTTCATTTACAGTTTGATTAAAGAATGAAACAATCAGTTCTGTTGGTAAGTCTAATTTATGCATTTATTTATAAAGATATAAAAACAGGTTTTATAGCTTGTTATAAACCTGTCAGGGTCCTCAATGGCAGAGTGGTTAAGATAGTTCGTCTGCTATTGATCACATGGTCTGTCAACACTGAGATTACTGGTTCGATTCTCACCTCCATGACTGCGGGTTCGGTGTACTCGACTCCAATCTTAATTGACAATTATTGCCAGTTTTCCGACCGCAGGTGGGGGTTTACTCCGGGTACTATGGCTTACTCCCCCCCCCCAAAAAAAAACGACGCGATGCCATGAAAATGGTGTTAAACATCATTCAAACAAACAAAAAATATAAACTTGTCTGCTGATTGCAAAGCCTTTTATTTGGTGGTTAAGAAGATGAAAGAATAACCCTTAATGTACAGCAATTCTGAAAAATTGTTCATAATTCAATTAATTGCAATGGAAATAAAAAACATGGACAACTGCAGTCATAAATTTTGAATTTTAATCCAGGTAGGACCAATTTTTGGCTTATTTTTCAAATTCATTTACTTTATTTAGCTCACCTGAGTGTGCTGTTGCTACAGTGTATACAGCTCTATCATTTTCCATGTGTTGTCTTTCTGTCTGCATGACCATTCCTCCAGACCATTGTTCGTAAACATTTCATCATTCAAGACCACTATGGTCCATTCTTGTTTCTGATTACTAGCAGTTGAATTTTAGAATGAATAATCGTACCCTAGCTTTTTTGGAATTGTTAATCTGCCAAATCACATAACTAACAACACATTATTATATTGTTAAAATGGGCCTAGTTGAATTTTTGGCATTCTCTGACAATTTGAACTTTTATATAATACATGTGATAGCCAAGTGAATATATAAACTTGTGAAAGATTAATTTTAATAAGATTAACATGTTAAACAGTAATATTTCAACCACAAAAAAGGCGAAAGAAAAGCAAAATGTTTTGTTTTGAAATGAAAAACTCCTATAGGAAGAAAACATTCAGCTTATTTATAAGGTCTTTTACATGTATGAAGACAAATTTCCTACTTTGTTGAAGTATAAACGGAAGCCATGAAGGGACATGCAAAAAAAAAAATTAATCAGAGATCTCGGATTACTAATCCTTTATCTCAGTTTACCAATCCGAGATCTCGGATTACCAATCCGAGGTCTCGGTGTACTAATCCGTTACCTTGGATAACCAATCCGGGATCGCGGATAACCAATCTGTTATCTATGTTAAATTAACCTACAATTGCAGCCAACATGAATTTTAGATCAAATAAGCAAGCATAAACTTTCTAGAAAACCACCAATAAATATTCACATACAATATCGCTTGAATCAGCTTTGCAGTTTCAGAAAAGATGGCATTTGAAAATTATTCCTATAGTCCTCTGTTAAACTTAGTCTGTAATGGTAATGGTGGCAATTTTTTACCTTTAAAGGGCAATAACCCCTTAAATGGGTCATCTGACAGCTACGGTTCAACAGAGACTTTAGTATAGTTTAATGAGCTGAACATGTAAGCAAGCAACAGTTTTTCTCTATCTTCAATAGTTTTCATTCTAAAAGGCAAACGCATTAAACAAAACCTGAATTTTGACTTTTAAGGGGCATAGCCCCTAAAACCTGTCATCTGACAACTTCGACATATTCGAGACTTTTGTAGAACTTTTGATTCTGAAGAGCCTAAGATCCATCAGATTTTTCCTATCTGTTATAGTATTTGAGTTATGAAACCACTAAACCAATTCGACCTAAACTTTGCAAGAATGATATATGGCATGTTGGCAACAAACGATCCTCATTTTGAAAGGATCCAATAAAAAACATGGACGCTGTTAGTAAAAATGTAACATATGGTAAAATCACTTAAAATGACTCCGAGAAGATTTTTGAAATTGTTTACATATGACAGACGACGACGGACGAGGACCAACGCATAGTGATTTTGTAATTGGTAATTGTGATTGATAATCCGAGATAACAGATTAGTAAACCGAGATATTGGATTAGTAAACCCAGATCTCGTATTGGTAATCCGAGATAATGGATTCGAAAACCAAGATCTCCAATTCTAAAACCGAGATCTCGGATTGGTAATCCGAGATCTCGGATTGGTATTGGTAATCTGAGATAACGGATTAGTACACCGAGATCTTGGATTGGTTATCTGAGATAATGGATTAGTAAACCAAGATTTTGGATGGGTAATCAGAAATAACAGGTTAGAAAACCGAGATCACGGATTGGTAATCCGAGATAATGGATTAGAAAACCGAGATGACGGATTAGTAAACCGAGATGACGGATTAGTAAACCGAGATCTCGGATTAGTAAACCGAGATCTCGGATTGGTTAACCGAGATCTCAGATTGGTAATCCGAGATAACGGATTTGTAATCCGAGATAACTAATTAGTAAACCGACATCTCAGATTGGTAAACCGATATCTCAGATTGGTAAACCGAGATCTCGGATTGGTAATCCGAGAAAACGGATTAGTTAACCGAGATAACGGATTGGTAATTTGAGATAACGGATTAGTAAACCGAGATAACGGATTAGTAAACCGAGATAACAGATTAGTAAACCGTGATCTTGAATTGGTAAACCAAGATCTCAGATTGGTAATCCGAGATAACGAATTAGTAAACCGAGATCTCGGATTAGTGATCCGAGATAACATACCAGTAAACCGAGATCTCTGATAAGTAAAACGGGATCTTGGATTGGTTATCAGAGATAACGGATTCGAAAACCAAGATCTCCAATTCTAAAACCGAGATCTCGGATTGGTAATCCGAGATCTCGGATTGGTATTGGTAATCTGAGATAACGGATTAGTAAACCGAGATCTTGGATTGGTTATCTGAGATAATGGATTAGTAAACCAAGATTTTGGATGGGTAATCCCAGATAACAGGTTAGAAAACTGAGATCACGGATTGGTAATCCGAGATAATGGATTAGAAAACCGAGATAACGGATTAGTAAACCGAGATCTCGGATTAGTAAACCGAGATCTCGGATTGGTTAACCGAGATCTCAGATTGGTAATCCGAGATAACGGATTTGTAATCCGAGATAACTGATTAGTAAACCGACATCTCAGATTGGTAAACCGATATCTCAGATTGGTAAACCGAGATCTCGGATTGGTAATCCGAGAAAACGGATTAGTTAACCGAGATAACGGATTGGTAATTTGAGATAACGGATTAGTAAACCGAGATAACGGATTAGTAAACCGAGATAACAGATTAGTAAACCGTGATCTTGAATTGGTAAACCAAGATCTCAGATTGGTAATCCGAGATAACGAATTAGTAAACCGAGATCTCGGATTAGTAATCCGAGATAACATACCAGTAAACCAAGATCTCTGATTAATAAACCGGGATCTTGGATTGGTTATCAGAGATAACGGATTCGAAAACTGAGATCTCCAATTCTAAAACCGAGATCTCGGATTGGTAATCCGAGATCTCGGATTGGTATTGGTAATCTGAGATAACGGATTAGTAAACCAAGATCTTGGATTGGTTATCTGAGATAATGGATTAGTAAACCAAGATTTTGGATGGGTAATCCGAGATAACAGGTTAGAAAACTGAGATCACGGATTAGTAATCCGAGATAATGGATTAGAAAACCGAGATAACGGATTAGTAAACCGAGATCTCGGATTAGTAAACCGAGATCTCGGATTGGTTAACCGAGATCTCAGATTGGTAATCCGAGATAACGGATTTGTAATCTGAGATAACTGATTAGTAAACCGACATCTCAGTTTGGTAAACCGATATCTCAGATTGGTAAACCGAGATCTCGGATTGGTAATCCGAGAAAACGGATTAGTTAACAGAGATAACGGATTGGTAATTTTAGATAACGGATTAGTAAACCGAGATAACGGATTAGTAAACCGAGATAACAGATTAGTAAACCGTGATCTTGAATTGGTAAACCAAGATCTCAGATTGGTAATCCGAGATAACGAATTAGTAAACCGAGATCTCGGATTAGTAATCTGAGATAACATACCAGTAAACCGAGATCTCTGATTAGTAAACCGGGATCTTGGATTGGTTATCAGAGATCGCAGATTGGTAAACTGAGATAACGGATTGGTAATCCGAGATCTCGGATTAATATTTTTTTTGCATGTCCCTTCATGGCTTCTGTAAAGTATATTCTTGTAATGCAAAATTTAAAGTTTGAAAGATATATAGGATCTAACACCAGTGAGAGGGCAAGACAGGAAAATCTCAGACACCCAAGTGAAAAGAAATCTTTCACGCGGGTGTCTGAGATTTTCACATCTTGCCCAACAACCAGTGTTTGATTCTATTTCTCACTAATTAGTTAAAAAAAATCCGGTTCAGTTCTATTGAAATATGGCAACAAATAGAGTTATCTACTCTGAACGTAATCTCCAGTGTACACATGTTGAGTCACTGTGTTTGTTTTGATGTTTACCGCTATCATATTGTGGCATAAATTGGGTCATGGAAGCTCAGATATGTTGTTTTCATGTTAATATTCAAAAATGCATAGTAAACCAACACAATTAAAGCAAATATTTTATAATTTTTATTGCTGAACCGACAGTTGACGTCACAATACATTTTTACGGGAAAAGGAGCATGAAATTCTTACCTCACCACGGATATCTCAACCAGCTAAAAATAGGTACCATGCTATCTCATTAGTGAGAAATATGCCAACCCACTCATATTTTTGTCGCATTTTAACAGATATTATTTTTGTATGTGAATCTGTGCTGGTTTTTGGAAAGTCAGTGCAAATTTTTAAACAAGCCCCTTAAAAATGCAAACGATCTATGCCTGTATGATAAAAGCAATATTCTTTTTCTGACATATTCCAAAGGAAGAATTGATAATATGATGAATAAGCATTCATTTGTGTCCTTTTTCAAACAAATGTGAGCTAATGTGTACACCACAACATCTCCATCTTGATATGTATTGCCAGTTTCTATTTTACAAAAAAACTTTTTAATTTTAAAAATCAGTAATTGAAAATAGTGTAGTGTAGAAATGGTTTGATGAACAACAATACATTTTAAAGAAAAAAAGTACTATGTGGCTTTGTTTTTAAACTTTGTGGGGCATTTGTTAGAGTAAATTAATACAAAATGATGCATTTTTTTGTTTTAAATGTATTAATTTAATAAAATATATATACAAAAGTGCTTTTTCTAATAGCCAGGCGAAATGAGAATTCACATCTATTATATCACATACTTTATTCAAGATAATATCCAAATTATAACAGATGAGATTGACTGAAATGAAATATAAACATCATAAAGACATATTCTACAATCGGTGTATTTCAAAAAGATAAATTATACATACAAATTTCAATAATAATTTAAGAAAATATTAAAATAATTTAACTATTAGGGATTATACATAGATAGCCTTATTCATCAAAATGCAAAATGTAATATCATCCAAGCATCCATTGGATGTGATGGATGATAGGCATTCTCTGAGTAAGCCGTAGGCTTGAGGGTTGAATCGGAATTTATCGACACTTGTCGGTCCAGAGTTCCTAATTTAAATAACAAAAGAAACGATCACCTGATACATATGTCCATATAAAAGGACTGCGCAACTAAAACCATTTGTCATTTTACAGCATCTAAATGATTGTTGTCAATATACAAACTAACTAAGGGGGGGGGGCCAAACTTTGGGCAGGGCGATTCAACCCTCAAGCCTACGGCTTACTCAGAGAATGCCTATCATCCATCACATCCAATGGATGCTTGGATGATATTACATTCTCTATCGTAAACCTTCGGCATTCTCGGGTTGAATCGGAATTGTTTAAAGTCTATATTGACAACAACTTCTAAAGAAATAGGAATAACAAGAAGACTCAGCAACACCCCATTACTGATCTGTCATGATCATGAATAATTACATATATTCCATAATTCTGTAAATTGTTCTGTTTTTGATTACATAAAATAGCTGAGTAATTGCCCAACAACTAGTATAACTCAATAGTATCTTGACATATCACTATAATGGTATTGTCAGAAATTTTAATTTATCCTCACTATAACACTAATTATCAATAAATTAAAACACATAATATCATAATCTTTATTAATACAAAATAAATTTGCATATTAATGTCCATAATATTTTCTCACACTGTTATATGTCCACCATATCTGCTGTGTCCAATTCTCTTCTAATTATACCGATAACACTGCGGTAGAAAAACATTCTCTATTATTTAAACCCGTACAAGACTCAACACTAGCACTAGTTTTACGATAATAAAATTTATGAAACGTCTGGGCATTAGCCCAATTAGCTGTTTTTAATATTGTTTGCACAGAAACTCCCTCATCATATGCTTTTGAAGTTGCTGCGCCACGAAATGAGTGTGACTGAAATTTAAGTGTGTCAATGTCAGCACTTTTTAATACAATCTTTAGCCATCTTGCTAAAGTACTAGATGAAATATTTTTAAAAGTTCTGAATGATATTAATAATTTATTACTCTTTCTACATTCAGCTGTTTGTTTTAAATAATGTCTAATGCAATAAACTACACACAATTTTTTGTTTTGAAAAGTTGGCAAAACAACAGTATGTGTTACTGAACCTGGCCGTGAAGTTTTAGTTAAATTCTGTATATTAAATGTAATCTTATTTTCTTCATCTTGCATGAGATTAATATCTAAGGATACTAAAGTTTGTGATCTCTGTGCTGAACAAAGTGCCAATAAAGCACTTAACTTAAGAGTTAATTGTTTCAGAGACAGACTTTCAAATGGAAACAATGATTCTAAATACTTTAAAACTTTACTTACATCCCAAGTACAAATGTATTTTGGTAATGGAGGGTGCAAATTAAAAATACCTTTCATAAATCTAACTATTAAAGGATGTTTTAGTAAAAATTTCTTGCCACATGTTACTAAAGTTTGAACTATTGCCGATTTGTGAGTGTTAATGACACTGTATGAATAACCGTTTTTATACAGATCTGATAAATATTCTAAGATCTGTATTTCAGATACGCCCATGGGATCAATCGTCCTTTTATCACACCAAATGAACCATTTACGCCAAGCCAAGTCATATTGCTTGGATGTACTTTTTCGCCACGACCTGAGCAAAATATTTGCAACTTTGCCTGAAATGCCTCTATTTTTGAAGGAATGCCCGAGACAGTACAGGCGACTAGAAATCTGTTTCTCAGATTCAATTTGTGAATCTCGTTGTTGTGAACGAGTCTTAACAGAAATTTTTGTTTTCGAATTAACATTGGTTTTTCGATAAGTATTTCCAACAGTTGTGGAAACCATATTTGTGTTGTCCAGTAGGGAACTATTAATATTGCTAACCTTACCATGTCCTCCTGTATTTTCTTTATGACTCTTGACAATAGACTGAAAGGAGGAAAAATATATGGTTTAAAATTAGACCATGATATCGTGAAAGCATCAACAGCAAAAGCTTCTGGATCTGGCAACCAAGATACAAATTTTTTCATTTGTCTATTCAATCTGGAGGCAAATAAATCTATGTCTGGCTTAAAAGTTTGTGCACAAATCAAAGAAAATACATCTTCATTCAACTTCCATTCAGTAGAGTCACTGAATACTCGTGACAAATAGTCAGCTACTAAGTTTTCTTTACCTTTAACATGAACTGCCGAAATATGAATTTTCCTTGCACAACACCAAAGCCAGATTTCTTTGCATTCTATAAAAAGGGACATTACTGAACCCCCTTTTCTATTTATATACGAAACAGCAGTAGCACTATCAGATTTTACACATAGATGAAAATTTGAAACATTCTTACAAAGACTGACTAATGTATATTTGATGGCCTTAATTTCTAATATATTTATATGTAAGGATGACTCGGACAATGACCATCTACCACTTGTTTTAAACTCTCCAAATCTTCCACCCCAACCTTCCATAGAAGCATCAGTCTCTAAATAAGCCCCAATTTTGTCTGGTCTAATATTTCTTCCATTTACTTTACATAAATTTTCTTGCCACCAAATAATTTCCTGTCGAGCCTCTCTTGAGATTCTTATAGTTTTGTCATAGTTTTGATGTGATTCTAGGGCTTTAACCTTATCCCTGTTCAAAAATCTACTAAATAATGGAGCCAACTCTACTGCATGTGTTGAAGATGAAAATAGACCTAATAGCTGAGCTATTGCTCTTATTTTTACCACTTGGTGTTTACTGATTATTTCTGAGCATGCCTCTAAAATTTTTTGAACTTTTTCTTCTGGTAAATACACCTTGAATTCTTGACTATCAATTATATATCCCAAAAAAGTTATTTTTTGTGATGGTATTGGACTCGACTTTTCTTCATTGATAAAAAAAATCCTAAAGATCTTAAAGTCTCAGTCATAAATTTGAACTGATTAGAACAGATTTCTCTATCTATGCTAGTGGCTAATGAATCATCAATATAAAAGAAAGAACTTATCCCCAATTTTCTAAAGTAAGAAAACACAGGTTTCATAATCTTAGTAAATATCCTTGGTGCAGATGAAACACCAAAACATAAACAATTAAACTCATACAAGGTGTCTTTCCAAAAGAATTTCAAGTATTTTCTATGTTCTTTATGTATCGAAATGGAAAAATACGCATCTGTTAAGTCGACAGAAACAAAATATGCATTTCTTTCTATTGCAGTTATTACTAACGAAAAATGTTCCTGTTTAAAATGGTGATATTGAATGAATTCATTCAATTTTGTTAAATTTAATACTGGTCTAAATTTACCATTTTTCTTTTTCACTAAAAAGATGTTCGAGATAAACTGATCATTTTCAGAAAAGGAACGTGAAATTGCTCCTTTCTTCAATAACGTTTGAATCTCCTCCTCAACAATCAATGCTTTTTCTTGTGAAAATTCTATAGGTTTTGGCACAATTTTTTGTATAGGCTTTGATTGAAATTCAAATTTACAACCCATAATATTTTCTATTACCCATGGATCAGATGTAATTATCTTCCATTTTGATACATGATTTTTTAAATTACCAGCCTGTACCGCATGATTACTCACCTTCAATATGTTGAGTAATGCTGGTACATCCCCCTGCCTCTTGCAGGGAATCTGCCTCTGCCTCTGCTCCTGCCCCGATTTCCTCTGCGATCTCCCGGCCTGAATCGGGAAAGGCCTCTGTTGGAGTTTTTTGGACCTCTGTAGAAAGAACCTTCTGGTATTGACCGGTTTTCCATCATTAGTTTACTACTTTCACCAATGTCCTTAAGTTTCTGAGAAAGTTCTGACCCAAATAAAGTTTCACCAACAGGGTTACTTGGAACACACAACTGTCTAAATCGCCTTTTAATAAATCTTTTTAACAAATATCTACGCCTAATGGAAAGTTCAAAATGAGCATTGCAAATAAGTGTTATACTTTTTAACAATTCGTCTTTTGCTTTCTCTCTATTAAGGTTCTTTTCAGAAAACATCTGAACTAGATTTAGTAATGGCACAATACCTAAACCCATTAACTTTTGAACATCTTGCACAGCAGCATCCCCTGCTTTAGTTTGCGGGGGTAAATCACTAAAAATTTCTGGAGACAGTCTACGTGGTAATAAAGATTTACAATTTCCAGGTATTTTAATATCATTCTTATTCAAATACTCTTTAATATCGGCCTGTTTTGTACAACACTTAGTAATATACTGAGCTAAATTCTCTTTTACATCTTCAGAAAATTGAATTTCATCCGTAAAAATCTGAGGAAAGTCATTGTCAGTAAAACCTACTACATCATCATTATCATCATTCACTATTTCTTCTGTGTTATCAAAAATATTGAGACCATCATCAAAATTAACAAATTCAGACTCGGGTGTATCTGGAATATCAATATTACTATCACTCTGTTCTATGAGTGTATTACTTTTATTCACAGTCATTGACTTTGACACATTGGTAAATACTTCTAACAGCTCTTGTAAAAGCTCGGGGTCATATTGCGAATTCAATTTTTGTTTTTTCGGACGAGTTATACCAGAACTTGTACTAGGTTCATTTATATCAATTACTTTCCTTTTACTAGTTGCTTTGGCTTTACCCTTTCTATTGCTACCAGGGCCTTTACCTACGACAGGTTGAGAATGCACCACGTGCTGAACGACCTTCGATTTTACTTTTTTACTTTTATTATTATTTTCGTCAACACACTCTTCGGGTTCAAACCCTGAAAACGATTCTGCTTTATCGTCATCAAATAAATCCAGAATATCTGTTGTGTTTCCACAGTTTGAATCACAGTCAGAATCGCTGCTGCCGGAGGCAGGAGCAGAGGCAGCCATTATCCCACTACAAAATGGCGGATGTTGCTACCGAATTGCGGTAGTCGCAAACTGCCGTAAAATATACGGAAAATATATAAGTCCTGTAAATTACAGGTAATAAATTTAAGTATTGCTAATGGCAATTTTATTGATGCTTATAAGTGATAAGCATTTCTAACTCTGGCCTTATATCGATAAGACAAATGGTTTTAGTTGCGCAGTCCTTTTATATGGACATATGTATCAGGTGATCGTTTCTTTTGTTATTTAAATTAGGAACTCTGGACCGACAAGTGTCGATAAATTCCGATTCAACCCGAGAATGCCGAAGGTTTACGATAGAGAATAAAATTGCCAATGATCAGTTATCAGTTGGGAAACAAGCTTGATACATATATTTATCCTTTCACAAAAATTAATTACATTGCTTTGATCAAAATATCTTATAATGTTCAAAATATACAAAAAGTAAACATACCATATTTGTATCTTCTGATTCCTGGAAATTTATCTCAAAACCAAAGTCAAGAATAAAACAATTTTAATATCAAGAGTTAAATAAGAAAAAAATCACAAAGGAGAATTAACATGACCAATAAGAAGGGGTGAGTAGTATTCGAATCCACTATTCATCCTACCGTAAACCAGATTAAACCAGTGAAATCATAAGCATGAAATTTAACATAATTACCAACCTTTAAATTAAATTATTTCATTTATCTAAAAAAATAAAAACAGATATAAACAAGTAATTTTTGAATTGGCCGCTACATACCGGCCCCTGAATTGCATTTATATCAGAATGCAATTCCCAAAACATTAAATCAGGCCAATAAACATAATTTTTATTTGCAAAAGTTCTATTTAATAGTTCGACGACATCAACGGGACTTTTTAATAGTCATTTTCTACCAAAAGGCACAGTTTTGTAACTGGACGAGTCAGCGTTGTATTTGTAGTTTTCACCTTCACAACACGAGTAACATTGTCTTTGTCAGGCATCACTTCAATTACACGTCCAATGTTCCAAGTATTCCTTGGTGTGTTATCCGCTAATAAAACTATGTCTCCAATTTTCATGTTACGAGTCGTATTGTACCATTTCTGTCTATCTTGTAACATTGGCAGGTATTCCTTTTTCCATCTCGACCAGAAAAGATCGGCAAGATATTGTACTTGTTTCCATCTTCTTCTGGCATAACATGCTGATTTATCGAATACGCCTGGCGGAAAACTTTCCCCTGATCTCTGGAGAATTAAGTGGTTAGGTGTTAGCACATTTAAATCTGAAATGTCATCGGACAATTCTGTTAAAGGTCGTCCATTCAAAATGCTTTCTACTTTGCAAAAAAGTGTCATAAGTCCTTCATCCGTTAAACGAATATGTTGTTCCTTCAAAACAGAAAATAGTACTTTACGTACTGAACGAATAAGGCGTTCCCACACGCCTCCGAAATGTGATGCGCTCGGTGGATTGAATTCCCATTGAATGTGTCTCTGAATCATAAAATCATTTATTAAATCGACATTCCATCTGTGGATCTCCCCTTTAAGTTCTCTTTCCGATCCGACAAAATTCGTTCCATTATCAGTCCTTATAAATGAAGGTACACCTCTACGCGCTATAAATCGCCTCAGTGCATTTATGCATGAATCTGTATCTAGAGAATATGCTAGTTCAAGATGAATTGCTCGAATGTTTAAACAAGTAAAGATGACACCATACCTCTTTACAACACTCCTTCCTTGTTTTACTTCAAATGGTCCAAAGAAATCTATGCCTATGCGTGTAAATGGTGGATCATCAGCCTGCAGTCTCTCCTTTGGAAGGTTCGACATTTTCTGATTTCCCAATTTGCCTTGGTATTTTCTACATGAAATACATTTTGATACTATTCCTTTGATGATCGATTTTGCACCTATTATCCAATACTTCTCTCTCAGAACAGTTAAGATAGAATTTTTTCCTAAGTGACCAATGCTGCGGTGTATGTTTTCAATGATAAGCTTTGCAATACTATTTCCTGGCAAAATAATAGGATGTTTTGCATTAAATGTAATGTCAGACTGTTCTAATCTTCCTCCCACTCTCAATAGCCCTGAATTGTCAATAAACGGATCTAACTTTCTTAACTTCGACGACGATTTAAGATTCATTTTTCCACTTTTCAAACATTCAATCTCTTCAGAGAAATGAATTTTCTGTACATAAGATATCAAGGACTTCTCAGCACAATCAATCATCTTAACTGTTATCAGCCCAAAGTTTGAGTTATTCTGTTTCTCATTTTCTAGTTCAATAGGTTCCTTTCTACAAGTTTTTCTTAAATTTTCCTTTAGTTTGACAAACCAAGCAGTAATTTTCTTTAACTTATTCCAATCTGAAAAATGGTTAAGTAACTTCTCCATTCCACTTGTGCTAATTACAACTGCGCATACTGTATTTGATTTCTTTACTTCTCTGTCTTCACTTGAAATGCTCATGTCATTGCTATAATTAGGCCATGCGATGTCCTTTTCCCATAGAAAATCAGGTCCTGTAAACCAATGTTGATTCATACGAAATTTCTCAATAAATGCTCCTCGAGATGCTATATCAGCTGGGTTAAGTTTAGTTTCAATATAATTCCATTGACTGATAGTAGATAACTCATGAATGATCGCTAAACGATTTGCCACAAAAGTTTGAAAACGAGTTTTGGAGTTCACAATGTATCTTAGTACAGACATGCTGTCCGTCCAATAAAAGACTCCATCTATTGTGTATTCCATTTCCTGTGTTATCATACGACTTAATCTCACAAGAGTTGTCGCTGCTGTAAGTTCCATTCTAGGGATTGTGACAGATTTCAGTGGTGCTACTCTAGATTTTCCTAATACAAAAGAACAGTGTATTTTTCCTGATTTGTCTACAAAACGGAGATAAAATACACAACCATAGCCTGTGTTACTAGCATCCGCAAAACAATGTAGCTGACATAAAGATACATTATTGAAAGATTCAGGTTTATAGCATCTGTTTATCTTGATTGTTTCTAGCTCATGCAACTCATAAAGCCACTTATTCCAATTCAATAACTCTTTTGAGTTGATCTCTTCATCCCAGCCTAATTCTTCTTTGCATAATTTCTGTAAAATGATTTTCGCAACTAATAGGAACGGCGATGCTATACCAAGTGGATCATACACTGAGCTGACTAAACTAAGAATTCCTCGTCTTGTTGGTGGCTGATTTTTGACATTGATGTGAAAACCAAGTTTGTCATCCTCTATGAACCAGCATACTCCTAAGGCTCGTTCAATTTGACTCTCTTCTTCGCTTAAATCCATTGTACTCATATTTTTTGCTCTATCTTCTTCTGGGACCGATTCCAGAACAACTCGTTTATTAGACATCCATTTTGTCATCTTAAATCCACCCGTTCTGCATACATGTGATACATCTTGTATAAGAGAAATCGCTTTATCTTCGGTATCAACTGACGTTAAGCAATCATCTACGTAAATGTTCTTTGTTATCGTTTTCATGACAATAGTGTCAAAGCCATTACTGCTACTCACATTTTGTGCAACATGTTTAAGTGCAAAGTTGCAACACCCTGGGGACGATGTAGCTCCAAACAAATGTACCGTCATTCTGTATTCAATGGGTGTGGTCTCAACGTCTCCCTTTTCCCACCAATAGAATCTTAGGCAGTCTCTATCCTCTACTGGTACCTTGACCTGATAGAACATTGACTCAATGTCTCCTACAAATGCGACGTTTTCTTGCCTGAACCGCATTAGCACTCCTATGAGGTTATTAGCCAAGTTTGGACCTTGTAACAGTTGATCATTTAACGAAACACCCATAAATTTGGCTGAACAATCAAAAACGACTCGTATTTTTCCTGGTTTTTTGGGATGATAAATACCGTGATGTGGAAGATACCATAATTTCCCATCATCCCTTTTCAACTGATTATTAGGAACAGGTTCCGCATAACCCTTTTCTATTATTTTTGACATAAGCTCTAAATAATGATCTCTGAATGTCAAATTCTTCGCAAATTTTATTTTCAAACTATTAAGTCTCTGTAAACACTGTTGCGCATTGTTAGGAAACCACACATCTTTATCTCGAAAAGGCAATGCAATTCTACAATGTCCTTCATCAATACATAGTGAACTTGACACTTGATCAATAAATTTCTTATCTTCAATGGAGTTCTCTTTTTTGTCTTCGATCAGGCGCTCGGGAAAGTCCATATTTATGCTGTGTGTTAGCATTTTCATCTGCATGTCATCATTGAGTGATACAAAGTTCACATCAAAATTCATTCTATTACGAAGAACATTCCAAATTATCCATCCTAGCCTAGTTTTTGTTGCGTGTGGAGAACCGCTTGGTCCAATTGCTACATCAAAAGGTGCATATGCGTCAGGTACATTATTTCCTATCATAATACCTATATCAGAGTTCAGAACATCAAGATGAATTCCTGATAAATGCGGCCAACCATTTATCTCTTGCTGTGTAGGAATAATTGTTCTTTCGTAACAGGCATTTCCTCCTTTGTATATACTTTCGGCATATCTACTACATGTTCCATTGAAAGTCCAGAAACTTGTAATCCATTTACAGAATATGTATTCATAGTTTGTGTATTTCCCATTGTGTTTATAGTAATCTTAGTCTTCTTACCTATGGCTCCTAATTCTCGCATGAGCCCTTCCGTACAGAAAGAGACACTGCTCCCGGAATCGAAAAATGCGTATGTGTCAATAGTTTTTGATCGATTCTTAAGATTAACTCTTACAGGAATAATTGCCATAGCACATGATACATCATTTTCCTCTTCTAGTACATTTAAAACGTTAGAGTGCACCACATCCACTTTCTTCGCATCACCCTTTTCGTTAATAAGTGTTTTAGGTGCAGATACATGCACATTAGCTGAACCATAATTATGCAGTATTGTTGGGTGTTGTCGAGAGCAAACGGAACAAGTAAGTTTCTTCTTGCAATTACTACTCATATGCCCTCGTTTTAAACATCCGAAACAACAACCTTTTCCTTTGAGAAACGCAATTCTATCGTCTCTACTGAGTGAAATAATTCTTTTACAAGTGTCTAAAAAATGTGTATCGGTATCACAATAAATACATATTGTTAGTGGTTTTGGTGTTGTTTGTACTTCACATACTGCATGTGCTGGTTTGGTAGTGTGGCTGTCACGTTTACGTTGATTCCCATGATCCTTCAATCCATAATTCAAAGCATTATTTCCATACGTTGGGTCATTTGCCTTTTTCGCTTCCGATTTTACAAAATCTACAAAGTCTTTAAATTTCACAACTTTCTTGTTGTCTCTTATACGTAACACAATATTTCTCCATCTGTCGTGTAAGTGAAACGGTAGCTTACTCAACAGCCGCTTTATATTTTCTGAGTATTCTAAAACGCTTCCGGCTTGTATACTCTCCGTACCATTTTGACATTCAACAAGAAATAGTGCAAATTCATCCAATAATTTCGAGTCGGTATTTTTAATGATGGGCCATTCCAATGCTTTCTTAATAAATGCAGATGCAATAACATCAACATCACCATAACGCTCTTCTAATGCTCTCATTGATGCTTCAAAGGCTCTTTCACCAGACAAGTGACTATATCCAGAGACTACTCGATTTGCTTCCCCATATGTAAGTTGTTCTAAATAGTTCATCTTTTCATCTGCGTTTTCACAATTAATTTCAACTTTTGAATAGAATTGCCTCAAAAACCTTTGATAGTCCATTGGATTGCCACCAAACCTCTTCACTTCTATATTTGGTTTTCTTAAATGTTTAACTACTGATGCAATACCAGTAACTTCCGGTTCTCGTTCCATAGTATATGAAGGTTCCACATGTAAGACTGCGTTTCGACTACTTGGTCTATTAAACTTTACAGGTTCATATTTAGGAAAATCTAGCAGGGGAAAGCTAAGACTGTCTTCAAGCTTCGGTTAAAATCTCTTGCATGTGGATTCAATTGTTTACTATCATTATTTACATGCTTTATTTGCTTAGTTTTCAATTCTACTTTTACAGGTACATTGTCAATTTCTCCGAGTTCTAACTGATCATACACCTTAGCCTTCGCATCTGCAACTGCAATATCTGTTTCTATATTCAGCTCTTCTTCTTCCATTTTAAGCTTTATTTTTGCCATTTCTATTTCACTCTTCCTTTTAAGTGCTTGTTTCTTCGCTTCTAACTCTATCCTTTTTTCTTCTGCCTCTAACCTCTTAGAAGAAATCGATGAACGGCTTCCACTTTTTACAGATCTATTATCAATATTCGAATTCGGCACTGTTTTTTGTTGAATTTCTGTAGTAGTTTTTAAATAATCTTGTACTGCCTTTTTTATGTTTATAAGAAATGTTTCTCTTTGATCATGAGAAAGCAAATATTCTTCTTTGTCAGATTCCTTCAACTTTGGTACATGTTTATTATGTAGATCCGAAAATTGTTCGTAACACTGCATCCATTGACAATATAATAATCTAATCTGTTCATTTGAGTCTTTATTTGCAAGCATCTGATTCAATTGAGTACTTATTTTCTTCACCGAATTGAACGACTTAATTATTTGTTCTTCACTAAGTTGTCTGCCCTTATCTGTATATATTCTGGTACGTGCGCCACCTACGGCATTAAGTTCATCTATTTGAGCCTCACTTTCTACATTCTGAATAATTTCCTCACCTTCAATTGCATTGGCTTGTTCCATTTCCATCACTTTATCCTTTGAATCCGTGTTTTCTGTGTCTCCAAATGTACTCATATTCTCACAGAAAATATGTCAATAATATAAGATTCTATGCCAGGCGAAATGAGAATTCACATCTATTATATCACATACTTTATTCAAGATAATATCCAAATTATAACAGATGAGATTGACTGAAATGAAATATAAACATCATAAAGACATATTCTACAATCGGTGTATTTCAAAAAGATAAATTATACATACAAATTTCAATAATAATTTAAGAAAATATTAAAATAAGTTAACTATTAGGGATTATACATAGATAGCCTTATTCATCAAAATGCAAAATAAAATTGCCAATGATCAGTTATCAGTTGGGAAACAAGCTTGATACATATATTTATCCTTTCACAAAAATTAATTACATTGCTTTGATCAAAATATCTTATAATGTTCAAAATATACAAAAAGTTAAAACATACCATATTTGTATCTTCTGGCATTCTAATCGAAAGAAAGATTCCTGGAAATTTATCTCAAAACCAAAGTCAAGAATAAAACAATTTTAATATCAAGAGTTAAATAAGAAAAAAATCACAAAGGAGAATTAACATGACCAATAAGAAGGGGTGAGTAGTATTCGAATCCACTATTCATCCTACCGTAAACCAGATTAAACCAGTGAAATCATAAGCATGAAATTTAACATAATTACCAACCTTTAAATTAAATTATTTCATTTATCTAAAAAAATAAAAACAGATATAAACAAGTAATTTTTGAATTGGCCGCTACAGTCTACAATAGCAGTTATTTTATAATCATACCTGTGTCCACACTAGTTCCGCTAATTAGAAAAGTTTCATGACTGCGAAATCCCATTGATTAATAGGTTCCTGGTAAAAGAGAATACAACTTCTTATATGGAGATTGCCATAGGGTAAACTGTATGTGAACCAAGTTACAAGTGTACAGTTTACCTGAGTCATGCATCAATTCAAATGTCTAATTAAGCTATTACTGATGAAGAGCTTTAAAGAAAACTTATTTGAAGCAGTTTTCTAAACGGCTATAGCTGTTATCTGTATTTAGAATTGGTTGACTATTGAGTAAAAAATACCGAACAGGTCATTTCATTTTGAATGTAATTAATGGGTTTGACATAAATAGTACTTAACTGCTTATGAATTGTGAGAGGTAATTCCCTATTTTCGAAATACAAGAGTTACTTCCCATTTGCAAGAGTTGTCTTTCATAACAGCAGGTATCTAGTGTTGAACAGATAGGGAAAAATCACGTTTTTATTTTTTTTTTTAAATAATGTCTGTGGACTGACTCTTCCAGTACACCTAAAAAACTGCAGAATTAGTTTGCATATCATAATAAATTTTGCCGGATGCTTTGCTATATGTGAATAAAAAAAATATTGTAGAAACACTACTTTTACCCACAGTAGTAGGTACTATAAAGTACCTGCTCTAAAGAACAGATAACTCTGCAAATGGGAGATAAATCTTGTTTACCGCAAGTAGGGAATAAGTGCAACAATTGATGATGAAATTAATGTTTAAAAATTGTTCATTTTAACCCTCCGAACCCTGGTTCAGATATAATTTTGTTTGTGTGGCCCATTGAAATGAAATATGTACCTTGAATTTAAATAATGGGGTGTATGTAGCATATTGTTAAATTTCAGTCAATGTTTACATTTTGCATATACATGAATATGTATTGTTTATATAGAATATATATAATATAATGATAAAAAGTTATTTTTCTACAGTGTAACTATTTTGTATATATAGTGTATGGGTTTCTCCAGGGTGCATTTTATGGTTTGTTGTTTAATTTCTGTCTTGTTTTATAGTAAAGTAATCATTAAAATAGGTTCCTGTAATTTAGCTGTCTATCAAGTAATTAACTTTAGTGTGTTTATATACATTATACATTATATATCCTGCACTTTCAATAAAAAAGCAGAATAAATGTTAGCCTTATTTGCCAATTCGAATAAAGTCTCCTACCCTTGTCCTCACTTTTTGCTATAATTAGTATTCTGTTCTGGTTAAAGACATGCCAAGTAATTGTTTGTAATGTCAGGCTAACACAAGGATACATGCTGAAATCTGCTGGAAGTGCACTTTTTTAATGTATCTGAGGTTGCAGGATAAAAAAAATCATATATTGTCAGGAAATATAAAGTTCATTTTTACCTGCTGTGAAGCAGGTGAGAAATACTTGGACGAGCCAAAAATTTCTACTTGTTTCTCAGGCTTGTACAAATGAAGTACATTTTTTCCAACAATGTACAGGGTATATTTATATAAATGATTAGAAAATTTGACATTTATTTTAGTAGATATTTCCTTGTCTTTGGTTACATGTGCATTTATTTATATTTAATATGTGCTAACATGAACTGGATCATAAAAGTAGAGCTGTTTTTGAGGCATGTCTCTTGTTGTGCATAAACTAAGCGTTACTTAAGAGAAGATATTATGCAACCAGCTTTTTAAATGTTATGGATTAAATATTCTTTTCTCACTTAAAAACATAGACATTACATTTGTGTTCATGTGCATGTCAGAGACACTTGTAAAATATATACAATATAGAGGCGTAGTATCGCATTTGATGTTGGTATGGCAGAAGCTTTGGTGTAAAAGTGCATGTGTATATTATTATATATATTTGTATATTATACTATTAATGACTTTGATATAGGTCGCTATCAGGATTTATCAGCCAGAGAAAATGTTATATTCACCGAGCCGCTAGGCGAGGGGAATATACATTTTTGAGGGATGAGTAATCCTGATAGCGACTGTATATCAAAGTGATTAATTGTTTTATTACATGAATAAAACCACAATCTCCCTAGATTAGAAAAACAGGGGATGCCTTTTCTACTGAACTCCCTGCTTACATTTTGTAATTGTTGTACCCCTAATATTTTTATTTGACTACTGCATTTTGATATCAATTTGCTGGTAATTATGAATTTCCAGTTTCAAATATTCAGAAGAGTATAAATGAATCAACATATCGCAGAGCCGACGTTACTCCCATTTGTTGTTGTCACGCATGATGTACAATTAATACTATCAATTTGATTGGACGAATGAATTTGTTAAGACGGCTAAAACATAAAAACCAGGTAGATATCGTATTCCGCTCGACTGCTATGCAGCGGAATGGTGCAGTGTACAAACATAATATTTAATTTTAGTACTGTTGCGATTTATCGAGACCCAAAATATGTTTTAGACCAATCAAAAACACACAAAATTTTATTCATGTAATAATATTAAATATATGTCGGAAGCCATCCACCTGCCATACCGGCTGCTTGGCCTATGTAAAAGACACCAATAAAAATAGAAAAATATGAACAATTTTTTTTTATTTCTGAAAATTATTGGTACGGAAGCAGTACCTGCAAAAGTTATTGGTACGGCGGACGCTGTACCTGCTGTACCTGCTGCTACGCCTTTGCAATACAGTTAAAGCAAATTTTAGTATTTCTACTCATTGCAGTGGAGGTGTTCAATTTCATATTCTAAAATACAGTTTACAAATGAAAAAAAGCAAACTGAATTATCTGACAGTATTCAAATGTTTTGTTGGACAATTCATATACTTTCAGGATCAAATCAACATGGGATGCAAATGCAAACTTGCATCTACTAGAATGAGAGAACAGAAAATCTCTAAGATGAACCAACTATGCTGCCACTAGTTATATGTCTTGATAATCTAACTTTCTTTGCATACTTTTGTTGGGAAGCATTTAAACACATTTTCTTTGAATGAGGAATTAAACAAAATCCTTATAATAATTAAATAGAGAAAACAACTGAAGGAATAAATGATCAAACTTTAATATGGAACTAAGTTTAATTAGATTGCAGGAGCAACAATATGTGTTTGCATCGTCTGACAGGTGTTTGATAATTCATTGTTGGTTTCATAAAATTATAAATGGATGGTGAACATGGGAGAAGGGAGGTATTTTTAATACAAAATATTATTTCTTGTCACATTGTTTCTGATTCATCAGAGTTCTGCTTTAAAAATTGTTTTAAAATGTTTTATCTAGGTAATTGCAATTCTGCAAATCAGCTCCGAATTTGATGCGAGATGTCCAGTGTCATCAGAGTGGATTTTAAGAGCTTTCCAGTACTGTAAAAATACTAGTAGTACAAAATATGTCTGTTTGTTTGATGACTTTAACCTGGTGTATTCAGAAAGCTGTGATGGAATATATGATGTCAGAGCAGGTGAGCTTATATATACACATGTATAGTTCTCCTTCAATTTCTTGTGGATTACGATATTTATACACTAGAATGTTGTCATCCACAAGAAACTGCAAGTTAAAGTATTTTTTCATGGATTTTCCTTTCAAGTACCCCATTCATCATATCCATGCACAAGTGATAGTAAAATTTAAACATTTAAGATGTGGGATTATTTATTACATTGACCTATTTATGTTGAAAACTTAAGTAATCTAAGTACACAGTGAGGCCATAAATATATAATAGTGTGATGACATTTGTTTACAAGACAAACCTGAAATAAAATCCAGTTTATACACAATTAACACGGCTTTATTTCTCATTAATGCATGCAGGTAACTACTTTCACTTTTGCCTATTTACATTCCAATAGGTTATATTTAGTAACCGGAACCTTGTGTACAATTCGGATAGATTGCGGTGCAAACACACAATTGTTCAGACTCTATGGTAACAGTCATTTAGGCGCTTAATTTATTATTTAAGTTATTGTTGTAAAACATTTCAGTGACTCTGTAATTTGGTATCTCCCTAGTATAATGGTATAGTCCAAAGTTGGGTATATAAACCGTTGCAGCGCTAATATTAAGGTCTTTTTGGCTTGTCTTTTGAGATTAGTTATTCATTGGTCTGACCTACTGTTTCAACAGTAGTCTATATTACAGAAGCAGAGACAGAAAAGAGAACATTAGGTAACCTCGAGTTAGATTCTTGAATCGTATCTGCTTACCTGGTTCACATTGGCATATACAATGGTTCTCGAGTGCACTGGGTAAATAGTGCACTGGTTAATTGTGCACGGGTAGATAGTGCACATGATAAATAAGGCACTGGTTGATTGTGCAATGGGTAGAGAGTGCACAGGATTAATAGTGCACATGATAGTTAGTGCACGGGATAAATAGTGCACGGATTTATTGAGCACCGAATAAATAGTGCACGGGTACAAGTTGTGCACTAGCCAGCAAGAAAGCGTTCAGTTAAGTACAACTGTCACTGTACGAACTCAGAGATCACGACACAGAGTACGTGACAATAGTACCACACACAAGTTTTTTCCTGCCAATTTTTGTAACCTACATCTTTATTGCCTGCAATGTTGTTTATATATATATTGTAACACTTCTTATAATAGTCCTATTATGAAGTCCTTTTTTTGTTAGCTCACCTGACCCAAAGGGTCGGTGTGAGCTATTCTCATCACTTTGCGTCCGTCGCCGTCGTCATCAGCAGTAAACTTTTTACAATCTTCTTCTCCACAACCACTTGGCCAATTGGAACCAAACTTGGCAGGAATGTTTAATGGGTGGTTCTTAACAAAGTTTGAGTTTTTGGTGCTGATCAAATATGAAACATGGCTGCCAGGGTCATTAATGTGTTCTGATTGGCTGAAATTCAAAAATCTTCTTCTCATAAACTGCTTTGCAGATTGATTTGAAATCTTGCAGAAATGTACCTTTGATGGTCCTCTACAAAGTTTGAGTGTTTTGTGCCGATCCAAAATCCAAGATGGCCGCCATCACAGGACATAGTTTAACATAGGACCCTATGGGAAAAACATACAAACAACTTCTTCTCTGAAACTGTTCCACACAATGAAGCCAAATTATGAAGAAATGATTAATGGATATTTATCTTATTATTTTGAGTTTTTTTAGCCAATTGCAAATTGAACATGTCTTCGAGGGCAACTAATGGGTTCTGATTGGTTGAAATTTCAAAAATCTTCTTCTTACAAACCGCTGAGCAGATTGATTTGAAATATTGCACAAATGTACCTTAGATCGTCCTCTACAAAATTTGAGTTTTATTTGGCGATCCAAATTCCAAAATGGCCACCGCAGTGGAACACAGCTTAACATAGGACCCTATGGGAAAACCATACAAACAGCTTCTTCTCTGAAACTCATTTCCACACAATTTGACCAAATAATGCAGAAGTGAATCTTAGGTAGTAATCTTATTATTTTAAGTATGTTTTGACCCAATAGGAAATTCAACATGGCTGCCAGAGCTGCAAATGCGTTCTGACTGGCTGAGATTTTAAAATTTGTTATCTCACAAACAGCTTGGCAGTTTTTAGGATATGTAATATTGTATGGTCCTCTACCAATTTTGAGGTTTTTGTTTCGATCGAAAATACAAGATTGCTGCCACTATGGAACAGCACTAAACATACTAACCTATGAAAAAACATAAAAACTGCTTCTTCTCAGAAACACTCCTACTGCTGATTGTAAATTCAACATGGCAACATTCATAGAGATTGTTCGGTATTTTAATAGGGTTTTTGTCTAGCCTGCAACGATAGTCGCTGGAGGCGAGACATATGTATGGGTATCCGGCGGTGGCAGTGGGTGGCAGTGTAAACACTTGACATCTTGCTTCATATCTTTGTAAGCCCAAGCCCTAGGTCCATCAAATTTGGTCCAGAGGTAACTTATGATGAGTACTTGCCAGTCAGTCACCTGTCATCTGAACTTGACCTCAATTTCATGGTCCAGTGACTACGTTATTTTTTGGGTTACGGCAGTTCCTCTGTTAAACCACACATAGAAGGATGATAATATTTGGTATATACATGTAGGTTGCTAATAACAGGTACATGACTGTCTGGTAGTTGTCACCTGACCTTGACTTCAATTTTATGGACCAGCGACAACGTTATAGTTTTTGGGTTGCGTCAGTTCCTCTGTAACCACGCATGGTAGGATGACAATATTTAGTATATTGGTTGCTGATGACTATTACATGACTGTCTGGTAGGTGTCACCTGACCTTGACCTCAATTTCACTGTCCAGCGACTACGTTAAAGTTTTTGGGTTACGGCTGTTCCTCTTTAACCATGCATGGTAGAATGACAATATTTGGTATATAGGTTGCTGATGAACAGTGCATGACTGCTCTGTAACCATGCATGGTAGGATGAAAGTATTTGGTATATAGATTGCTAATGATTAGTACATGACTTTCTCGTAGGTTTCAACTGACCATGACCTCAATTTTATGGTCCAGTGACTAAGTTCAAATTTTATGATTAGCTGTTTCCCCGTAACAATGCATTGTATATTTTAAATGATAACAATTTAATGCTATTTACGTAATGCTTATGACATAATTTTTTTTTGTTACTGATGTGTAATTCAGGCGAGACATCTTTCTGTGTCCATACTTCTTTAGTTTTATACTTAGGCTAGGCTAGTATATTGGAGGCGAGATATAGGTAATCTTTTTTCATTCTTTTGATTTTATTAGAATGTCATAAGTATTAATATATATTTCGAGTTATATGTGAATGTTTAATTAGGGAGGAAAAACGTAAGAAGTCCAGGAATAAGTAATGTTAACTGTTCACTCCCAAGATATCAGCCATTTATATTCACAACCAATGGAAACAGTGACTGTGTGTATGGAAAATCACTGTGTACTGAGGAAGGTCAGGTCATCGTCAGTAATGGTACCACCACAGAGGACGTTGGCTGTAGATGTGATTATACCAAAGGATATACGTATACCTCAACTCCACGGAATAAATGTTCCTGTATACCATCAAAGGAGGATTGCAGTTGTTATATAACACCTTGTCCTGATGATAAGAAACTTAATGCTGGTAGGAAATAATTGATAGAATAAACAGTGTATAAATCATCTAGTTCCAAAACAGTCATCTGTCAGTTCTACCTGTCAAATCCTCCATCTAATTATAGGATCAATCAGCTCATTGACAAATATACATGTATGCAATTTAATAATTCAAATAAGAATTTTTTCTCCACATGTATATACATTTGTATGTTTTAATTTTTAGCTCACCTGACCCAAAGGGTCAGTGTGAGCTATTCTCATCACTTTGCATTTGTCATCGCCGTCAGCAGTAAACTTTTCACATTTCAATCTTCTCCAGAACCCCTTGGCCAATTGGAACCAAACTGGGCAGGAATGTTTATCGGGTGGTTCTTTACAAAGTTTAAGTGAGTTTTTTGTGCCGATCCAAAATCCAAGATGGCAACCATCGCAGGACATAGTTTAACATGGAACCCTATGGGAAAAACAGACAAACAACTTCTTCTCTGAAACTGTTCTACACAATGAAGCCAAATTATGAAGGAAATGATGGCTGGATAAATATCTTATTGTTTTGGGTTTTTCGAGCCAATTGCAAATTCAACATGGCTTCCAGGGCCATTATTTGCATTCCGATTGGCTGAAATTAAAAAATCTTTTTCTCATAAACTGCTTGGCAGATTAATTTGAAATATTGCAGAAATGTACCTTAGATAGTCCTCTACAAAGTTTTGTGCCGATCCAAAATCCAAGATAGCCTAAACATAGTTTAACATAGGACCCTGTGGGAAAAACATATAAACAACTTCTTCTCTGAAACTGTTCCACACAATGAAGCCAAATTAATAAGGAAATGAAGGTTGGATAATTATCTCATTATTTTGGGTTTTTCGATCCAATTGCAAATTCAACATGGCTTCCAGGGCCATTAATGTGTTCTGATTGGCTGAAATTTAAAAAATCTTCTTCTCATAAACTGCTTGGCAGATTGATTTGAAATATTGAAGAAATGTACCTTATGTGGTACTTTACAAAGTTTGAGTTTTTTGTTCTGATCCAAAATCCAAAATGGCGACCATCGCAGGACTTAGTTGTTTAACATAGGACCCTATGGGAAAAACATACGAATAACTTCTTCTCTGAAACTGTTCCACACAATGAAGCCAAATTATGAAGAAATGATTAATGGATATTTATCTTATTATTTTAAGTTTTTTGAGCCAATTGCAAATTGAACATGTCTTCCAGGGCAACTAATGGGTTCTGATTGGCTTAAATTTCAAAAATCTTCTTTTTACAAACCGCTGAGCAGATTAATTTGAAATATTGCACAAATGTACCTTAGATGGTCCTCTACAAAATTTGAGTTTTTTGTGGCGATCCAAATTCCAAAATGGCCACCACGGTGGAATACAGCTTAACATAGGTCCCTAAGGGAAAACCATACAAACAGCTTTTTCTCTGAAACTCAGTTTACACAATTTAACCAAATAATGCAGAAGTGAATCTTGGATAGTGGTTCTTATTATTTTAAGTATTTTTCGACCCAATAGGAAATTTAACATGGCTGCCAGAGCTGCAAATGCGTTCTGACTGGCTGAGATTTCAAAATTCGTTTTCTCACAAACTGCTTGGCAGATTTACTAGTAGGATATGTAATATTGTATGGCCCTCTACCAATTTTAAGTTTTTTGTTTCCATCCAAAATACAAGATTGCTGCCATCATGGAACATCACTTAACATACTAACCTATGAAAAAAGATAAAAACTGCTTCTTCTCAGAAACTCTCCTACTGCTGATTGTAAATTCAACATAACAACATTCATAGAAACAGCATCTTCCCATAAACTCTTTAGCATTTAATATCAAAATTTGCTAGAAAAGTCTTGTCTTTAAGTTTTTTTGTAAGTCAGGTGAGCGATACAGGTTCTTGAGAGCCTCTATTTGATAAATATAAATTATTATTGTTTTTTCCTGATTTTAGAACCTATTAACTTTTTCGTTATATTAAACAAAAGATGGTACTTATTTTGTGTTATCAACTCCTCCTACAGCTTTCATGCTAGATTCCTGAAACCTTGAAGAAAGATTGCAGACATAAAATTGTGCACTTGCTTTTATGAAAGTTTTGAAATAATCTTTTTTTCTACTTTTTTCACAATTAAGAAAAATTTGACAGAAGTCGGTACCTATTGTGGGTAATCAACTCCTTCAGTTTTCACTCCAGAGATTGCACACATACTGAAGTTGTGCACATGATATTAGGAAATTTTTTCCCATTTATCCAGATTTTTGGACATTCATTTTTCAGTAAAGTTTACAAAACATGGATTTTTTTTCGCTCACTTGACCCTGGGTCAAGTGAGCTGTTGTTATCACTTTGCGTCTGTCGACATTGTCGTCATAGGTGGTGGTGGCGTCTGTAAATTTTTTACATTTTATTCTAATATGACGTGCTTTAAAGGCTTTGAAACCACAACTGTGGTAAAAAAATGATTTATCTATGAGCAACATGCACTGAGGAGGGCGTGTTTTGAAGGGCTGTTCCAATTACAAAACTGTAACTCCCACCGGAAATGATGTATTAGTTTTATAAATATCGACACTTGCTTTAATTATCCGTTGGAATATATTGTGTGTTACATGGACGGAACAGCCATTTATGGTGGAAATGATGTTTTCTATAGGTATGAAAATATTATAAATGTACCTTAATTGTCTTATTAGAATAGAAATAATTCATGGAGGCTGTGATTTATCATTGTTTTACAACGGAATGCCTATTTATGTTGTTATTTTATCCCTCGCTCGGGATAAAATAATACGACATAAATGGTCACCCCGTTGTAAAACAATGATAAACCACAGCCTACATGAATTATTTCTTAAATCTGCTTCTCTGAAACCACTTCCCCAAGTGAAACCAAACTTGGCCATAATGTTCGTTGGATTGACCTTTACACAGCTTTTTATTTGGATTGGAAAACTAATATGGCCGCCTCCACAAGATTTAGTTTAACAAAGGACCCTATGGGAAAAAAGTTTAAAATGGCTTCTTCTCTGAAACTGGTTAACCAATGGAAACAAAACTTACTAGCAATATGATTGGTTGGTCCTCTATAAATTAATGTTTTCTATGCCATTTGGAAATTCAAAATGGCTGCCACTGCAGGACTTAGTTTAACATAGGACCCTATGGGGAAAAGTTTTTAAAGGCTTCTGCTCTGAAACTGGTTCACCAATGGAAACTTAATAGAAATATTGTTTGGATGGTTCTTATATAAAGTTTATGTTTTTTATGCCAATTGGAAAATCAAAATGGCCACCACTGCAGGACTTAATAGTTTAACATAGGACCCTGTCAAAGAAAGTTTTTATTGCATGTAATCACTAGACAGATTGTGTCTTGCATACGTTCTTTACTTTCTAAAGAATGCATTGCAACTAACATATCAACCTTTAATTCTCAGCAGTGAAGCATACTTTTCATATAGTTTTTATCTTTAAATGAAAGTTTATAATATTCTACAAAGGTATGTAAATAACAGAAATGTTAGTATTATAATCTGTGGGGAAACTACTGACTGCCTTGTGGGATCATAGTTTGGCTTCCTACCCTATTTCAAAATGGTTGCAGTAATTAAACTGAAAAATTGCTTAAGATCAAACAATTCATTCGAAAAAAAAAACCAACTAACTGAAATCTTACAGAATTGTTACTAATAGCATTAAAATGGGTTGGCTTCTTAGGGGTCATCCATAATTGTCAACATTTTTCACGAGTTTGCAAAGAGCACTATAGGGGGAGGGGGTTTCAATTTCAACATTTTTTCGGTACGTTCTATAACTTCCGGTAATGTGGATGTACAGACTTGCAAAAAATGTTGACGTACTCTTTTGGAGGGAGGGAGGGGGTTTTCAAAAAGAGTGCTCTTTGCAAACTTGACAATAATGGATGACCCCTTATGTTTAAGTGGCATAGGTGGCAAATGCTATCGGTAGATTATCTACTTCTTATCATTATTCAGCCAACAATGAGGTTGACAGTTTGAGCCTTACAGTGGAAACCCTGTGCTTGACTTCTTAGTTGACAAGGATAATGGTAGTTTTCCTGCTAACAGTCAAGTTTTCACTGAGCACTCACTATCAGGCTTCCTTCCAAATAAAAACTGGATGCCATAATATAGCTGAAAAATTGCTGAAAGTGGCATTAAACTCCACTTAAACAAACAAACAAATAATACACATAAGTTTAGTAGGACTAATACATTTTACTTAAATCTGTGTTTCTTCTGAACTCTTCTAGTTTCCACGAAATAGTCAAATTATAGTTTGTCTGTGGGAATTTAGTATAGAAGACATGTTTATAATCTTTTAGTGAGACTCAGTCATCATTTATTTCACAAAACATTAGCTTCTTTTAAACAACACACAATTATTTTAACCCAAATCAGTTCAACAATGTAAAAACAAACACAAACAGGACAATTTGATAATCTTGTTCTCTTCAGAACTATTGGCTTCAATACAGAATCTTAAGATACACTGAACTGTACGTACTACATGTAATTATGACAATAATTTTAACAAATATCAGCAGAGGATCCGTTCCTGAGCAGGATATTTGTCAACATTTAAGAAACATGTGCCTGGAGTATAATAGGTTCTTACATATGTTTTTGGAAAGACAAAGTGATCTTCTACAGGTGATAGAAATTGATGTCTTGTCATGAGTAGAACTGGCAAAGCGAGTGAAAAGAAAAAAATTAATTTATATCACACGTGAGAGATCATACTGACTTTCCCAAAAGCATATAAAATTACCTATTAAATTTTCATATTGTAGACTCTCAGTTGTTTAATATTCTACATCCAATCATAATGCTAAAACCAGAATGTTAAAATGTTTCCCTAACAACGTTTTTGTTAGGGCACCCTATAGTGATAAGTCCATCCGCCCGTCCGTCTGTCCGAACTAATCATGTCCGGGCTGTAACTTTTTTTATCTTTTGAGGTAGGCTTTTGATATTTGTAATGTAGGTAGATAATATCGAGGCGATGTGTCGCATACCGTGGTTGATAACCTTTGACCTTAAGGTCAAATTATTGCTTTCTGTATGACAAATTCATGTCAGAGTTGTAACTTTTTTATCTTTTAAGGTAGGCTTTTGTCGCATACCATGGTTGATGACGTTTGACTTTGACCTCAAGGTTGGCAGGGCCCACAGAGATGGGTACCATCTCACTGATATCTAGTTTCAGTCATTTTTATTGGATGATGCAACGAGTACAAATGAGTGTGCCTGTGCTTACTGTACTTTGTGATCTTAACCTGAAATCTGCCATTTATAGAAGAATAAGGTCTTTCATCATATTTATATAGATTTTTTTTCTACAAAATTTTGCTACCACTTTCAGCTTTTATCTTTTCCAGATTTTGCAATAAAATCAATAAAACGGCATGTGTGTAGACATGAATACCAAGATAAGTAAAAATTTGAATTGTCTTGTGTTTTAGGATTTTGATGAAACTTTAACACAACATTTTCAGAAATACATACTGATATCTTTTAATCTTAAATTGTAGATTACATATGTGTGGAAAAAAGTCAAGTTTCATATCCAGCCATCATGTAAGAATTTTTTTTTAGACTAAGAAAATTGTATGGTCTTCAGACAGAATGTTAAAACACAATGAGGTACCAAAGCTTATTCTGGCCACTTTGTTAGAAAAAATATTTTTATTGCGTTTGAACACAAATTATTGCAATGCAGTAATTATTAAATATTGCAATTAAAAGCAAACCTATACTGTAATGGGTATGTGATATGATAAAAGGAAGTGTGATAAGGAATGAACAATATGTACTGTATTTAGTATTAAATTTACTGAATATTTCCTGCCAGAATCTATATCACAAGTTGTATTAACCCAAGAACCCTATATTACCCCAAGGGTGGCCTGAGGGATGATATAGTAAGAGATTTTGGCACATTATGTTCATTAAATCCTATTTCAACACATTATGTTCATTAAATCATATATCGGCCATTCAGTGTAGAGGTCAATGTATGTAATAGAGCGTCAAGGTTCAATATAGAGACATTGGCATTCAGGGTTCACCACGGGCTATTCAAGGGCGGTGCTCCTCCACTCTTGAATTTGTTTCCTCCACCCTTGAATTTTGAGATTCATACTAAAGTTTGACTTTATTCCTAAAACAATGAAGTTTTTAAATACAAAAATACATGTATATTATGACTGGTAGCAAAAACATCAGTGGGAAAACAAAAACAAAGACTGATAACACTATTATGAATAAATAAAAGTCACTCTAAAATTTTTATAAGTAAGGAAATGGATCATCGTCCGACTTGCACCACCCTTGGATTCTGAGCTGTGGTGATCCCTGCATTGGCATTATATAGGGTTTGTACCCCAGCATAAGAACAACAACTGTAAATATCAAATTTTTGATAATGTGATGATACTTATTTTTGTTTTAAATGACAGCTGTAGTTTTTTAAATCGCCTGGGACCAAAGTTGCTGGAGGAGAGAAATATGTTTGGGAATCCGGCGGCTGCGGCGGATTAAACACTTGGACATTATGCTTCATATATTTGTAAGCCCAAGCCCTAGGTCCATCAAATTTGGTCCAGACATAGCTTATGATGAGTACTTGCCAGTCAGTCACCTGTCACCTGACCTTGACCTAAATATCACGGCAGTAACTCTGTTACTACGCATGATAGGATGACAATATGTGGTATATAAGTTGCTGATGACTAGTACATGATTGTCTGGTATGTGTCACCTGACCTTGACCTCAATTTCACGGTCCAGCGACTACATAAAAGTTTTTGGGTTACGACAGTTCCTCTGTAACCACGCATGGTATGATGACAATATTTGGTATATAGGTTGCTGATGACTAGTACATGACTGTCTGGTAGGTGTCACCTGACCTTGACCTCAATTTGACGGTCCAGCGACTACATAAAAGTTTTTGGGTTACGACAGTTCCTCTGTTAACACGCATGGTAGGATGACAATATTTGGTATATAGGTTGCTGATGACTAGTACATGACTGTCTGGTAGGTGTCACCTGACCTTGACCTCAATTTAACAGAGGGGCCTCGGTGGCCGAGTGGTCAAGGTAGTTTGTCTACTATTAATCACGTGGTCTGTCAACACTGAGATTGCGGGTTCGATTCTCACTGCAGGCAGGGTGTACTCGACTGCAATCTTAATTGACAAGGATTGCCAGTTTTCCTACCGCAGGTCGGGGGTTCTCTCCAGGTACTCCGGCTTCCTCCCCCAATAAAAACTGGACGCCATGAAATAGCTGAAAAATTGCTGAAAGTGGCGTTAAAAACACCAACAACAAAACAACAACATTCAATTTAACAGTCCAGCGACTATGTTAAAGTTTTTGGGTTACGACAGTTTCTCTGTAACTATGCATGGTAGAATGACAATATTTGGTATATAGGTTGCTGATGAATAGTACATGACTGTCTAGTACATGCCCCTTGACCTCAATTTCATGGTCCAGCGACTATGTTAAAGTTTTAGGGTTACAACAGTTCCTCTGACCATGACCTCAAATTTATGGTCCAGTGACTAAAGTTAAAGTTTTTGGATTAGGTCCATTTCTCTGTAACCATATATTTTAAATAACAATTTAATGCTATGTTCCTAATGCTTTATTATGCTTATGCCATAATTTTTTTTCGTTACTGATGCAGAATTCAGGCAAGACATTTTTCTGTGTCCTCATTTGTTTTATGAAATTTTCCGTTTTTGTCCTGTAACTTGAAAACTATAACAGCTCAAGTGAAAGTTTAGATGGCAAAAATTATCAGCGGTACAAGCCTTACAATTCTTTTTATAGGTCTGAAATTGTCAGATGACTCCTTGTATGAGTTCTTGCCCTTAAATGACTTTTTAAGAAATTTTATGTTTTTGACCTGTAATTTAAAAACTATAACAGGTAGGGTGAAACTGTAAATTGCAAAAGTGATTAGCAATAAAAGTTTTAGAATTCACTTTATTTGCCTGAAATCATCAGATGACTCCTCATAGGAGTTATAACCCTTATTAAAACATTTGTGATTGAATTTGTAGTGTTTGCCCTGTAACTTGAATGCCATAATAGCTAGATTGAAACTGTAAATTGAACAAATGATCAGCAAAGCAAGGCCTACAAATGATTGCTTAGTCTGAAATTGCAAGTTGAATCTTTATTGGATTTATAGACCTTTAATTGCAGATGTGGACAAATAATCAGTTTTTGTCTCGCTTGCGACCAAAGTCGCTGGAGGCGAGACATATGTAATGGAATCCGGCGGCGGCGGAGGCCTAAACTCTTGACATCTTGCTTCATATATTTGTAAGCCCAAGCCCTAGGTCCATCAAATTTGGTACAGAGGTAGCTTATGATGAGTACTTGCCAGTCAGTCACCTGTCACCTGACCTTGACCTCAATTTCACAGTCCAGCGATTACGTTAAAGTTTTTGGGTTACGGTAGTTCCTCTGTAACTAGGCATGGTAGGATGACAAAGTCTGGTGTATAGGTTGCTGATGACTAGTACATGAGTGTCTGGTAGATGTCACCTGACGTTGACCTCAATTTCATGGTCCAGCGACTACGTTAAAGTTTGTGGGTTACGACAGTTCCTCTGTAACCACGCATGGTAGGATGACAATCTTTGGTATATAGGTTGCTGATGACTAGTACATGACTGTCTGGTAGGTGTCACCTGACCTTGACCTCAATTTCACGGTCCAGCGATTACGTTAAAGTTTTTGGGTTACTGCAGTTCCTCTGTTACCCCGAATGGTAGGAGGACAATATTTGGTATATATGTTGCTGATGACTAGTACTTGACTGTCTGGTAGGTATCACCTGACCTTGACCTCAATTTCACGGTACAGTAACTACGATAAAGTTTTTGGGTTACGACAGTTCCTCTGTAACCACGCATGGTATAATGACAATATTTGGTATATAGGTTGCTGATGACTAGTACTTGACTGTCTGGTAGGTGTCACCTGACCTTGACCTCAATTTCACGGTCCAGCGACTATGTTAAAGTTTTTGGGTGGCGCAGTTTCTCTGTAACTATGCAAGGTAGGATGACAACCTTTGGTATATAGGTTGCTGATGACTAGTACATGACTGTCTGTTAGGTGCTGCCTGACCTTGACCTCAATTTTACAATCCAGCGACTATGTTAAAGTTTTTGGGTTACGACAGTTCCTCTGTAACCAGGCATGGCAGGATGACAATATTTGGTATAGGTTGCTGATGACTAGTACATGACTGTCTGGTAGGGGTCACCTGACCTTGACCTCAATTTCACGGTCCGACGACTACATTACAGTTTTTGGGTTACCGCAGTTCCTCTTACCCCACATGGTAGGATGACAATATTTGGTATATAGGTTGCTGATGACTAGTACATGACTGTCTGGTAGGTGTCACCAGACCTTGACCTCAATTTCACGGTCCAGCGACTACATTTAAGTTTTTGGGTTACTGCAGTTCCTCTGTTACCCCTCATGGTAGGATGACAATATTTGGTATATATGTTGCTGATGACTAGTACTTGACTGTCTGGTAGGTGTCACCTGACCTTGACCTTAATTTCACGGTCCAGTAACTATGTTAAAGTTTTTGGGTGACGCAGTTTCTCTGTAACTATGCAAGGTAGGATGACAATCTTTGGTATATAGGTTGCTGATGACTAGTACATGACTGTCTGTTAGGTGCTGCCTGACCTTGACCTCAATTTTACAGTCCAGCGACTATGTTAAAGTTTTTGGGTTACGGCTGTTCCCCTGTAACCATGCATGGTAGGATGACAATCTTTAGTATATAGGTTGCTGATGAATAGTACATGACTGTCTGTTAGGTGTCACCTGACCTCAATTTCACAGTCCAGCGACTATGTTAAAGTTTTGTATTAGGACAGTTCCTCTGTTACTATGCATGGTATGGTGACAATATTTGGTATACAGGCCGCTGCTGATATTTAATGCTATTAGCATAATGACGAAATTTATTTTCGTTACTGATGCGGATCCGAATGCAGGCGAGACGTTTTTCTGTGTCCACAGTTGTTGTGTTATTTAATAGTCTATAACACCTAGGGTAAAACTGTAAATTAATAAATTGCCCTAAAGGACAAAGCCTACAAATCATTTAATTTTAATAAATTGTCTTATGGCACCAAATAGGAGTTATTGTACTAGTACATAACCAAAATTTTTGAAGACATGTTTAGTTTTGCACAGTATTTTAACAGCTATAACAACTAAACTGAAACTGTAAATTGCAAAATTTTAATATAGTTGAAGACATTTTTTCAAGGTGAGCAATAACAGGCTCATGGGAGCCTCTAGTTTAAAATCTTAAGTTTATTTTTTCTTGCCCTGAAAAAATTTTGCCTGTCATAGTTGTGTCTGATGCATATATCTCCAAAACCATTCTACAGATCATTAGCTCCTCTGACATCCAATGTTTTGTGTAAACTTTGCCAGGATTATGGACAGTGTGTCAGAAGGCTCTCAATATGCAAAACATATTCAGCACATGTCAGCATCTCCTAATGTTATAAAAAAATGTCATGCAGTTATATGTGTACTGTACATTAATCATTCTTTAGATGTTTTTCTCTTTGAAAGTAATCATCTAAAATTCATTCAACTTATTTAAATTCACTGCTACACTGTTTTCTGTCATTCACTCCCAGCAATTGAAGTCTAAAATAGCATTGGGCGGCAGAGGATCCTAGGACTTCTTGAACAGGACTGATAATTATCAAATAATAATGAGATCAACCAACAGTTGCCAGTAAACGTTGTATTCAGTAACTAGCCTGATTGATTTCTTCTGCTCATAAAATGCTACAAAACTAGGTTAATATTTTAATGTTTTCTTACATATTATGCAGGTGCTCTACCTAAATGCACTTGATTTCCCAAAATCTTTTAATCAACCAAGTGACACAGGCTCTACAGAGCCTAGATATGCTGTATAAATCACAAGTCATACAATAGATTGACACACTGGAAAGGATAGACTTAATGTAGGCTCATTGGATTTAGGCATTTGTAGCAGCTACAATTAGCCTTCTCATTTTGGATTTACTGAAGGGGTCTGTTTCTTGCAACAAACCTGTTTCCCTTTATTGTCTAATGTCCGACTTTTTGTATTTCCTGATAACCCCAACTAGAGGGTTTCCCTTATTAGTCATGCAATAGAGATATTTATTTATTTAATTTATTATTATACCCCCCGCAAACTTGTTTGGGGGGTATATAGGAATCACCTCGTAAGTGCAACTCCTCCTAAACCGTTTGACAGATTTTGATGAAACCTTTCATGAAGGAAGTACATCAGATGTAGATGTGCATGAAGAATTTTCGTTGCTTTCAGATATTATTCAGGGGAGATAATTGGACTTGAAAGCTAAGCTGGGGTTTCCCTTTGTGAGCGTGCTCACAGTCCACACTTGTTTTTTAAATTTATTATCATCCTCACAAGTCAGAGTTTCTGTGTCCACATGTGTCCACGAAACCCTGATCCAAATTCACAGGCTAGAGTTCACTACTTTGATTGGCTACATAAAACCTTCATGTAGCCAATCAACAACTGGCTTTCATTCACGACTTGGTTTGGGGATATCCCTATGTGGATTGTGAATAAACCAAATGGATGTGTTGCATAGACCATGTAAAAATCAGTGTATTTTGTTCAGTAGTGTTAATAGTATGTTATTAACACGTTATTTATTAGTTACGTTACGTTTTCTCTCAACTCAAGAATGTCTAAGAATGACTACTGCCAAACACTTGCTTCTTTCAAGCAATTTCCCAGCTAAGTTTGTCAGGGTTTCGTGGACACATGTGGACACAGAAACACTGACTTTTGAGGATGATTTATTATAGAAAATGTTGAATTTGCTTTATGGTAGATGATTAAAAATCCAGTGGCAGAGTTTCTTAATAATATTAGTCTAATTAGGCCCATTCTGATCAGTGGAAATCTAATAGTAACCACATCTTTTCTGATTGTCAGTTTATCAGTCTGCTCATCCCAAATCATTTCCATTTTCTGACTTTAAAACCCCAGGAGTTATAGGATAACAATTGGCATGATTATTCAGCACTGTTGCTTGTGACTTTAAAACTACTAGTATGCTACCTAGGGAGAAATAGCATAAATTAGCACCAACAAGTCAAATTATCAAGACTGTAAAATGACCCTTAAAATGAGTTATTGCAGTTGAAAGACACTTAAACATATTTTTGCATTATAAAGCAGTTGTAGCAAACCTGTAGGGCAAAAATGCTCAGAATGTCAGAACCTACCTACCGTACATCAAGACCAAAATTGTGTCATAATTTCGTCCTTTAATTTTGTCGGGGGGGGGGGGGGGGGGGAGCATTAAGTTTTATTCATGTCTGGCTGTCTGTCTGTCCGTCCGTATGAATTTCCATCAAGCTTTTCTCAGAAACCGGGAGGTTCAGTATCACAAGTTGTACGTTCTAAGCGACTTTCAAACCTGTCGCAGTCGGACAACTACTTCCTGTTTGAGACTTCATTTGTACGTATGTATGTCCCTCCATCCATACTAATTTCTGTCAAGCTTTTCTCAGAAACTGTGCATGAGAAAAATTTGAAACTTGGCAGAGTTGTTCAGTATCCAGTGTACGTCCTAAGTGACTTTCAGACCTATCAGACTACCAATTCTGTTTGAAACTTCATTTAGCTGGGGGCATCTGTGTCCCATGCACTCATTCTTCGATTTTTTTTATAAGTTTTCATTTTCAGCTATTTACTTCTTAAAAACTATGATATGTTGAGAGATATTAGAAATGACCCTAATGATCAGTTGATCACCATGTAAGAAATGGCTACACATTTGCTATAACCAATTATTACAAAATTTTAATGCAAGATTAAAATTGATGCAAGAAATCTCACCTTCAGTGTAGAGGGATCCAGTTTTGTCCTTTAAGAAGTATAGACCTATTCATGGAAAATTTGACATTCAAATGTTGTATAAGTACTACCTTTGAAATGTTAAAGTCTGCACCTTTTAAATCTTCTTGATTTTCACTGGCATCATTCCAGTGTTATGGGACATTCTTAATGGTTAATTGATTGAATAGTTGCAGTATTTCACCTATATAAAATTTAGGAAAACAAGTTAAAAAACAATAGATCAATTCTGGAAATTGGACAGACCAAAGGGAATAATAATTTGACTGAAACTTATGAGTAGGAAGAGAACATTTGTCTTGTAGCACCTGCTCTTTTTCAAAAACTACAAATTGTTCTTATTATATTGTACCAGGTGCATGTTAGTCTCCATACACATTACCCACTATTGTTTGTATTACAACTTTCAGTATTATAAGCTTAAAACCCCTAAAATTGAGAGCCATTCCTTTCTGCCTCTTTTTGACACATTGGTCGGTTTTTTGGGCTAGACCCATTGAACCATTTCCAGTACCCACATTTATTAACAAAAAAAAAGAAAATGTCCTGTTATGTCCTACACTATAGCTTTTTGATAAATGTTAGAGCATCATATCTAGAATCCATTGTGCAGCTGCACAGTTGATATTGATTTCAAAACACAATCATCCATAAGGATAAGTGTACATGTATACATTATGTTCCAGGTCTTACCCAAGTAATGGAATTGGAAAAACAACATCATCTGCAGAATGGTTTGCAAACAATATATCCAAGACAAGTAAGATTATTTTAAAATATGCATCAGTTATTCAAGCTGAAATTAAGTAAGGCTACATTTATGTTACAAAGGGTCATTGTTTTACCAAATTTATTTAATCAGAACATTATACATTAGGATTGTGTAAAAATTGATCAAGTGTAGAAATTTTGATGTACGAGAGCTTCATTTCTATACTGATATTAATCAGATATAAATTATATATTGGTGGCTGAGTGGTTAAGGTAGTTCTTCTACTATTGATCCAGGGTCTGTCAACACTGAGGTTGCGGGTTCAAGTCTCACTGACTTAATTGACAAGGATTGCCAGTTTTCCTACCAAAGTTCTGGGGTTTTCTCCGGGTACTCTGGCTTCCTCCCACAATAAAACTGGACACCATGATATAGATGAAAAATTGCTGAAAGTGGCGTTAAACACCACCTAACAAACAAACAAATAAATTATTAAGGCACAGTAAAAAAGGGATTTTATAAATTTTACTCCTATTTTTCTCTTGCAAATGTTTACAAAATAATTTAAGTTACTAAACCTGTAATATCTATTTTCAAGAAGATTTGTTTGTTTCATTTTAAAACTTTGTATCAATACTTATTTATTTTTAGATCATTTGTTTATTACCTGAAAATAGTTTAAACTGCTTGAAACATGTGAAAAGAACACTGATTCATTGTATGCTATTGACATTGAAAGTGATTTACATGGTTTGTTTTAATCTGAAATCAATTACTGTCTAATAGTGCACTCCTGAATTTTCTAATTTTTAATTTTTCTTTATAACGTATATTTTTAATAACTATCTTAGGGCTTTTCCAGGAAAAATTGTACAGGGGGTCAGAGCGCAGGTTATTATTTTTTTTCCTTTGTAAGGGAGGAGGGGGTATTTCTATTTTGGTGGCTGTCCATGTAGGTATGTTCTTATTAAAATAATTGTGGTTGTCGGTGTTTTTACAATAACCTGTCATTTATAGAAATTTCGTACTGTAAAGTTTTAATTTACCAGGTTAAAATGTCGTTTGAATTGGCATGTTTTGATCTGAACATGGCGGACAGAAAACTCTTTATTGAAAATACAAATAGGAATGGTGACAAATCGCGACCTATGAATTATTAAATCAATTATAATAATATTATGTCTTCGGTCCAATTTTCAGCTTTCAAAACCACGGGGAACAAATTTATGTCACCTTTTTTCTCTGACAAAATGCAGAAAAGGGGGGTGTTGGAAGCAACTCGACATAGGCTTCGAATAATATTTAGCATCTGCCTGTCAAAGTAGAATAGATAACGCATCAGTACTTATTAAATATATAATATATAATAGTATTGCATCTTTTGTGTAATTTGTTGGTCTCAAAGCCGCTTTGAACAAATTTGTGTCAGCTTTTCTACAAGAGGGGGGGAGATGGGGGTTAGTCTGAAATACATTTGCAATGTAATGGTAAATTTTTGGAGCTATGTGTGAATGAGAGACAAAAAAGTGTGGTATAATCATAACAATCATTAAAATATATTATAGAAATCAACATAATTGTTCAATATATACATGTATAATCTGAAGACCTGAACAAATTTTTAAACTTTTAATTTAGGAATATTAAACCATGTAGACTAATATTCTTGTCTGCCATTGGAAAACAATGCACAAGTTAAGGACAAAAAATTTTGTTTGTTGTAGCATTAAAGACCCTATGCTTTTTACACTGACAGCAGCTTGTAGGGTTTGTACAGACAAGGAAAGTTGCACTCCTTGTCCTAGCTAAACACATCAGTCGATATGCTACCCTTCTTAATGTCTCAAATTTTCCTTGCAAGAGTTAACTTAGTAGACACAATGCAAGATACAGTGATCATTAGTGACCCATAAGCAGAATGGAAACAATGTTTCTTTTTTTTGATTGATTGATTGACTCAATTACATGACACTTATTTCAGTCAGTATAAATAGTGAAGAAAACTACATGAACTACATAAAACTACTACTATAAAAGATTCAACTTTTTATAGGCCAGCTGAAAAAAATCTTAATTCAACTAAAAATTGTGGAGGCCACAGTATATGAAATAGTTGGTTATAGAATTATTGGCATCATTAAAATGTGTGATTTTTGGAATTCAATATGAGCATTATGACATTATAAATATATGAATTTTTCATTCCTTAAAGGTTCACCTTCTTTAAAGTGACGGTGGGTGTGTGTGTTTGAAAAGGGGGGATAGGGGGCTATGTCACTCTAAGAGTAATATGAGTTATTAAATGCCAAAAACATATATCAACATTAAATTATCAACAGACAGCACATTTGAAACTATTATACGTCTTATGTATGCTATGTGTACAAATTCACTACAAACACGAAAGCACATGGAGCTTTCCTCAATTCTTGTCAAATTGCACCATGTCTTGGCACAAAATAATTCTTGGGAATTCGTTATATACTAGACTTTTAAGGAGTCATGCTTAATGTCAAATTTAAACAAACATTTCTTCTTCAAAACGACAGTTTCATGGATTAAACATGATTTGTGTTCGTCAACATTTGAAAACTCGCACATGTTTTGGTCATGTTGGTAAGCAACCTCGTGGCTTTTTACGATAAATGGTGACACATTTCGACTGTTATAACGAGAAAAACTATTGGTTATAAATCAAGAATAAACAGTTGTAAAAATACATAAAATTGTGTCAGCTTTTACTTTTGAATTATTTTGTAAACAAATGGCCCGCACCATGTTTACATTAAGAATTACGATTTTCTATCATCGATCTTACGCAATCTGTTGATTATATCGGCATCACATACATACAGGCATGCATCAAAATATACCCTTGATCGATTCCTGTATTACGTATAAATTGTAACATTTAATTTAACGACTTAGAAAAACTTAACCTCGCGAATTTCTCCTGACCTAGACAATTTTTATAGAAATTAAAGTTAAGAAATTTGTGTTTTACATATGGGTAACTTTTACGGCTTTAAATTGACCTTTATTCTGTCAAATCAGGGCCTTTGCTGTCCTACTGTTGAAATATTTAGTGTTGACGAAGTTTGCGGTGGTTAAATACCAACGGCCTATCACAATATTCAGATAAATTTAAGGGTAACTTTATTATTGTATATTGAATCCTATCTGTGGTTTTAGGATTCGAATATAATCAAATAATCATATTGATTTATCAAATTTTATTTTATAGGTGGGGCGAGGGTTCTTTCCATACAAACATTTTCTAGGTTGTGCCTCTAAAAAAAATTAAATTTTAGTGGTGGTACCCCATTTTTTGAACTGCGTTCCGACCCTCCTGTACATTTTTTTCTGGAAAAGCCCTTATAACATACTGAATTACCTATCAGATTGTGTGATATTTTCAGGAACATCTAATCAAGATGCTGTAGTTGGTATCATTGTTATTGTATTGATTTATGTAGGTAAGTATAATATAATGGTAGTCAGGATTTGTTTAGATTTATTTTGGAACAAATGTCTATGAACATTTTGAACAATAGGCAGATATGAAGGCAGCTTTTATTTATGTTTAATAGTAACTTAATTTATATTTTCTAGACAATATGCAGAGCATCATTGGGGCAACTTAGTTTTTTTTTTTTTTTTTTTTTTTTGGCTACTTGTTCATCGGACAACTTGATACTCAAGTTATCGCAGAAGCTCTGTAGTTATTGTCATCACTTGTTCATGTCCATCAACACTAGATTTTTTATAGCAATCGTCTTCCTACCAACATCACCACTGTTTCAAATATAGGAAATAGTTGTGAAACACATTGAAACTTCTATAAATAATACAAACTTGAAATTTAAATTCCTGTCCATTTAAGATGAGGTTTTAATATATCAACCATATATTACTGACATTTACTTTAACTTGAATGAATAAATGAATTTCCCCCATTTATTTATATTTAATGTAATTATAAGAATTGAATCATTCTTTTGAAGTTTCATTCCCAGCCACTTAGTCCATCCACTATTTAATCTTTTGAGGTAGATTTTTTATATTTGGTATGTGGGTAGATAATAGCAAGGCACAGAGAAAAGAAGTGCAGTGATGATAACAATTATGTACATGTGTACTCCTAAATTAATCTCTGTACATGTAGCCCTAAATGATACAGTGAGTGGGAATGCTAGAGTTATGTGACTGTTTGTGAAAAAAGGGATTATTTAGCTTTTAGCCTCAAACTCAAAAACGCTTTCATCACCTTTCTTGAAATTTTTTTTGGAATTGTTGATATTGATATGAGAACTAACTTTGGCATAGAGTTAATGTTATGGGACTTTGTTTATGACAAAGTGGGTATTTTTAAGTTTTTACACTTATAACTCTACAAAGCTTTCATCAATTTTCTTGATATTATAGATGTGATTATGTCTCAACAGTACAGATAGAATTATGCAATAATTATGCATCCAAGAATATATCTCTTGTCCATATCTCAAGACATTCATATCTATCGCTCATTGTGCACTGTTAATTTCATGTTCCCTGAATAAAAATTGGGGTAGCATATAGCCACTGCTTTGTCCATGGCCCTTTTCTATTCCTCCAGGTTTTTTAGCTCACCTGACCCGCAGGGTCATGTGAGCTATTGTTATCACTTTGCGTCCGTCAGCGTCGTCTTCGTCGTCATCGTCGTTGTCGTCGTCGGCGTCTGTAAACTTTTTACATTTTAATCTTCTTCTCTGAAACCACTTGGCCAATTGAAACCAACCTTGGCCATAATGTTCATTGGATGGACCTTTACAAAGTTTGTGTTTTTTATTTTGATTGGTAAACCAATATGGCCGCCACCTCAAGACTTAGTTTAACATAGGACCCTATGGGAAAAAAGTTAAAAAGGGCTTCTTCTCTGAAACCGTTTAACCAATCAAAACAAAACTTACTAGCAATATTGTTTGGATGGTCCTCTATAAAGTTTGTTTTTTTGATGGGAATTGGAAATTCAAAATGGCCACCACCGCAGGACTTAATTAAACATAGGACCCTATGGGAAAAAGTTTGAAAGGCTTCTTTTCTGAAACCGGTCAACCAATGGAAACAAAACTTACTAGCAATATTGTTTGGATGGTCCTCTATAAAGTTTATGTTTTTTATGGCAATTGGAAATTCAAAATGGCCGCTACCGCAGGACTTAGTTTAACATAGGACCCTATGGGAAAAAGTTTTTAAAGGCTTCTTCTCTGAAACCGGTTAATCAATGGAAACAAAAACTTACTAGCAATATTGTTTGGATGGTCCTTTATAAAGTTAATGTTTTTTATGGCAATTGGAAATTCAAAATGGCCACCACCGCCGAAGGACTTAGTTTAACATAGGACCCTGTGGACAAATAAAAAAAATCTTCTCTATACAACCGGTTAACCAATGAAACAAAGCTTTCTAGTAATATTGTTTGGATGGTCCTATTTAAAGTTTATTGAAAATTACAGGACTTACTTTAACATCAGGGAAATGCCATCTTCATTGCCTATAAAATCAGGTGAGCGATACAGGCTATTAAGAGCCTCTGGTTTTTACCAGCCCAAGACTTTGTTGTTTATCAGTTGGTATCCAAAGAATGAGGTACAAGAAAGTAGCAAAGAAAACCGACCGAACAACAAGAGCCAAAAGCCAAGGGACAGTTACAAATCCGGATATAGACAAACACAACACAAAAACCAAAAACATAGAGAGTAACCCAATAAAAACCAGAAAAAACACAGAGAGTAACCCAATAAAAACCATGGGTGCACTCAGGTGCTCTGGACGAGTAAGCAGTGCCTGCCTCTAATTAGACACCCGTCGAGTTACTCATGTCTTGTCTAGGGAAAAGTCAAATCCAGGAATAGGAAACACTACCTATGACTCAGCGAAAATGTCAGATCGTATTTGAGACACTTATCAAGTGGTCATTAAACTACGACACCTACAATATTCGGATCATTACCCTGAAGGTCAAAGATACTGTCACATCAAAGCAAATAAGTCATCACTACATCAAGTGTTGTGCTACAATCAGCAGAATGACATAAGGCTTAGATATGTGGTATGTAGGTAGGTCACTACAAGCTGATGTGTCGCTTACCACCATGGTTGACCCTTGACCCTTGACTTCAAGGTCTGTTTTATGATATTTTGGACCATAGTCTTGTCCGGACCATAACTGTTCTGTCTTTAGACATAGGCCTTAGATATTTATTATGTAAGTAGTTCACTACAAGACGATGTGTTGCGTACCAGCATGGTTGACCTTTCACCTCAAGATCATTTTTGATGATATTTTGGACCTTCTTGTCTCGGCCATTACTTTTTTGTCTTGGTTTACCTTTGACCTCAAGGTCATTTTTAATATTTTGGACCGTAGTCTTGTCCGGGCCATAACTTTTTTGTCTTTTGTCATAGGCCTTAGATATTTTATATGTAGGTAGGTAGGTTACCACAAGAGGGTGTGTCATTTACCAACATAGTTGACCTTTGATTTTGACCTTTAAGGTCAAATTTCCAACTTTTTTTGTTTTTAGACCTAGGACTTAGTTATTTGGTATGTAGGGAATTTGTTAGGATTTTGAGGGCCTTAGTCACTTTACTCTTCGTTTTCTAAGTGGAACTATCGGTAATTAGACGTATCTTGCATGTAAACAAATGCAGTGTAATCCTTTTGAAACAAGCAAAACATACGAAAAATGAGTTAAATTTTAATTTGCATTACATATTTAATCAAAAGGTGGAAGTATGTGCGCATCAGTATGATATACAACACTTTTGTTTGTGTATATGAACCAGGAGCACCACTAAATCATGTTAATCAGATTACCTGTAAAAACATCGATTGACACCTGCTGTTTAAAACTATCGAGGTGAAATAATTAAATTTCCTGTTAATTAGCTTTGGTGTCATAAATATGTCGTTTTACACTTGGTAGAATGAATTTGTAACGAAAAATTTTAGTACTTATTGGAAATCAGGTGACGAAATTGATTTAGGAATCTATCGTCAACTTTCAAATGATTTCATCAATGACGAAAGTGGCAACGCTAAAAAATTCACTGGGTTAGCACCAGACAGGGTTGACCTTGACCTTTGACCTCAAGGTCATTTTTGATGATATTTTGGACCATATTATTGTCTGGGCCATAATTTTTTGTCTTTTGACATAGGCCTTAGATATTTTGAATGTAGGTAGTTGACTACAAGTTGATGTCAACATTTTTTTTATAGAAACAGTCACAACAAAGTACCAGATAAAAATTAATACACAATTTTAATATAAAGGGAAGACATCAGTTTTAGTAACCTAAAACAATTTGTACTAGTTATTATTATATTGAACCTCAAAATTATTCAGCACAAGTTATCGCATAACAATTGCACAACAGCCAGGTCACAAGAGTAAGCAATATCCTACAATACTTTTTTCAATTAGCAAAATAATACACAAAAGCAGAAAGAAATAAACAACAAAGTTAAGTGCCACTACAAGCAAAGTCATTTTCTACCATTAATGGGGTTTGAAATATGATTTTACTCTTATTTATGCAAATAACAAACATCTTTATGAAATTCGGCACACAGTTACAACAAGAAATTTCTGGCAAAGTTTGGTATGGCTGCACACAAAATTTGACATTTGGTCGAACAAAAAGTGCATTACATCAGTGTCACCAAGAAAAAATTTCTTGTTTAATATTTGTATGTGGTTCAGCATAACCCACTTTTATGGTAGTGGATCTGTTGTTTTTTTTTTTGAAGGACACCTTTAAAGCCCTAGACTATATCTGCAACTCTTTCACTAAAGTTTTTACATTTTGATGTTGAATGAATATTATATTGTGATTTTACTGTTTATCAAGTTGCCTTTAAATCATGCATTTTTTGTGCAATTTTTGTTTTTGTCCTTTGTAATTGTATTTTGTACTTAACAGTTAGTACTTTTCTCGTCACTTTGAAGGTTGTAATTTGTTCACTGTTTTGATTATTTTTTTTTATCCCTTACTTAGAACATAGTTTCTGATTTAAAAGTAATATATACAAAATCAATGGGTTAACATAGTTTATGACTTAAAAATAATAAATACAATTGGTTGAAAGCATTTCACTATGTTCTAAATGTTTTTAGATGGTTTGAATATAATTTCCTTTAACATTTATTCACTACCGTATAGCTTGCTTGTATTTTCAGTGCTACTTCTGGTGTTGTTTGTAGAGGGTGAGTAAATACTTTTAACTCATGGTATAACCAGTAATCAGTAACCATGAACTTGACTTGATTTTAAAATTATTACTATACATGTTTGCAATTATATCACATTGGTATGTTTTATTTATATGTTGGTAACATTTCTGTCTTGAATGATCATGTGTACATTATTTACATATTGCTATCAAGTTGGTAATAAAATTATAACAAAGCTGTACAATTTAACCCAATGTAAAACAGCCTAAAACTAAATGTACTCAACTGACTACGGTATCACCAATGAACACATAATGCAATTTATTTTGCCTCAACATTATCTTAGCAAGGTGCATGTACTCAACCTGTCTCAAACCTATACTAACAATGTATGAACCTGTCTCAAACCTATACCAACAAAATATAGACCGGTCTTAAACCTATATACCAACAAGGTATGAACTTGTCTCAAACCTATACCAACAATGTGTGGAACCTGTTTTAAACCTATACCAACAATGTATGGAACCTGTTTTAAACTAGCTACAATAATGTAGCTCCTTTTTTTATGGACGGAGCTACAAAGAGGTCCCATTACTCGTAGTGGAGCAGCCCGGGAGTGATTCACACCCGGGGGTTTTATGCATATTATAAGCAATTACACTGTTTCCCTGCTTTGCTACATACTTTTTTATGTATTTGCAGTTTAACTGATATTTCCACAACACCGTATTCGTTAGTTTTATCACTTTATTCGTAATCATGGCATTGTTGACAAAATATGAATTCCGGAAGTGCTTAATTTCGATAATATCAGAATCGATTTGGTAATTCCAGATGATTTCAGCTGTATTCATTTGCATAATGATTATGTCCCTTATTACAAATTTTACAGATACGATTCCGAAATTCTACACTCCACAATTTTAATTATGTCAACAATGCCACGATTACGAAAAAGTGTTAAAATTATTTAATTAGACATTGTAGACATATCAGATGAACGGCGGAGGAAAGAAAACATATTTATTTAATAAAGACAAAGGTTAAATAGCAGAAAATATGTTTAAATCCCAAAAGTGTTTTTGCTCCATTACGAGTAATGGGACCTCTTTGTAGCTCCGTCCATCAAAAAAAGGAGCTACATTATTGTAGCTAGTTTTAAACCTATACCAACAATGTATGGGTCTGTATCAAACCTATACCAACAAGGTATGGAACCTGTCTCAAACCCATACCAACAATGTATAGAACCTGTCTCAAACCTATACCAACAATGTATGGAACCTGTCTCAAACCTATACCAACAATGTATGGGCCTGTATCAAACCTATACCAACAAGGTATCAACCTGTCTCGAACCTATACCAACAAGATATAGAACCTGTCTCAAACCTATAACAACAAGATATGGAACCTGTCTCAAACCTATACCAACAACTTGTGAACCTGTCTCAAACCTATACCAGCAAGGTATAGAACCTGTCTCAAACCTATACCAACAAGGTATAGAACCTGTCTCAAACCTATACCAACAATGTATGGAACCTGTCTCAAACCTATACCAAAAGTGTATGAACCTGTCTCAAACCTATACCAACAAGGTATAGAACCTGTCTCAAACCTATACCAACAAGGTATAGAACCTGTCTCAAACCTATACCAACAAGGCATTGCCCTGTCTCAAACCTATACCAACAAGGTATGGACCTGTCTCCAACCTATACCAACAAAATATGGAACCTACCTCAAACCTATACTAACAAGATATGAACCTGTCTCAAACCTATACCAACAATGTATGGAACCTGTTTTAAACCTATACCAACAATGTATGGAACCTGTCTCAAATCTGTACCAACAAGCTATAGAACCTGTCTCAAACGTATACCAACAAGGTATAGAACCTGTTTTAAACCTATACAACATGTACCAACAATGTATGAACCTGTCTTAAACCTATACCAACAATGTATGGAACTGTCTTAAACCTATACCAACAATGTATGGAACTGTCTCAAACCTATACCAACAAGGTATTGACCTGTCTCAAACCTATACCAACAATGTATGGAACCTGTCTCAAACCTATACCCAACAATGTATGGAACCTGTCTCAAACCTATACCAACAAGATATGGAACTTGTCTCAAACCTATACCAACAAGATATGGAACTTGTCTCAAGCCTATACCAACAAAGTATAGAACTTGTCTCAAACCTATACCAACAAGGTATAGAACCTGTCTCAAACCTATACCAACAACTTGTGAACCTGTCTCAAACCTATACCAGCAAGGTATAGAACCTGTCTTAAACCTATACCAACAATGTATGGAACTGTCTCAAACCTATACCAACAATGTATGGAACCTGTCTCAAATCTATACCAACAAGGTATAGAACCTGTCTCAAACGTATACCAACAAGGTATAGAACCTGTTTTAAACCTATATAACATGTACCAACAATGTATGAACCTGTCTTAAACCTATACCAACAATGTATGGAACTGTCTCAAACCTATACCAACAAGGTATAGAACCTGTCTCAAACCTATACCAACAAAGTATAGAACCTGTCTCAAACCTATACCAACAAGGTATTGAACCTGTCTCAAACCTATACCAACAACTTGTGAACCTGTCTCAAACCTATACCAACAATGTATGGAACCTGTCTCAAACCTATACCAACAGTGTATGAACCTGTCTCAAACCTATACCAACAAGGTATAGAACCTGTCTCAAACCTATACCAACAAGGTATGGAACTGTCTCAAACCTATACCAACAAGATATGGAACTTGTCTCAAACCTATACCAACAAGGTATAGAACCTGTCTCAAACCTATACCAACAACTTGTGAACCTGTCTCAAACCTATACCAGCAAGGTATAGAACCTGTCTTAAACCTATACCAACAATGTATGGAACTGTCTCAAACCTATACCAACAATGTATGGAACCTGTCTCAAATCTATACCAACAAGGTATAGAACCTGTCTCAAACGTATACCAACAAGGTATAGAACCTGTTTTAAACCTATATAACATGTACCAACAATGTATGAACCTGTCTTAAACCTATACCAACAATGTATGGAACTGTCTCAAACCTATACCAACAAGGTATAGAACCTGTCTCAAACCTATACCAACAAAGTATAGAACCTGTCTCAAACCTATACCAACAAGGTATTGAACCTGTCTCAAACCTATACCAACAACTTGTGAACCTGTCTCAAACCTATACCAACAATGTATGGAACCTGTCTCAAACCTATACCAACAGTGTATGAACCTGTCTCAAACCTATACCAACAAGGTATAGAACCTGTCTCAAACCTATACCAACAAGGTATGGAACTGTCTCAAACCTATACCAACAAGATATGGAACTTGTCTCAAACCTATACCAACAAGGTATTGACCTGTCTCAAACCTATACTAACAATGTTTGGAACCTGTCTCAAACCTATACCAACAATGTATGGAACCTGTCTCAAACCTATACCAACAAGATATGGAACTTGTCTCAAACCTATACCAACAAGGTATTGACCTGTCTCAAACCTATACCAACAATGTATGGAACCTGTCTCAAACCTATACCAACAATGTATGGAACCTGTCTCAAACCTATACCAACAAGATATGGAACTTGTCTCAAACCTATACCAACAAGATATGGAACTTGTCTCAAACCTATACCAACAAAGTATAGAACCTGTCTCAAACCTATACCAACAAGGTATAGAAACTGTCTCAAACCTATACCAACAAAGTATAGAACCTGTCTCAAACCTATACCAACAAGATATGGAACTTGTCTCAAACCTATACCAACAAAGTATAGAACCTGTCTCAAACCTATACCAACAAGGTATTGACCTGTCTCAAACCTATACCAACAATGTATGGAACCTGTCTCAAACCTATACCAACAAGATATGGAACTTGTCTCAAACCTATACCAACAAGATATGGAACTTGTCTCAAACCTATACCAACAAAGTATAGAACCTGTCTCAAACCTATACCAACAAGGTATAGAACCTGTCTCAAACCTATACCAACAACTTGTGAACCTGTCTCAAACCTATACCAACAATGTATGGAACCTGTCTCAAACCTATACCAACAGTGTATGAACCTGTCTCAAACCTATACCAACAAGGTATAGAACCTGTCTCAAACCTATACCAACAAGATATGGAACCTGTCTCAAACCTATACCAACAGTGTATGAACCTGTCTCAAACCTATACCCACAAGATATGGAACTTGTCTCAAACCTATACCAACAAGGTATTGACCTGTCTCAAACCTATACCAACAATGTATGGAACCTGTCTCAAACCTATACCAACAAGGTATAGAACCTGTCTCAAACCTATACCAACAACTTGTGAACCTGTCTCAAACCTATACCAACAAGATATGGAACTTGTCTCAAACCTATACCAACAAGATATGGAACTTGTCTCAAACCTATACCAACAAAGTATAGAACCTGTCTCAAACCTATACCAACAAGGTATAGAACCTGTCTCAAACCTATACCAACAACTTGTGAACCTGTCTCAAACCTATACCAACAATGTATGGAACCTGTCTCAAACCTATACCAACAGTGTATGAACCTGTCTCAAACCTATACCAACAAGGTATAGAACCTGTCTCAAACCTATACCAACAAGATATGGAACCTGTCTCAAACCTATACCAACAGTGTATGAACCTGTCTCAAACCTATACCAACAAGATATGGAACTTGTCTCAAACCTATACCAACAAGATATGGAACCTGTCTCAAACCTATACCAACAATGTATGGAACCTGTCTCAAACCTATACCAACAGTGTATGAACCTGTCTCAAACCTATACCAACAAGATATGGAACTTGTCTCAAACCTATACCAACAAGGTATTGACCTGTCTCAAACCTATACCAACAATGTATGGAACCTGTCTCAAACCTATACCAACAAGATATGGAACTTGTCTCAAACCTATACCAACAAAGTATAGAACCTGTCTCAAACCTATACCAACAACTTGTGAACCTGTCTCAAACCTATACCAACAATGTATGGAACCTGTCTCAAACCTATACCAACAAGATATAGAACCTGTCTCAAACCTATACCAACAAGATATAGAACCTGTCTCAAACCTATACCAACAAGATATGGAACCTGTCTCAAACCTATACCAACAAGATATGGAACCTGTCTCAAACCTATACCAACAAGATATGGAACCTGTCTCAAACCTATACCAACAAGATATGGAACCTGTCTCAAACCTATACTAACAAGATATGGAACCTGTCTCAAACCTATACCAACAATGTATGGAACCTGTCTCAAACCTATACCAACAAGATATGGAACTTGTCTCAAACCTATACCAACAAGGTATTGACCTGTCTCAAACCTATACCAACAATGTATGGAACCTGTCTCAAACCTATACCCAACAATGTATGGAACCTGTCTCAAACCTATGCCAACAAGATATGGAACTTGTCTCAAACCTATACCAACAAGATATGGAACTTGTCTCAAACCTATACCAACAAAGTATAGAACCTGTCTCAAACCTATACCAACAAGGTATAGAACCTGTCTCAAACCTATACCAACAAGATATGGAACCTGTCTCAAACCTATACCAACAATGTATGGAACCTGTCTCAAACCTATACCAACAATGTATGGAACCTGTCTCAAACCTATACCAACAAGGTATGGACATGTCTCAAACCTATACCAACAAGGTATAGAACCTGTCTCAGACCTATACCAACAAGATATGAAACCTGTCTCAAACCTATACCAACAAGGCATAGAACCTGTCTCAAACCTATACCAACAAGATATGGAACCTGTCTCAAACCTATACCAACAAGATATGGAACCTGTCTCAGACCTATACCAACAAGGAATGGAACTGTCTCAAACCTATACCTACAAGGTATTGCCCTGTCTCAAACCTATACCGACAAGGTATGGAACCTGTCTCAGACCTATACCAACAAGGTATGGAACCTGTCTCAAAACTATACCAACAAGGTATGGAACCTGTCTCAAACCTATACCAACAAGGTATAGAACCTGTCTCAAACCTATACCAACAAGATACCTGTTTGGCCAAAGCATGTATAAGTAGCATGCTATTTTGTGCCTTAAGGTACAATTTGTATATGATAGAAGACAGGACTAACCTCTTGAAACATACAATGTTGTGCCATACTTGTATGATACATAACAATCAGAAACTAAATCTTTTTGACTTCAAACAAATCTTACCTTCTACCTACTGAGAACTTTGATGGTTCATGTTATGATACAACTGAACACACACAAGTGAAGTGATTGCCCTTGTATACATGATTACTGACATCATCGAGATTTTGCCGGACGCTTGGGTGAAAATACTTTAAATTTCAGTATGGTAATTATATAAATTTATGAGTTGAACTACGTATAAATTTCTCTAGTCACACTATTCCAACATTATGTTAATTGATGCTGTTGGCAATTAAAATGTTCTCTTATCCACTGAATTGAATCTTTGTCGCATAGTTCCACATATTTTACATTTTTATCAGAATGATATTTGGAGTTTCCCCCAGAAAAACGTGCATTTCAAGTTGTTGACATAAGCAGGGTTCTCTTTTCTGTAACTCCACTTACACTATTGAATGGAATATATTGTGTACAAAGCATGTACTTTGACCAATGGGTGCGTGGGAGGGGGTATTTTGAATTAAAAAACAACTTTAATGTACAATAGATATTGTGGAATTTAATCTCTAATTGTCTTCTTATTGTTTCTGCCAATCCTAAATCTGTCCATCTGTCTCCCCAAAATTCCTGATTATTGAAAGATTATGTTGCACAAGTGATCATCACATCAAGACCATGTGCCACATGCAACTTACAGGTCCCTACCTTGAAAGTTAAAGTCACAGTGAGGTAGGCACTAAAGCAAGCCATGTCCGTCGCTTAGCTTTTGTTGTTTTTTTAAGGATTGTTTTCAATTGCTGGTTAGATTATTGGATATAGATGACTTTGGGTGGGTTTACACTGTACATAAACCACTTTGTGGTTTATTGGCGTTAACCGACCCAAAGTTGTCTTTATCCAATAATCTAACCAGCAATTGAAAACAATTCTTATATTTTAAATTCACTATTATGAAAAGTAATAAAAACAATATTTGTCAAGTAGTCAAATAATCTTTGCAATTCACAATTTTTAGTGTCATCACTTGTTGTTTGCGGAAAAATTCATGTATAGTCAACGTCATCCATATTTAAAGGAAATTAAAATATTTCTTGTTGCTTCTGGGTATTATTTAGAGGATTCAAAATTTTGTTCTATGATATCCCTAAAGTTATATCAAGTTTTTTGGTATGTCTACCTTTGAACAGTTAACAAATTACTTGAATACCCTTTCAAAGATACAATATGTTTGCTTGTATTTATTTTTTAAATCATGTAAATATAAAGAATGATTTGCATGTTATGACATTTCTGATGTCTGTTTATGTTGCCTCTGTATTTTTCAGTTCGACCATATCTCATCAAAACTGATGTACACTACAGAGAGGATCTGATTGTTGACAAATGTGATGAAAGTTTGAAATACACATTGATTCCGGGAGGTGATCTAATCATAGAATGGGAGGTTGAGTCAAGGTTTTCTGTCAAGTCGATTATTGTTCAGAAGGAAGGAGATAATGTTCAGTTGAACAAAAAATTTATATGTAAACGTTCTAAAGATAGAGGAAAAATGTCACTCACAATTGAATCAGATGAGGCAGGAAAATGTATAGACAACAACAAATATACATTGAAATCTACAGATGGAAGAAATATGTCACTCACAATAAATAAACTAGAACCAGATGGGGCAGGGATGTACACATGTATAGCTACCAATGTTCTTCTATGGTCCAACAATTTTGTTGACAGATGTGTCAATTGGCTATTGAAAATGGAAACTGGACTAAACTTAAAAAAATGCTTGATGAATTTTCCTATATGTAGATTGGCAGTTATAAATCCACTTCAAGTAAATGTAATTAGTAAGTACTTATTCTTATGTATGAATTTTAACATGCCGGGTATTCGGACACACAGAACAGGGTGGAACACAAAAGAATGGGTGAGGTGGATGAAAACATCGTGTTAAGGTAGGTGTGTTATTTTCATTCTGAACGTATTGAAATAGGATTAAAGACAGAAATAAGTTTATACAGCCTTTTATATGTCCCTTAACTACTAGTACATCAAGTATTGTCTGTTTTTACTGGAGAAAAATTCCACGGGAACATCATGAACACGGAAATGACTTCGGAAAAAGTAGACTTCCAACTTTCGTTGATTGTAACTTCTCACGAAATGCAAATTATAAAGTCTTTTTGGTCAATATAGATACCCTAATATATACTTGATTATCTGTGAAAGTTGAACTTCGGACTCGAGGTATTAAACACAGTATTCTTTATTATCCAAACATAGTTAGTGAAATTTTGATACAACAAATCCCGGGTGATTCGAGATGAAGATCACTAAGAACACGGGTGTTGGACACACAGAACAGGGCGTTAACTAGCAATGACCTTGTATTAAAGAAGTGTCTAAACACTGTTTCATTTAGTTTTCTGTGTCCAACTGTTGTAGAACACCACTTTAAGTCATGTTAGTCCTATATCTTTGTTATAGAATACATTTTATGTGTTAACTTACGTATATTAAGTTAAACTCGTATATTACGGTGGTTACATCGCCATACCTACATAGATTCTATGTAGTTAATATATATGTGTTTTGTCAAATAAGTGAAGTACCGTGCTGCTTATATATTATTTGTATACCCCCGCTCGACAGAGTCGGGGGTATATAGTGGTCCTCATGTCCGTCCGTCCGTCCGTCCGTTCGTCCGTCCACATTTGGTTTCCGGATGATAATTCAAAAAGTTTACATCCGATTTGAATGAAACTTTGGGATATTGTTATATATCAGGTTGGTAAGAAGCCTATCGATTTTGGGGGAAATCCGTCAAATTTCAAGGTCACAGTCCACGAAAAACGTTAGAAATTTTAACAAAAAAGTTGTTTCCGGACAATAACTCAAAAAGTTTACATCCGATTTGAATGAAACATTGGGATATTGTCATATATCAGGTTGGTAAGAAGCCTATCGATTTTGGGGGAAATCCGTCAAATTTCAAGGTCACAGTCCACGAAAAACGTTAGAAATTTTAACATAAAAGTTGTTTCCGGACAATAACTCAAAAAGTTTGCATCCGATTTGAATGAAACTTTGGGATATTGTTATATATCAGGTTGGTAAAAAGCCTTTTGATTTTGGGGGAAATCCATCAAATTTCAAGGTCGCAGTCCACGAAAAACGTTAGAAATTTTTACAAAAAAGTTGTTTCCGGATGATAACTCAAAAAGTTTGCATGTGATTTGAATGAAACTTTGGGATATTGTTATATATCAGGTTGGTAAGAAGCCTATCGATTTTGGGGGAAATCTGTCAAATTTCAAGGTCACAGTCCACGAAAAATGTTAGAAATTTTTACAAAAAGTTGTTTCCGGAAAATAACTCAAAAAGTTTTCATCCGATTTTAATGAAACTGTAAAATATTCTTATATATTTTGTTGGTAAGAAGCCTATTGATTTTGGTGGAAATCCATCCAATTTCAAGGTCACAATCCACGAAAAACGATAGAAATTTTCACAAAAGCGGGGGTATCAGCGATCGATAGATCGACTTTGTCTAGTTATAAATAGTATTAATCTGGCAACATTTGACTTGAACACGGGTGATGTACGCACAGAACAGGGTGTATGTAAAACCGTACTGAACAGTTACGCTTTATCCACTTTTTTAGTTAAGATGGAACGACTCCTGCGTAAATTTTAGTTTGGTATCTTTTTTTTGTTTCCCGTTGCTTCGTCTAAAACAAGTTGTCTGTATTTTAGCGTTTCAGTGCCATGATCAGATGAACAATGGTCTATAATGTTTCTAAGCAAGTTTCTTTACGCTAATAAAAGCATGTATATATATAATATTAGTGGATTGACTTGACATAAACAATATATAAAAGGACAGGGCTTAGAAACGGATTATAATGGCAGGGCTCTTCCCAATCTTCACAGTTTCATGCAGAGTCCTTATATTTTGTTCATGTCAAGTCAATATACTAATATTATGTTTATCCTGCAATCTATCCTAAAATATTTCCCCTTAAAAAAAAATTTTATTGTATCCTTATTAAGCCTCTACACATCGTGCACAGTATTTTGGTAATTAACATGATTGACGTAAATTGAGTGATGTGTCAAGGACAAGTTCTGCTTTTCAAGGTGAATTATTAATACAAAATTAATGCATGTAACAAGTTGAGTAAAATAATTATCAACAGAAATAACCAAGATATTAATTTCAATATCACATAAGTTGTACTGTATTAAAAAAAACTCGTTGATTCGGCGTAAAAATTCTTCCTGTATGTTTAATGGCGGTCGCACATATATACAATATTCGTACATTGTCATAAAATATACAGTTTATTTGTACTAGCCTTAGAAACAGGTAGAAATGCTAGTCGAAAATTTCTTACCTGTTTCGCGGCGAGTACAAATAAACTTTATATTTTGCGACAATGTACGAATATTGTTTTTATTCTGCAACCAGAAAATCCATTTTATACTAATGAAAAACATTAAAAAGTGCATTTTAAACGATTTTTATACCCCGCCGCACCAAGTGGCGAGGTATTATGTTATACCCTCAGTTTCGTTCGGTGTCTGTCCGTGCTGTCAGTCTGTTTTCCGTCCGTCCCCCGATGGTTTCCAGATGATAACTTGAAAACGCGTTAAGGGATTCGAATAATATTTTGCACAGCTGTTCAGTACAATAAAATACAGGTCAAGTTCAATTTTCAGGATGATCCGGAAAATATTATTGAAGTTTTTCCACTTTATTTTCAAATTTCATATTTGACAATAATGAAATTTTCTGGTCTAAGAAAGATCACTCTGGATTTCTTTCTGTCTCTAAAAACTAGTATATAGTGGATGTATAGTATATATGTAGTATAGTATACTAGTATATACAAATAACTATTGATGAATATCGCGGCGGGGTATCATTTAATGTCCCATTAGATGCTCTATTTTTGACTTTCGGTGCGTAATCATGTGATAGCATGATGTCACAATCAAATATCGTATTCGACAACATGCCATAAACTAGAACGGAATACTAAATATCGTTAAAAGTATGGACAAGGGCACCAGGAGCCAACATCATTATTTACAATTCTATATATGACGTCCTTCATAGACTTCGGTCCGCCAAGACGTCACAATTAAAATTCCGACGTCATATGAAAATAGTAATCGGTACATCTATCGGCCATTTCCGTCAAACGTCATGAAAGAACCAAGGTGATCCGATTTATGAAAATAGCAGAAAACCGACCAAACAACAAGAGCCAAAAGTCAAGGGACAGTTACAAATCCAGATATAGACAAGCGCAATACAAAAACCAAAAACACAAAAAACAGAAAGAGAGTAACTTGAACCCAATAAAAACCATGGGTGCACTCAGGTGCTCCGGAACAGTAAGCAGTGTGCCTTTAATTAGATAGCTGTTGAGTTACTCATTGTCATATCTAGTGAAAAGTCAAATCCAGGAATAGGAAACACTACATATGACGCAGCGAAAATGTCAGATCGTATTTGAGATGCCGATTTCCCTTCACGACCACTTAAGTCAGGTTGCAACCATGGAACATCTGGAGAGATAACAGCAACCTAGGAACAACAAACCCTTGTTTGAGAAGTTTAGCAGTCAACAGCTGTTATCAGTCTAGAAAATCGGAATACCGATCCCAGGATCTAGAATAACGTATAAGTTGTAAAAAGTACACACTATACGCTCGAGCTGCTTGAATGTTGCTGTCGATGAACGGAAAGTTGACAATTGGAAAGTTGAAGTATAGCGTAATGTAAAATTAAAGGTCTTGGCCAGTGTCATTTCTTTCTTCTTCAGTAGGCCTTCTAGGAACTCAGCCTCATAAGAATACAAAAACGGGTCAGCGAGGAGAGGATAACAATTAGTAGCCATTGGTATACCAACAGTCTGTTGAAGAACATGTCCTCCAAACATGACGAATATGTTTTCGATCTAACATATGACAGATTTATTCTTCAGTATATTTAGTATTAGATTTAGAGTCATTGATGACGAAGTAAGTTCTGTCATATAATCTCAAACTGGAACAATGCAATTTTGTTAAGATTTCTCAATATTTGTTTGCATAATAGGTAAGTATATTCAATATACATTGTAAATGACGAGAATATATGTGTTTGTCAATTTTATTTGCTTTAACATACTGTTTTGGAATATCTCTTATTAGTTTCAAAAAACACAATTACCACTGAAAGCGTCCTCTATGAATCACTTCGATATTTTAACTCATTTGTTATACATATTTGAATTGAAATAGACTATTGCAATTGGGCTCTATGCGAATTAGAACATGGTCAGACCTTATATTTTTCTTCATTTTAAACCTCGCTGACAAATATAATGTCTGACCATGTTCTAATTCGCAATAGAGCCCACTCGCAATAATCAATTTCTTAAATAAAGCTTTGCCTTATTCGTAGGGTTGTAATTCTATAGTTGAACCGGTAGTTGCAGAATAAATAGACATTAATGGTCTGGATTTGCAGGGTGTGCCATGAAACTTTGAATTTAGCCTGTTTGAAGTGTTTGTTTTAGTAGAGAAAAAACCAACACAAACGAAAATAATATATTTTTTTATGGATTAAAACAAAAAAACGTATTTGCGGGATTGCAACATTCCAATTAGTTTACATTTGGCAAGAAAGGTCAAACAACATACTGCATTGTTGTGTTCTCAAAGGATCACACACACTCAGTCCACAGTGTCCTCACCCGCGGTCCGTTGTGTCAAAATTCCGCCAAGTATGTTTGGATAATGAAGAATACTGTGTTTAATACGTCTAATTAGAAGTTCAACTTTTGAAAGATAATCAAGTATGCATTGGGGTATCTATATTGACCATAAAAACTTTGTAACTTGCATTTCGCGAGGAGTTACAATCAACGAAAGTTGGAAGTCTGCTATTTTCAAAAGTCATGTCCATGTTCATGACATTCCTGTGGATTTATTCTGTAGTAAAAACAGACAATAGTTGGTGTACTAGTAGTTAAGGGACATACAAAAAGCTGTATAAACTTATTTCTGTCTTTAATCCTATTTCAATATGTTCAGAATGAAAATAACACACCTACTAGAACACGATGTTTTCATCCGCCTCACCCGTTCTTTTGTGTTCCAACCTGTTCTATGTGTCCGAATACCCGACGTGTTAAATCGGTCTCATTTGAACTGTTTGAAATAACTTTAAATAGCATCTTTAAATTGTCTGAATGCTGAATTTGTAATTGTGCACATCTTTACTTCTTCTTATTAGACAAGGACAAAAAATGCATTTTAAAGCTTGAAGGATTTAACAAATACTAAAAAATGTAAATGAAATATTTTCTTAATATTAAATTAGCCATTTTATCACTTACAACATGAACTATATTTTAGAGTTTGGTTTTTTACCTGAAAAGCGATGATGTTAAACTATTTTAAAGATTCGAAGCAAGTTATATTTAGATACTTATAAAATCGGATTTTATTAAACATTCCTCTAGTATCGTATATGAAATCTCTTTAACTAACAAAAATTTAGCTAAATGAAATTCAGTTATGTTTGAATAAAGGTCATCAACAGTTTATATAGTTGAAAATAATTAAAGAAGTTAATTATCTCATAAATTGTTTTGCAAAATAAGACTCTTCTTTTTGTTTTTATTTTTGGGTTTATTTTTAATTCTGAAAATTTTATAAAGTTCTTAGCAATGTTTATGCACATGAATGCTAGTTTGACGTATGAAATACATTTAATTGCAAATCTTTTGAAACAATTTTAATTACAGTAAAATTAAATCAATAGAAATTGTAACTTTTCGGTATGTTTTCTTTGATCTTTCGACGATGCTCGACAGAAGGACGCAATAACTGCCGATCTTGCATTCCCATTTTCCCCCATAGAACCACATGACTATGGTCAATGTATTTTTATTGGTAAACATTTCCTTGTCTTTCCAAAACTTTGCTTTTTTTTTTCTTACAGTACTCTTCTCAAAGTAGAGATATTATAATCAAGATGATTATTTCTTGCCTTTCACAATCGTCTATATTTGTAACTCTTTACAGCATATGATGAAATTTAACATAAAACAAATTGAAAAAAAAATATTAAACCAAATCGGATACACCTATAACATAAAAATTGAACATCACTGGATATTTTCTTGTTATAGGGTATATGAAGGGTGGATGTCATGTTGTCAAAGCTGACATAAATAAACAAATATTAGCCCAAAGTAATTTTAGAGATTTTATGGATTGTCTATTAATTGCTTTTCCTGTTTGTTAAATTATTATTTTAAACTAATTTCTTAGATTTATTTACATCTTAATGACATAACAATCAAGAAATTTAAATATCTGAATCTGTAAATCAATTAGTTTTTATCACATATAATATTATCACCATATGTATTACTATAGAGCCCTAGCATGTGGAAATGTATTCTCTTAACACTATTATAAATCTAATTTTTCCAGATTTGACAAAAGAGACACAGAAAATTGTTTTGACGAAAGGAGAAAATATAAAGCTAGAAATTAATTGTAGCCAGAATATTACTTCTATAAAATGGTTTAGAGGTGACATCGTAAATATAACAGCCATACCCTTAAAGGACAGATCTGAGAAATACAGTGGGGGTACCACTACTGAACCGTCATTATGGATCATTTCATTGGAGCTGGTGGATGAAGGGCAATATGTTTGTGTACTGAAATTGGCAAACAATGACATATTGACATTTGCATTTGATCTGCAAGGTTCGTGTTTTAAGTTACATAATGATCATTTACTTTTTTGGTGGTCATTGTTTATACAATGATAGCCAATCAAAGCCTTCAATTTAACTGTAGGACAGGTTAGGGTTTAATAGAAGAACAAAAAGAAGCCTCAGACTGCACAATGTTATAACTATAACATAGTAGCTATAATAAAGTGTATTGTCTTGTACAAGATATACTATTTTCTCATTAATGCTATACATAAATTTCTTTTACACTAGTTTGCAAGGTATAAAACACTGCTCAATTTACTTCTTTGTATTTAATACACTGAATACAATGGTAGTTGGACGAACCCGTAGTGCGCACAGGAATAGCGCAACGATTTCTGTCTTTTCCTCGTGCATCACAAAATATAATTCGTAATTCAAAGATGAAGGATCAGAAATATGTAGAGTTTGGCCCTTCCAAGCCAATGTAGAAGCTACCAGCATTAGCAACATTAATTTTCTCTACAAATTTTTTTTTCTGAGTGCCAACGTACATTTAGAAAAATATATTTAAATATGACATGTTATTAAAGTGTCCTTTTCTGTTTTTTCAGGGGAAGTATACAAAGAAATAATAAAGCACAGTGAAGATAAATTGTATGTAAAAACGTCTATAGGTGTTAAGGCTCATCAGTGCCTCAGTGAACATGGTATGGTAGTTCTTACTGGTAGGAAAGGTACTGGGAAGTCTAGAATGTGTTTAGAACTTGCATCAGTGTGTGAGAAAGATATTCAGCCTGTTAGAGTAGAATTATCCAAGAGTGATATGGAGAATTTTAACACGAAAAAACTGTATATTATCGATAATGTAAAATTTGAATCAGAATATAGGGACAAGATTTTGTCATTATTGTCATGCTCTGAACATCATTGGATAGTTATTGCATGTAGGAGTGCAGAAGTTAAAAGATTGAAAGATGTTTTAAAGAACAGTCATATGTTTAAAGAAGAATGTATTATAGATTTAAATAATAGCTTCACAGACATGGACAAGTCTCAAATCCTTGGAACATACTTTACAGCAAATAATATTTCTGTGACATCATTACAGGAAAGTAATTACTATAGTACAGATATATTGTCAGGGAACATACCAGTAAAGATAGATAGAGAAACCACCGAGAGGATCATTAAATCAGAGCCATACTTTGGATTTCCTCTAGCAGTTGTACAGTTTTGTGGAGACAGGAAACGACTACATTTAGGTGATAGGTATTTCACAAATCCACCAAAAGCACTTCTGGAGAAAATAAAGGAAATCTATCAAAAAGGTAGAGACGGAAATGAAGATAAGGTACACCAATATTGTATTCTAGTTCATATTGCCATACAAGGACATCTAAAAATCGACGATTTCAATCTACATGCATTCCAAACAACAGCAAAAGAATTGTTTTGTAAGGAGTTTGGAACTGATATAATGAAAGACATACAGAATGCTGCAGATAGTATGTGTGGGGTGTTTGTTGAATGTCAAGCAAAGAAATACAAGTTTATTCCTTCTTGTATGGCAAAGGCGGTGTTCATGTCCTCTGACTATTGTGCTGATAATTACATTGTTGGAAGTGGATTTTTTCAAGACATTAAAGATTGTGTAAGGAGTTCTAAATATGAACCAGATGAAAATGAATCAGTATATAAATTGGCATGTGACCACCAGTTAATGTATCACCAACTGTGCAATAGGTTGACTTCTGAATTATGTGAAAACATAGACCTGTCAAAAGAAATTTATCTTTACATGTACACAGAGTTTATTCAGTTACGTGACACTACTTTTGTAAATGTTTTAATTAGGAAATTAGATAAGTTAATATCAGATGGATTACTTCCAGTGTGGCAGATTATTACAATGCTTGATGGAATGACAAACTATGGAACAGATTCATGGATTTATTCTAATAAAGATTCTAA